>BMAV01000902.1:0-45223 GCA_019973955.1 Trichonephila inaurata madagascariensis | reverse complement strand
TTTTTTTTTGTCTCTTACGGAGCTTTGAGATCAATTGTTACTTTGAATTACTTTCTGAACTTTTACAATTACTCTGTATTATATTACTTATCTTTTTGTAATCCCTTTAGTACTTTAAATTCTTTAAATCTCATTTTTTCCTCCAATTATTTGTTTCATTTCTTTACCTGTTCGTAATGTTTGTTTTAACCTCCTCACACACACACAAATCTTACTTCATTTCTAATTTACGTTACAATGTGAAGTAACAGGAAGGATATTGGAGACGGATCTCGTAATTTTGAGCCAGTCGACTGACGAGGACGACACCTGAGCTGCCCCGCCCTCTCTGAACATTCACATAACTCCAATAGGAGGATATGTCTTCTGTAAAACACACTCTAAATATTTTGCAGCCAGATTTGTATTTAAATATATGTAAACATGTAGTTTAATTTTAATGATACACTGTGTGAAAAAATATTCCTATTAACTCTCCAATAAACGCTGAAAGCTAATTATTTCTTTGTATTTATATGACCTTATAATATTGGATCTTAAATAACTTTCTTCACGGATTCCTTTTTTAAAATTCTATTTTTGTGACATTATATCCCACGGCAATTAGGTACAGGGTGGGAGCCG
Organism: Trichonephila inaurata madagascariensis; assembly: GCA_019973955.1. NCBI lineage: Eukaryota > Metazoa > Arthropoda > Arachnida > Araneae > Nephilidae > Trichonephila > Trichonephila inaurata. Next base: position 44,599 of record BMAV01000902.1, on the reverse strand, counting down.
GAACTTCCGGTTTAAACATGTTTCAGTGGTGTTCGAAAGGAAGGAATGGCATGGGAGGGGTTCGGTGGAAGAGATGGAATGATATATTTGTGTTCCTGTCCGTTTCAGTCCCTAACATGTTGTGGCTGATTCAACAGCGCGCTTTTGCCATAGAGGCGCTATTCTCTAACAGTCAGTCGGTGATTTCAGTGCAAAATGCCTTTCGTCGTCACTTCGATATTCCTCTGCGAAGCCATGCTCCTGATCGGAAATGTGTTTTAATGTGGATGGATGTCTCCAGAGAGGGAAAGGACCCCCGAAGACTGTCAGAACACCTGAAAATGTGGAATGAGTCTGTATGTCAATTCAGTCCGGTATGTGACAATGATCCAACAATTCGTCTTACCCTGTTTCCAAGAAAGTGATCTTGACAACGTGTGGTTACAACAAGATGGAGTCTCAGCCCACACCTCCAGGCTTTCCATGGGTATTTTAAGAGCAGCCTTCCCCGGATGACTGGTCTCTTTGCGAAGAGACTCAAACCGACCCGCGTGTGCACTTGATTTATTCCCTCATGATTACTTCTTGTGGGTATATCTTAAGTCCCTGGTTTACAAAGATCGCTTAAAGACCCTGGAAGGCCTAAAGAACCACATCCGAACTGAAATTAGCAATATCTCTTGTCAATATGCTTGAAAAGATGACTGAAAGTTTTTGAAATCGACTGCTTTAGTGTATTGATAATGGAGGGTAACATTTAACAGACATTGTGTTTATTACTGTATAAATTCATATTTTCAATATTGTATGGTAGGTGGACAATAACAATAAAATAAAATGAAACATGTAGCATGTTTTATTGCGTTTTTAAAAAAATGAAGTTTCAACACTCCATCTCTCTCTCTCTCTTCTGTATTATTATTAATCAATATTCAAATAATCTAAAGCTGCATAACGTTGAACCAGTTTTACGATAAAATATTGCTTTTAACCAGTTATGATTAATCGTTTCAAAATAAAGTGCAAGAATCCTCCCTGTAACTCACATTCCATACACATTCACACGCACACATCTATATGTATGAAGTCATCAACATTTAACGATGATAACTAAATCCATGTTACACTTTCACATGATTCAAAAAATCAAATACATAAATTATAAATTTCCAACCATCATAAAATACTATAATTAGCGTTGATTTTTGTCGGGAAAAAATCATGAATCATGCGATACAGGAAAAGAAACAAACGGATTTGTCAATCTATTAAAAATAAGGCAGATAGCTATTTTAATAGAAGCACCAGTAACACATTGCATGGCTTTCGCTCTTGTCCACTGTAATAAACTTAAGCATGTGTTCTCACCATTGCTGAACGTCACGCAATGACCTAATATGTCTCATTCTATGTGTATCACGCATGTCGGATACTCCACTCAGCAGAATGAGTTATTGCGTGACAGAATACGAATGCACATTACGGGGAACCATGTAATTTCTTACAAAAGAAACATCTTGTTAAAAGGACAATCGAGTAAATCAATGGTTAAAAATGAAAGAAAAGCTATACATTCTACCTGCCAAATGAAAGAAGTGTGTTGTGTTACTAGGTGGCATTTTAAGGTTATCTATATTGTGTCACTATATATATAAACGAATCGTGTTTTTTTTCTTCTTCCGTTTCTCGTTTTTGATTTTAATCTAATATAAAAATACATCTTTGTATAGGTGAGATGCAATCAATACGTTCTTTAGAAATACTTTCTTTGACAAATGTTAATCACCATGTTTCTGGGTAACTTTTCATGTTGGTTCAACAATTTTTAAAACTATGTTACAGCCTATTTATAATGTGAGCTTCCAGTGCTATATTAATCAATGTTTTGCGTGAAGTGAGGGTATTTTTGAAAAGTATGTCTATATCTATAATTAAGTCGTGTTTATTTGGAAATGTGTGAGTCGATATATTATTTTTAGTTATTTAAATTGTATAGTTGTTAATACTAAACGGAATAATTATTTGTAAGCATTTGATGACTACGATCAGAAATATAACTTAGGAAAAGCGTGTAAATAAATATTTATTTTTTATGTATTTAGGGTAATTTGAAGTAGAATTTACATATAAAATTGTTTTAAAAATAATTTTTTACATGAAAACCATTATTTAAAAATGTGTTTTTTTTGGTGAAAAAGGAGGAAAGAATGGCATGTTTTCAAAACATTATTTTTAATGAAAAACTATTCTATAATAATGTTATATTGGGGCTATATAAAGCTACGGCTTCTACACAGGGACTGAACTGGGAGTTTCGAAATTTTCACTTTTTTTTCAGAGTTACTATCAATTGAAACAGCAATTGGTTTTTTTTGTTTAAGTTTTCCTGCTCTGAATAAATCAAATAGGAATAAATCCCCTTCTAAGATATATTTCAAAATTTTTAGTTCAACCCCAGTATAGAAGTCTTGTCAATACATAGGCAAAGCATTATTATTATAGAAGTATTTTTCACAAAAGCAGAATATTTCGAAACTATGCAATTTTTATAAATGTTTTGCTAAAAAGTTGAATTTAAACAATTTTTTTGTTCTATTAATATTCTTAAAGTAATTTTTTAAGTATATTCTAATTCAGCCAACACCCAATATCAAAAATATGTATATATACTGCTTTTTTAAATCAAAGCTCCAAACACACAGTCAGTCAACACAAGTTACTAGAATTAATATACGTTATTGGCAGAATGAACGAACAGTTTAAATGTGGTAGATACTTAGATTTTTTTATACAAAAGATTTAAAATAGGTTAATAAATACAATTTAATAAATATACAACATCATTTAATAATTTCAATAATTTTAAAAGTTCTAAGTTATTTAAAGTCCCTGATAACAAGTAAAAGCCCAAACGACAATCAAATATAATTGTGAGTGGCTGTATTTCTGCATGGGCTTGGGTGGCCAAGGTAGCCTAGTGATTATGGTCACGAACTCGGGGTTGGTTTCACTAAGATTTGAGCTCTAGTGCCGCTGAAAACCGCTGTGTAGAGGGGAGATGTACGTGAAATTTGTTAAATCTCAAAGCCCCTCCATTAGCATGGAGGGACAATTTGAAGAAAAGGTGCTGGCTGAGGTATATTTCTCTTCACTTGAATGAGGCTCAAAATTAAAAGGGCCGTTGCCAATAGCCCTCGTGTTGTTTTATATTGAGAACTTAATAAACCCACACTTCCTCGGATGATTTTGCATATCTAAAACATAGACGGCAGTGGCGCCATCTTGCACTCAATGTACAACATTATCATTAGATAGAATTTTTTATATTATAGTGTTCACTATGTTCTACAAAGGTAAATAATGTTAAAGGAAGTGTAAGCGAAAGGAGTTCTGTAAATATAAATGACAATTCTAAGAAATAAAATAAAAGTAAGTGACTAGATAACTTAAGTTTGTTTTGAAGCGTCACATATTTTATTTTGTTGTCTTACACACTGAGCGCACGAGATAACATTATAAATAACAGGTAATATAAAAAAAATTAAATCAATTCCTACTTAGATCAACAAAGAAAAATCTTATTTTAGCTACTTTTTATTAAATAGTTATAATTAATATAAATATGTATATATATAGGACAGACATAATCACAACATTCAGTGGTAATTAACTTTTTTTAATTATCATTAAAGTATCGTATTGTCATCCAAAACAATCGTCTATATAAAATTTCATTTCAATTGAATGCTTTAAAACGTGAGAAAAAAAAAAACCTTTTCAAGTTTTGACACAAGTCGCCAAAAATGATACCAACGTTACTGTACTTTTAACTCTTTAAATAATTAGTTTTAATCAATTAATTTTTATTAATTATAGTTAAATTATTGTATTGTAATCCAAAATAATCATTCATATATAATTTCATCTCAATTGAGCTCTTTAAAATGTATTTTATAAGCGATTGAAAATTCCACCAAGATAAATAAATAAATATAACGAGAGTCGAGCTAATAGTAGAAATTAAAAAATACTCATTAAACTTCGTTAGTAATTTTTTTTTCTAAAACTATTTTCTTGACATTACACACAGGAAAATATTGTTTTGAAGTGAGAAAAAATACTTCGAAACACGGTTCTTATTGTGTTTATGTTTTCATTTTCACCAACCTAAAATTTCATTTCATGTTTAAAAAATAAAATATTTTTTTTTTTTTTTTTTTGCAAACAAAAAAAAATTGATTATTATTTTTAAATTAGAATTTAAACAAAAACGAACAAGTAAAACAAAAACTAAATTGTAGGCATCGTAACAAGAAAAAAGGAAATGCTCCCTGAAACCAATATGAAAAAAGCAGATGTGACAACCTTCTGGGATATTTTGTAGACTAAGCCTCTGAGTTCGGACAAGATACTCAAACACCGATTATCTACAAATAATAAGGTGTTTTTTTATATCTTTTTTATGTCCAATTTTGTCATGAAGTACAACATTTATAGCTCTGAAAAATGATGCTTCGTGCCGATAGTGACAATGGTGTTGAACATCTGTTGTGCTTTATAAAATACGTTTCGAACAACTAAATTAATTACAAATTTAAAAATTACGTAAAAGGCTACAACAGTTAAAGTGGTGATCCGTAATAATAGTTTACCCCTCTTTTTAGCCAAAACTAATTTAATTGATAGCTAAAAAGAATTTAGAAGAGTGAGAAAAGGAATTTAGAATATTTTTTAAGTAATCCCTTAGTTTGAAATTTAAAAAAAAAATGAAAGAACAAAATATGTTGTCAAAGACGTTTATTTTAAGATAGATTAATAAGTCATACATATGTGACAATGCCCTTTATGAGAAAGTAATTTTAAATGTAAAATCTCGCTTAATACAATATTGGATAACATATAAAATAACATATATCTTACTTTTTGACAATTCAGTAGAGTCCCCAAAACGCGCCATTCGATAACCTGGTAGTCGATATAACTTGGGCACACCCTTGTAGATCGGAAACGATACCCAGGAAGACATTATAATCAATGCAGAAACTATTGCTGCTGTCACAGTTAATGAAAAAATGCCTTAAACGCCTGACTTCTAAAATATCACACATTAAGAGACTAAAGCATGTGGAAACCGCTCTTCGTGTTTTGAACAATAAGATGCGACTAATGGACTTAATGTTCCTTAAGATATCCGACGACGTTCGAAACCGTGATTTTAAAAAAGCGCATAAATGGATAATTTTCATGGTATTTAGTATCATTTAGATTAGAATATATGTATAAAATTGTTTTAAGGACATTTTGACAAAAACAAAATGATTTAAATACAATATTTTGGCAAAAAAAAACTTAGAATAACCCTTTTTCAAAATGTTCTCCTTTTGTGAAATAGGCTTCAATTAGAATAATATGTTGCCTGTATATAGCTCAGACCATCTGTACAGAAGCTCAACTATGATTTTTGAAAAATTCACATTATTTTCAGAGTTACAACCCATTGAAATAATTATCAGCGTTTTTTTTTCTTAAAATTTTTCTCCTCTGTTGTGTCGTAAAACATAATAAACCCACTACGAAGTTATATATTTCAAAAATTCTAGTTGAGCCTCTTTACAGAGGTCTGAGCTGCATACAGGCAAAATATTATTATAATAGAAGCAGTTCTCACAAAAGGAGAATATTTTGAAAATGGGTCATTCTGTGTTCATTTTGTTTCAAAATATTGTACTGAAATAATTTTTTATTGTAATATTATCCTTAAAACAATTTTATATACATTTTCTAATCTAAGTGACACTAAATATCACAAAGCCATACCATTTATAAGCTTTTGCAAAATCAAGGTTCCGAACGTAGTCGGAAACCTTAAACGTCTTCGTGATGAAATAGCAAAACGCCCATTGCAGTACGGAAGGCAACAGTGCATTAGCACTTTTTTAAAATAAAAGTAGTAATTTTTTTTGTTTAGTCGGTACATAATTTTAATAATAGACAATTTTAAGCCTTCATAAAGTACTATGTACTCATTAATTTTCATATTTTAGTCGTAAATACTACATGCTTTCATAAAGTACGTATTTTTCCTTTGTTCAAGGGTATTTGGGCACTTTATTTCCTGTTGTACTCTCAATAAAACTATAAATAGAAGTATAGCGCAATATTTTCTGAAGAAATACTCGTGCTTATTCTTTTTTAATCCCAATTCTTGATAACTCGGCATTTTCACAAACTCTGCCACCCTTCGGCCCACATTAGACCCAATTTTTGAGACTCTAATGCAGTGATTCCTTAAGTGGTCTATATAGACCCCCAGGGTTCTATGAAGACCTGCAAGGGGTCCACGTCAGTGAAAAAATAATTTGAGGGTCCATGGGGGTGTAAATAGGGGTGTATGATAGTGACTCTCATTAAACCAGGTTGTGTTTTTAATTTGTAAAAATAATTTGATCTCTAGTGATAAAACCCAAATTTTACCAATTTAACTGATTTATATTTACTAAGTTTAGTGAGATTAATTTGTGGTTACAATGTGACAGCATACATTTTATCAAGACAAGGACCATTTCTGCGTTTCTTTCTAGAGTTAAGCTAAAGAAGTATAATATTGGACATCACATATTTTCTTAATTTGTCACAGACAATCCGTCAGGACATTTTAACCTACGTTTAACATTTAAATGCCCTGTATTCAGATTTTAAAACCAGGTTTGATATTGCTTTTTTTTATAGTAATACCAAAGTAGACATTGAATTCTTATAATCACATTGAAAAAAAATCTCATATTACAATAGGAACTGATCAGAGTAGTCCCTAACAATATTAGGTAGGCAGGGGTCTGCCCGAAACCGAAAAACATGGCAAGTGGTACAGAAAAAGTTTGGGAACCTCTGCGCTACTGTATTAATTTCAAGTTATTCGAAATTAAAACAAACGACATGAATTTATCAGAATTCTCATTTAAATGAATAACTGATAATTAGTTCTGTGAATGTTTTTAAAAAATTGAATTATTAGACCAAAAGAAAAATTAGGTATTTAAAACCTTACAAATGAATGACTGCATCTGTCTCAGTGTAAATATAACTGTAAGAAGAAATGTCATAAACTAAATTACTGAATCGGAAACTATAAGACCATTTACTCAATTAATGTTAATGGAAAAGTAAGTGACGTATAAGAACATTCAAGACAGAAAAAAAATGTTTAAAAAGATTTAATCCTTGAGAAAAATTTTAAATGAGCGCATTTTTTTTTTTTTTTACTTCTTTTTTTATCTTTTTAAAGAACAGAAGAACATTTTTGCTTCTTCATATGAAAAAAAATCAGATTCCTTCAGAGCATAAAAAGTGTAATTCTTAAAAACAAGGATGAAATAAATTTTGCGTCAGTAAGTATTAAGGCTTAGAAATTTAAAGATTTTCATTTTTTTTCCTTTACTTTCATTTTTTTTTTTTTATCGAGCAAATCGTTCATGGCACATAAAATCAAATTTAGGAAGTGAAAAAAATGCGCGACATAAATGTGAAATAAGATCAAAGGTGCTATAGAGCTATGAATTTGCTAGTAAACAGATTTTTTTTAGAAAAATCTCAAGATGATAAAAAAAAGATAAGAAATAACTTAAGTATTTAATTGAAAATGCTGATGGAAAGGCATAAAAAATATCTTTTAGTTACACTACACTGGAATATATGATTTTTTTCTTTTCGTTTTCTTTAAGTTTTTTACCATATAGTTCGATGCTTTACATTATTTGCGGTCGAAAAACAAATTTTTTCCACCGGTAAGAGGGAGCACATATTAAAATTGTGCAGCGATTTACTCTAAAGTTCATTTTGTTCAATATGCATTTTTACTCATAAGTTTGTTTTTTTTAAACATAAAAGAAAAACAACGTACTAAATTTATAACCTATGGATTGTCTTTTTCTTCCAAAAATACGTATTATCATAATTTAAAAGAATTTTTTTTCTCATTACGATTCAATTATTTTCTTTTTAATAAAAAATAGTCAAAGTTTACCTTTAAAGTTATTTGTATATGAATTTTAAAGGTCAAACATTATTAAAATTTTTCAAACTTTTTTTTTTTAATTTTAAATATATTTCGGTATGATTAAAAATTATGGTGTCGTCTCAGCTGCTCTGCTAAATTTTGATTAAAGACAGCTTAAATATTATTAAAATAAATTAAAAAAATTTTAAGACTCTATTCAGTAATGAATAAAATGGTGCATACTGGAGTTGCAGTATAAGATTGGGTTGGTGCGAATGAAATATCGGATTTTTAAGTGAACATATAAAACTGCCTTTTTTTTCAAAAACTGTTAGTTTAATCAAAATATGCTATATTTGTTTCCACACACGTTTCCCGATGAGATTTAAAGTCATAGATACCTGTTTTGTCGAAATTCTTATCTTTATATTCAATAAAATCTGAGAAGTAATTTTTCAGACTGTCTTGATTTTCATTCTACTTAGCCAGTAAAAACTATTCTAAATTTTTAAAAAATGGAAGTTCGTTAGAACCTGATTTTAATTTTTTTAAAAAAATTTTCTTTGGTTAAAAGTTTAGTTAATAAAACTTAAATACGGATATCTAAATCATTTGCAGCAATATTAAAAGATAATTTACACTCTAGATTTTAAGAACCCACTACACTCTTTTAAATTTCTTTAGAAAGTATAATAAAAGGCTTACTTCACGGGTATTGACAAAGTTAAAAAAAATGCAATAATAAATTAAAATTAAACATATAAAACAATGGCAAAATAATGCTTTACTATTGAAAGTAATACAAGCGACAAAACCTAAATGGTGTTTTTTGATTTTTGCGATAATTATCTGCAGCTTTAGTGAACAAGCCGATACTTCTTTGCCAAACACAATGAGGGGTCAGACCCTTGGCCCTTGATATCGAGATTTTTTCGGACAATGCCCATTGTGTCATACAACTCAATGCTGAAAAGGGAAAAGAGGAAAGTATGACTGCCCCCCAAACTTCTTTTCCCGATGCGGAGGGTATTTCTATGTTTTTAACAATTTATGTTCAGAACTCAATACTTCTCAAATTTTCAATACTTGTGCCCCAAATTTTTTAATAATAATTTTCTTCGCGCCCCCATCCTATTAAATCATTGAATTGAACAATTTTTAAATGACTTTGATGCACACTAAAAAATTTGACTTTAATTATAAATCATACAATTTATCAAGATAACTATTAAATATTGTGAATAATTTTGACAGGACAAGCCCTTGGGGGTCAGTAAAAATTTTTTTAATCTCGTTCTTAGTATAGTATAGATAAATTAATTACCAAATGTTGTACATTACTGATAAATTATAAGTATTTCAGTGTAAATGGTATTTTATTTTTATTAAATGAATGTATTTTTTAGTAAATTAATAATTTTTTTTAAAAAATATTTTTTTTTTTGACTTTTTAATATGCTCGCCCCCTTTGGTTTATCACGCCCTCCTAGGTGGGCGCGCCCCACAGCTGACGTAACTCCATTCGAAACTCAACTTCTAAAGAAATTTAACTATTTGATATAAATAATATTGTTTTCGGATATAGATATGTTAAAGATATAAAGATGCGTTATTCACTTTGTTAAAATTAGTTTTTACTGTTTTTATGAGAAAAAAAAATTTTGGATGACAATTTCCCCTTAATAAACTTAATCACTTGAGGTTATTTTCAAAATAAAGTTGAAATCATATATCAAAATTAAAATATTTACACCTACAAATAATGCTAAAATTAACTATATATTCGATTCTTTATAGACATTAAAGTATCAAATATATTTCTTAGGGGACTGTTGCCACCAACTAGGATTCATCTGGACTTGCTGTACCTCTCTCGTGCCTAAATGCCATTGGTGGGGATGCTGGTGGACATAACTGCTTTAAACATGGTCCTTAATTCCTGTAACATAATATGAAAATAATTGTATGTGAGAATATTTTTGTAGAGTTCAATGGAAATCATTTGTAAAATATTTTTGAAATAAAATAAAATGTAGGAAAACCTTTGTAACGTCATCAGTCATTCGTATACAAGAAAATTTGTCACAGACATATTTAAAAAAAAATTAAATAGAATTTAATAGCTTCAAAGAATATTCATTAAATAGGCCAAAGCCGGGCGGACAGTCTTTATCACTCGAGGTCAATCCCTAGCTTTTCCGGGCTCCAGTTTCCTCCATAGCTCTATCTCTCCAAGTTTCTCCTCTCTCCGTTCGTTCCCGTCTTTTTCAAGTCTCCTTCTCGTCCGTCCGTCTCTCCTCTTTAAGTCTTTCAAAATTCACCCCTTTTAAACACCAGGGGCGGGTCCACCACATTTCGTTTTCCTCATTGGCAGGTCAAAAAAGAAAAGGGTCTGCCCTCGTCTTCCTCATTGGCAGGTCAAAAAAGAAAAGGGTCTGCCCTCGTCTTCCTCATTGGCAGGTCAAAAGGTCTGCCCTCGTCCCCGGGCCACCTTCGTCTCTCATTTACGCGGCAAACACAAACACATTCCCCGTCCGTCTGGAATCCAAGGGCGCCATAACTCACATCCATTCATCTCACACCTGGGCTTCACAGCCCCACTCTCAATGCATCGACTTCTATTCAAAACTTTCATAAAGGAATGCCTATTGACACCGGCATTCCTTAGCCATTGTAGATTCCAGACCAGATGTCTGCGCTTGTCCGAGGCCAGTCAACAAACAATGACCCCATAGCCACCTGCACCTGTCATCCAACATCTGTTTGGGGATGAATGGAAGGGTGATTTCAGATGAATTGACAGGGTGGGGTTCACATCAATTGAAGACGTCACACCTTCTTTCGTTTTTAATTTAGAAGTAACTAATTAAATAGAAAACCTGGAACTCTCTATGATTTGCATGTTAATTTTCATTTAAATCTTTCCTCATAAGAAAATAATGTTTTATTTTTTTATTCTTTTAGAATATATTCGGCAATGCCTTTTGGTGATTTTGAATCACATTTAAATTGTTTTACAATTTGTTGTGACGCTTTTCGCTATTTAATATATCGCAACATAATCATTATCTTTAATTAACCATTAAGTGAAATTCAAGTGATAGATAAAACACATTTGTTTAAGACAGAAATTGTAGCATTTTTTGATGTACATTTAAATACAGTAAATTCCTTTATGATGCATTTATTTATGCATCTAAGATAAATTTTAAAAAGTTGCAAGAATACAATTCCATTTATTCATTGTTATTTGTTTTTGAAATCGTTTTATACTGAGCCGTTAATAAAAGTGATTTTTATCAGGATAACATTTTCTTACCATGTATTTTAAAAAAATAATCTGAGCATATCAATTTTTAACATAATTCAATTCGTGGTATATAAGATTAATTAATACAAAAATTAATTAACTCCTGGTTTTGCTTTAGGACAATAATGAAACTATGCTTAAAAACATTGGTATAATACTGAGTCCCGTACTAAACAGAAGAGTTTTAGCGTAGAAATTATAATGTATTTATCGGCCTGATGTTTTTTATGATAGTTTTTGTTTGTATCACATTAATAAAATGCTTGTAACTTTAAGAAAACCCACGTATTTCTAACTTCTCCTATAAGTTCTTATGACATTTATTTTAAATCTAGTTAAATTTGAATGTTTTAATTTGAATTAACGTTGTTTCAGAACTGAAGAAGTCTATTACCCTGAATTATTTTAACTCGAATAGAGGACGATACAGGAATGTCATTTTAATTGGTATATCGCCTTCAAACAACTACATTGCATTACTCGAGTATATCAAGTTTTAGTTACACAGATCCTCCATTATTTCATACGATAGTCAACTGAAATAATTATTTAAATATATAACTCAAAGTCCTCTGGTTGGAGTGGTGGGGTGTTCGAAGAGGGAGGTGCCAGCTCACAGGTATCATCCTCAACACTTGACCGAGGCTCAAATTACGAGATCTATCTCCAATTGCCCTCGCGTTGCTATATAGTGTGGCGTTAATATAACTTTCTCTCTTTTGAATATAAGTGCACATGCATTTTTATTATTTATTAAGATCAATCTTACTTTAGAAACTTGACCATTTGAATTTTAGTTCAACTAAATTTCTGCAAAGTCTTGGAATCTTTTTCAAACTCTTGAATTCTTGTGCACTGTATTTTGATTGTAACTTAATCAAATGTCAAAAAGAAAATACTACTTAACAAACAATTTATAAATAAGGTTACAGTAATTATATATTATTAATCTTATAATCAATGCCGATGTAAGAACTTTTATAGATATGAAGAATAAGAGGAAAAACAATTGAAGTCGCGATAACCTTTATTTTTATTTCAATTCAAGCTTTTTATACTATAATAATTTATATATTTTTTTTAATGTAATCTATTGGAATTACTTGCATAGAAATAACTTTTTCGTTACATTTAACAATTATTCTATATTTTCTCTTTTACTTATTATAGTTCTAATTGAGAATGAGCAATTTTTCTTGAAGAAATGTTCTGTGTAAATAATAAAAGTTTATAAATTTATTCTTATTCTTTTTTTTGTTATGGTGCTGTTTAAAAAACTGCAGAATTATAGTTTGCTTCTTATTAATCAACTGTATTGAAATGCTTTTATTTGTAATATAAATAAAATTAAGTATTAATTGTACGATTTTTAATGGAAAATATAGTTTACACATTTGCAGACTCTCATTTACACCCTCGCATTGAATTGGTCTAAAAGCGTGGTGCTCTGTGTAATCCTACTGAATAAATAATTATGATTTTTGTACTCTGTAACGAAAGTGAATTTAATGTGTCAAAAGTATTCATAACTATTAAAATTTCTTATAAATCTTATTAAAATTTTAACAAACACTCATTTTAGACTCTTCTCTTTTAAGCATACAATTTAGATAGAACCTTTTAAGTTTTTATAAAAATGAACATTGGTTGCCTTTCTACGTCTTATAATAGCTTGTGGTAGTTATGAAATAAATTTGCATTTTTTATGATATGAGAACATAGGTTATAAGAAACATATTTGAAGAGTTTTTCGAAAAGGATAATTGTAAATATTGTGTGCTGAATTTCAGTAATACATATAATAAAGTAATATAAAAAAATTAAATAGTAGTAAAGTTACGTAGTTTTAGGGCATGATTTTTAAATGTAGGTTTTCTGTGGGAATGAAAAACAGTCCTGGATATATTTATAAGAAAAAAGACGAAAGAATAATATATTTAATCAAGTGCATTTCCAAATCAATATACCGGGTGTTTGAAAATATGGCTACACTTTCAATTAATTACAAATAAACAAGCAAAAGTATTCACTGAAAGTATTTTAAGTTTAATAAAAAAATACCATAGTTTCATTTACATTGTTTTATTGCATGATTTCGATGTGCCCACTATTGCAGGATCAACATTCTTCTGGCTGCTATAATTTTACTTTTCAATTCCTCATTGTTGTTATTTGAAAATTAGTAAATAATTTTTTCACAATCCCCGTATGAAGTCCAAAGGTGCTATGTCTAGATAATTAGTTAGCCACGGTATTGTACCTCCTCTTCCAATCAATCGCCCGGGGAATTTTCTATCTAAAAATTGCTCACTTTCAAATTTCAGTGTGGTGGTGCTTCATTTACGATGCATATGTACTGCAGATTTAAATTCGATAAACCATTCTACAAATTTCGCTTGTTGTTGCAGTGAAGATATTTTAAAACGAGAATGTTGCAAAACGTGGGCGTTGTGCCATCTAGTTTGCATTTCATTGAACAACGCTCATCTTTATGGAGCATAAAAATCCATTCATGGCATAAGTGTGTTGTAGCTAAAGGTTTTTAACAAGCTTTCATAAGCTTCACCTGAATGTAATGGAATCTTTGAACTCGATTTTTACCCCCTAAAAAGGTCATATTAATTTGAAATTTTGCACACTTGTCAAGGACCGATGTCAAAAAAATAATTTAATATTTTTGTTCTATTGTCCTGATCAAGATCTTCAGTATTAATGATTTCCCATTTCCGTATTTGGCGACTAATTCCAGATTCCATTTACAGATTTGGTGACTAAAAGATTAAGTTACAATCCTAAAGCGAAAACGCCAATGGGTATTCCAGATTCTAAAAAAATGACTCATTTAAGATTAATTCATTAATTAATAAATAATAGTTTAAAAAACACGCTTTTGTTGTAGATCGACCTAAGAAATGAGAAAAAAAATTATAGTTTAAAAAAACTAAAAAACACGCTTTTATAGTTAATCGAGCTAAAAAGTAAAAAATAACGCTTAATATAAGAATAGAATGATTAACAAAAAAATTAATGTCGGTTGTGGTAAAAGCATGGGCTGCTTAGTATTGCCTTTTTACACTAATTCTGCATTCTGGAGTAGTAGAACTAATACGAAATTATAACAATTGATATTGAGAATCCCACGCTTTTACCAAACTGACACTAATTTGCTTTGTTAATCATTTTATTCTTATATTAAGAATTATTTTTTACTCTTTTAGTTAGATTAACCATAAAAGCGTGTTTTTTAGTTTTCTTCAAATTATAATTTTTTATTTTGGTTAATAAAGTTTGTTCTATAATAAGATATACTTATTTAACCTTTATCTACCGCATTATGATTTACTGCAGTTTTTTTCTTGCAATTTTTTTTTTTTTTTTGATCACTACATTGAAAATTAAGGGATATACATAAACAAAATACTCAACTTTGGGAAATTTAATCCGTTAGTGTTAATTAATTAATTAAAGATATTCAAATGTAAAATTAACTATACACACTGTTCACTTAAAATAAATTGTCAAATCGCGTTTTCTAAGGTCTTCATTAACATACAATAAAAAATAAGACATTTAAATTTTGATATTAACTATTTTTTCGGAACAAAAATGATAATCTTCGCAATCCACTGAAAACGCCATGAGCTGAAAACGCAATTTCTGCTTTAAAACTATTCGCCTTCCCCGCTAAAATACTCATTATAGAACCAGGGCTGCCATATATCTTGAAAGAGTGGATTTCAAAGAATATTCCTGCTAAGTATTGTCAGAATATTCCTAAAAATGGTTATTCTATGTAATTTTAAATTGAGTGGTACTTAGAAGTACCATCTGTAGATAAAGGTTTAAAGTATACCATAAAAATTGGACATTTCATTTGTTACAACCTAATGTATAATGGACTCCTTTACATAGACTTCACATGAGAAGATATTGCTCTTCTAAAAGATAGTACTGTTTAAATTTCGAAAAAAAAATTGTTTCTAAGGATGATTTTTGAGGCTATTTTTATACTCAAAATTTTCATT
The DNA here is from genome assembly GCA_019973955.1 of Trichonephila inaurata madagascariensis. Lineage (NCBI taxonomy): Eukaryota > Metazoa > Arthropoda > Arachnida > Araneae > Nephilidae > Trichonephila > Trichonephila inaurata. Next base: position 29,289 of record BMAV01000902.1, on the reverse strand, counting down.
CTTATTTTAGACATAGAAAAAAAATGATAAGTATTCCGATTAAAAAGGAGAATTCTTTATACTCATCACACTTGTTTTGTTTTCCAGAAAATCGAGGAAACAAAAGAAAATTTTGTAAAAATATTAGATTTTAATTCTTTTGTCCTGCTATGAATTTCTCCTTTGAAAATTTCTTCAAAACAAACAACACAATATTTTCAAAGCTTACTCTAAAATTTTTATAAATATATATATAGTTTCTGTTTATTTTAAAGGTATTTAATGTATTTTAATGGCAATTAATTATTATGCAATTTTTTCTTTCCTTAAAGTATCCGACTACGTTCATAACAGTGATTTTAAAAAAGCGCATAAATGGATAAATTTCATGATATTTAGTGTCACTTAGATAAGAATACATGTATAAAATAGTTTTAAGGGTATTTTGACAAAAAGAAATTATTTAAATGCAATATTTTGGCAAAAAATTAACTTAGAATAACCTTTTTTCAAAATATTCTCCTTTTATAAAAAATGCTTCTAAAATAATAATATTTTGCTTATATAAAGTAAAGATTTCTTCAGAGAGTCTGAACTATTTTTTTTGAAAAATTCGTATTATTTTCTGAGTTACAACCCATTGAAATAATTATCGGCGTTTTTTTTCAGAAAATTTCTCCCCTCTGTTGTCGAAAACATGGATAAACCCATTTCTAAGTAATATATTTCAAAAATTCTAGTTGAGCCTCTGTACAGAGGTCTGAGCTATATACAGGTAAAATATTATTATAATAGAAGCATTTGTCACAAAGGAGAATATTTTGAAAATGGGTCATTCTATGTTCATTTTTTGTCAGAATATTGTACATAAATAACTTTTTTTAATAATATTCTTAAAACAATTTTCTATACATTTTCTAATCTAAGTGACAATAAATATCGTAAATATTATCCATTTACACGCTTTTGCAAAATGACGGTTCCGAACGTAGTCGGATACCTTAATGTTATTTCTCAAAAATGTAACTTTTTGTGAGCTTATTATACAAAAAATAAGCATACTATATGAGTTTTCTGAGCCTCTGCCTCATTTGGAAACACGATTCAGTTAAAATTATTCCATTTATCGACAACGAAACTTTAAAAATATTGAAATGATGCTTCGTCATTGGGAGTACTCAGCTGTTAAAAATTTCAGAATTCTAAAACGGTAGGAAATAAATGAAAAATCTACTATTGCCTCTTTTCAAGAGCAGATAACGTTAATTAAATAAAAATGTCTAAATGAACACCAAATGAATTTTTTTTATTTTGGCAAAATGTTTGTCATCAGCTGTGTTTAGCTTCAATTGTATTATTATTATGTAACTGTCCATTTTAATGGTATAAACTTTAATTATAGAATATTGAAATAGGCATTTTATGAGCAAGACTCAAGTTATCGAGCACGAAGTTAAATTAAATTTTTTTACACACAACCTCTGATTTGGAAATTTAGTTCAGATATCAGTTATGCATATTGTGCAGCTCTATTTCAAAAATTCATCAATAGTTTTTTCAATTATATGAAATTAAAAACATAGTATTAAATACTGAAATGTAAAATTGTTTTTGTAGCAAGCTCTTAATTAGCTGAAGTTTGTGCAGGAATTTCTTAAAATCAGACTTTAAGTTTAGTTACTAAAATTAATAATATTTTATTTTTAAATAGCATTAAAATATTTTTTATTAACTACGCGATGAGTACATTGTATTATGTCTAAACCTATCTACTCCATTTGAGTTGCTATAATAATAGCAATTATATAATTCAATACCTATATTAATATCATTTTCGAAAGCAGCCCAAAACTTTTAAGGTGATGTTGTTGCTACCAATGCCACCTGATTGGCAAAGGCCAGATCAAGGCCCATGAAATTCATCATGGTTAAGGGCTAAGTGACGCCTGTTGTTAGTCGTAGCTTTGAGCACCATACAGGTGACAGAACGATTTAGCTCGGTTTCACCTCCAATTTAGAGAGAGAGAGCACCCTGGGGGTGGTCAGGGGCCTCCCACCTCTCCTCCCCTTCCACCAACCCCCAGAGAGGGCTTGCGGCTCGACGGCTATTTAAAGTACTCCATGCCGCGAAGGCAGTATACATTCACAAATATCCCAGTCCCAGTATCCAGTAATTCGAACCCAGTCCCAACGGCATAGTAGTCAGCGTCTCTAACCACTACACCGGATGGGACCTTTCAAAAGTAATTGCTTTGTTAAAGACATTAGTAAAATCAACTAGTAAAACTATGATTTTTCCATGCATATTTTAAAATAAAAATACAGAACTCTTTTTCTAAAAAGTACTTATAGCACGTTAATGTATTTTTTAAGTACACATATTGAAAAAGAAACAATTTAATCAAAGGCAATACAACTGAATTTCTTTAACTTGAAACTTTCTTAAAAAACATGAATGTTTATATGGAAATTTTTCAAATAATTATTTATAATACCTTATTTTGAAGAAAAAATATTTTTTACTGTCGCTTAAAATTATGTAAGTACTAAATTTAGTGACTGATTTATTAATTACTTTTTAAAAACAATACTAAAGCTCAGACTTAAGCGAGCTGAAAACCGTAAATTTTGAAAACTCTACTCGGTAACGAAAAAAATTTCTATTTTAAAGAAATATATAACTAACTGGTAAAGAATTTAAAATTCGGAGCACAACATAACAAATTAAATTTGCCAAAAATAATTAAGGGCTTATCTTGGATTTATAAAACTGTTCATGTTATAATTATCATTTTGTGACTATTTTAAAAAAAAAATTAATTTAGAGTTTTCGTTTCTGCAAACTCAACAGAACATTTCTGAATTAATTTTGCCTTTGTTTTTGCATTCAAATTGAAATGAACGAAACACAAATAAAATAAGAAATTTTTTTATTAATATTAGCATTCAACTGATATGCTATTGTTATTGTCATGAAATCAGATTACAAAATATCGTAAATTATAATGAAAAAACTCAAAAGCTTTATAATGATAAAATTGGAGAGCTGTAATGGTAATATTCTATTTCAAGTGAGACATGTTTATGTCCACCAGCATCCCCACCAATGGCATTTTGGCACTAGAGAGGTACAACAGGTCCATATGAATCCCAATTGGTTGCAACAGTCTCCTGAGGAATTATAAAATTATGTTATTGGCTATAAATGCATTTTCTTACGCATTACGTTAAAATTCCAAAATTACAGTTAGTCTTAGTATTTAAATTAAATGTATTTTTAAAGAAGAGTTAAAAGAAATACATCAGGAAGGTAACTACATTACTTGTTTTTTTTGGGCTTGATTTTGTTTTTTAATTAATAAAGTTTGTTCTATAATAAGATATACTTATTTAACCTTTATCTACTGCATTTTACTGCAGTTTTTCTTTGCAATTTTTTTTTTTTTTTTTGATCACTACATTGAAAATTAAGGGATATACATAAACAAAATACTCAACTTTGGGAAATTTAATCCGTTAGTGTTAATTAATTAATTAAAGATATTCAAATGTAAAATTAACTATACACACTGTTCACTTAAAATAAATTGTCAAATCAGCGTTTTCACAAAAGTTATTCATTAACATACAATAAAAAATAAGACATTTAAATTTTTGATATTAACTATTTTTCGGAACAAAAATGATAATCTTCGCAATCACTGAAAAGCATATATGTGAGCTGAAAACGCAATTTTCTGCTTTAAAACTATTCGCCTTCCCGCTAAAATACTCATTGTTGTTATAGAACCAGGGCTGCCATATATCTTGAAAGAGTGGATTTCAAAAGAATATTCCTGCTAAGTATTGTCAGAATATTCCACAAAATATGAATTTATTCTATGTAATTTTAAAATTAGGTAATTGCCAGAAGTACCATCTGTGATAAAAAGGTTTAAAGTATACCATAAAAATTGGACATTTCATTTATTTACAACCTAATGTATAATGGACTCCTTTACATAGACACTCACATGAGAAGATATTGCTCTTCTAAAAAGATAGTACTGTTTAAATTTCGAAAAAATTGTTTCTAGGATGATTTTTGAGGCTATTTTATACTCAAATTTTTCATTCTTATTTTAGACTTATAAGAAAAAAAAATGATAAGTATTCGATTAAAAGGAGAATTCTTTATACTCATCCGCTTGTTTTTTGTTTCAAGAAAATCAAGGGAAACAAAAGAAAATTTTTACCTGTAAAGCAGTAGATTTTTAATTCTTTTGTCCTGCTATGAATTTCTCCTTTGAAAGAAATTTCTTCAAAACAAACAACACAATATTTTTCAAAGCTTACTCCTAGAATTTTTATAAATATATATATAGTTTCTGTTTTACATTTTAAAAGGTATTTGTGTATTTTAATGGCAATTAATTATTATGCAATTTTTTCTTTCCTTAAAGAGTATCCGACTACGTTCATAACAGTGATTTTAAAAAAGCGCATAAATGGATAAATTTCATGATATTTAGTGTCACTTAGATAAGAATACATGTATAAAATAGTTTTAAGGGTATTTTGACAAAAAGAAATTATTTAAATGCAATATTTTGGCAAAAAATTAACTTAGAACAACCTTTTTTCAAAATATTCTCCTTTTATAAAAAATGCTTCTAAAATAATAATATTTTGTATATAAAGTAAAGATTTCTTCAGAGAGTCTGAACTATTTTTTAAAAATTCGTATTATTTTCTGAGTTACAACCCATTGAAATAATTATCGGCGTTTTTTTTCAGAAAATTTCTCCCCTCTGTTGTCGAAAACATGGATAAACCCATTTCTAAGTAATATATTTCAAAAATTCTAGTTGAGCCTCTGTACAGAGGTCTGAGCTATATACAGGTAAAATATTATTATAATAGAAGCATTTGTCACAAGGAGGAATATTTTGAAAATGGGTCATTCTATGTTCATTTTTTTATCAGAGATATTGTACATAAATAACTTTTTTTTAATAATATTCTTAAAACAATTTCTATACATTTTCTAATCTAAGTGACAATAAATATCGTAATATTATCCATTTACACGCTGTGTTGTTCCAGGCATGATCCGGATCTACCTATCTATTTCTCAAAAAAAATGTAAACAGCACGTGAGCTTATTATACAAAAAATAAGCACACTATATAGGTTTTCACGAGCCTCTGCCTCATTTGGAAACACGATTCAGTTAAATTATTCCATTTATCGACAACGAAACTTTAAAAATATTGAAATGATGCTTCGTCATTGGGGAGTACTCAGCTGTTAAAAATTTCAGGAATTCTAAAACGGTAGGAAATAAATAGAAAAATCTACTATTGCCTCTTTTCAAGAGCAGATAACGTTAATTAAATAAAAATGTCTAAATGAACACCAAATGAATTTTTTTATTTTGGCAAATGTTTGTCATCAGCTGTGTTTTAGCTTCAATTGTATTATTATTATGTAACTGTCCATTTTAATGAGTATAGAAACTTTAATTATAGAATATTGAAATAGGCATTTTATGAGCAAGACTCAAGTTATCGAGCACGAAGTTAAATTAAATTTTTTTACACACAACCTCTGATTTGGAAATTTAGTTCAGATATCAGTTATGCATATTGTGCAGCTCTATTTCAAAAATTCATCAATAGTTTTTTCAATTATATGGTAAACGCGGTATTAAATACTGGAAATGTAAAATTGACTTGTAGCAAGCTCTTAATTAGCTGAAGTTTGTGCAGGAATTTCTTAAAATCAGACTTTAAGTTTAGTTACTAAAAATTAATTTTAATATTTTATTTTAAATAGCATTAAAATATTTTTTATTAACTACACTTGCGATAGATACATTGTATTATGTCTAAACCTATCCTACTCCATTTTGAGTTGCTATAATAATAGCAATTATATAATTCAATACCTATATTAATATCATTTTTCGAAAGCAGCTGAAACTTTTAAGGTGATGTTGTTGCTACCAATGCCACCCACAGTTGAGCAGATCAAGGCCATGAAATTCATCATGGTTAAGGGCTAAAGCTTATGTTGTTAGTCGTAGCTTTGAGCACCATACGGGTGACAGAACGATTTAGCTCAGTTTCACCTCCAATTTAGAGAGAGCGCCACAGAAGGGTGGTCAGGGGCCTCCACCTCTCACCCTTCCACCAACCCCCAGAGAGGGCTTGCTGGCTCATTGGCTATTTAAAGTACTCCATGCCGCGAAGGCAGTATACGTCTAAATATCCCAGTCAGTATCCAGTAATTCGAACCCAGTCCCAACGGCATAGTAGTCAGCGTCTCTAACCACTACACCGGATGGGCGACCTTTCAAGGTAATTGCTTTGTTAAAAGACATTAGTAAAATCAACTAGTAAAACTATGACTTTTCCATGCATATTTTTAAAATAAAAAATACAGAACTCTTTTATCTTAAAAAAAAGTACTTATAGCACGTTAATGTATTTTTAAGTACACATATTGAAAAAGAAACAATTTAATCAAAGGCAATACAACTGAATTTCTTTAACTTGAAACATTCTTAAAAAACATGAATGTTTATATGGAAATTTTTCAAATAATTATTTATAATACCTTATTTTGAAGAAAAAATATTTTTTACTGTCGCTTAAAATTATGTAAGTACTAAATTTAGTGACTGATTTATTAATTACTTTTTAAAAGCAATATAAAAGCTCAGACTTAAGCGTGCTGAAAACCTAAATTTTGAAAACTCTACTCGGTAACGAAAAAAATTTCTATTTTAAAGAAATATATAACTAACTGGTAAAGAATTTAAAATTCGGAGCACAACATAACAAATTAAATTTGCCAAAAATAATTAAGGGCTTATCTTGGATTTATAAAACTGTTCATGTTATAATTATCATTTTGTGACTATTTTGAAAAAAAAATTAATTTAGAGTTTTCGTTTCTGCAAACTCAACAGAACATTTCTGAATTAATTTTGCTTTTGTTTTTGCATTCAAATTGAAATGAACGAAACACAAATAAAATAAGAAATTTTTTTATTAATATTAGCATTCAACTGATATGCTATTGTTATTGTCATGAAATCAGATTACAAAATATCGTAAATTATAAAGAAAAAACTCAAAAGCTTTATAATGATAAAATTGGAGAGCTGTAATGGTGATATTCTATTTCAAGTGAGACATGTTTATGTCCACCAGCATCCCCACCAATGGCATTTTGGCACTAGAGAGGTACAACAGGTCCATATGAATCCCAATTGGTTGCAACAGTCTCCTGAGGAATTATAAAATTATGTTATTGGCTAAAAATGCATTTTCTTACGCCTTACGTTAAAATTCCAAAATTACAGTTAGTCTTAGTATTTAAATTAAATGTATTTTTAAAGAAGTTAAAAGAAATACATCAGGAAGGTAACTACACTACTCTCGTCTTTATTGGACTTGATTTTGTTTAATTTAAGTCTTATAAGAATTTTACAACAGAGCATTGAAGACTAATATAAGATTTACAAGGAACGATCAAGTGTTAGGAACAGCACTTGACTTCCTATTGCATTATTCAAATTCCTCATCACTTACAAACATTGATACCAATTAAAATTAATTGTAGTTTTATTTATCTATATTATTCCATAATAGGGTTTTTGCTGGAATTAGAATCTTACTCGTTTTTAAAAAAGTCATTTATAGTAAAAATATTATTCAAATTCTATTTTTAAAGGAAGTAAATAAGTCAGAATTTACTATATGATCTGTAAAATTACCAGGAAAATAATCAGTTACTTAGTAATTAGTTAAAAATAACAGTGGAACAAAAATTACCTCCAGTAAAATTGTTAAATTATGTTATTGACCACAGAGTTTTCCTATACATTATACGTCAAGTAATATTCCAAGATTACAGGGAATTTTAAGATTAAAATGGAAATACATTTTTTAAATTCAAGTTGATAGAAATACATCTTGGAATTTATAACAATCTATCAAGTCTCAAGAGAAACATTATTACTTCATGTATTACTTCCTTGTTCTTACTACTTACATTGTGACGTCTCTCGCGTCTTTCTGATTAACATGACTCCTATGTTCTTTGACGGCCACGATTAATGGCAAAACCTTTCCAACCCAATACCAGAAGATAAACGAATGTAACGGGATATGATGGGTTGGTGTAATTTCGGAGCATATGGTGTGGAATCATTCTGATCAATAGCGTGACAAAGCTTAGTGTGAAATCTTGCGGACCAAGAATAAGCAGTCAAAAATTAGCTGCATTGCGGATCTAAGAATCTTCATATATATAAAGTTATAGATTATATTCTCTAGGTCAAGGGACCAGAACTGGAAAGGTAATATTAGATATAAGTAATTAGATAACAGGATTATTTAGGATAATTGAGATAGAGGATCGAGTTGCGTGATCTGACTTAAATACGTGATTTAATTTGAGCTTGACTCTCACTCTAATTATATTTGTCAAATTAGAACTTAAAGTATTATAAGTTACTCTTAATAAAAGTTGTATTAAAATTATGTCTCATCATTTTGATAATCCCACACCTCTAGCTTACGCGGAACCGGCAGAACACATGGTCATCACAGGATGGCGATGTCTCAGTAGCGCCGAACGTATTTAATTCTGGGTTAGGTAATGTAGGTGGAAATACAATTCTACCTGAAATGTACTTTTCAGGGTCGGAGAAGATGTTGCAGAGTTTATCGAGTGCATCGATAACAATATACAGTTACTTGAAATCCCAAATGAAATCATCGTATTAACTACTTAAAAAGTCATCTCAGGGGAAGGGCTCAAGATTGGTGTTACGATATTTGGTTCGTTGTTAGTACAAAAATGCAATACGGATTTTGCGCAGCTCAAAGCTGAATTAGCGAAGGCTTTTCCGCGATCAAAAATAAAAGAACTACAGTCGGAGTTTTATGTATGCATCACGGCAGGGGAAGAAATCAGGAGGCGACTGATTTTGTATATAGATTACTAAAAATAGAGAAGTTTAGAATTAGGAATGTCCCAAGCAGACTTAGTGAATCATAGTATTTTGGTTGACTCGAACCACAGGTACAGGACTATGTGGAGTGCGAAATCCACAAACACGATACAACTTTTAGAAGTCCTGGCTAAATTCGAAGAGATATTCTTGCAAATTACAAGGGGTTATCAGAACCATAATGTAGAAAGACGAGGTCAAAATGCGCATAGGATGCCTAATTTTGAAGCTAATGGTAGAAACTGGAGAATTCGGGAAATAAGGAGTAGACCAAATAACAGAAATGAGTTTTACGAGAATAGCCGTCAAAAATAATAGAGGTTCGAGAGGAATAGGTTTAATAATAATGATCAAGATTCAGCAACAGGGGTTACTCATTTCGAAATAGGCAGAATGATAATTTTAATAGAGGACCGTAGAAGTAAGGGTTCAGTGATAATTTCAATCGAGGCGATAGGACTATAAAGGGGACGATTAAATATTATGAGTTAATGATCAACCTCAAGAGGTGTCGACAGAGACAATTAGACTTTTTCTCAATATGTATAGCACCGTAGAACTTCTACGATGCCTATTTTGTTAAATAACACATTTTTTTGAAAGCGCTATGGGACACCGGGCAGATAAATCTTTATATCGGAAGAAGTATATAGAAAATATTTTTCTATAAACAAATATAAAAATCATGAGCCAGGTAATAACAGCACAGGGTGCGAAATGCCAAAACAGAGTTGTAGAATTGAAAATTAAGATCAAGACAATTCGAAAGAAATTGGTCATTTCATGTGTTGAAGATTTAGAATACCCATGTATTCTGGGTATCGATTTCATAAAAGCGTCAAGAATAGTATTAGATTTTAATCAAAAAATCATTGAAAATTCAGATTCTCAAATAAATAAATTAGTTGAACCAATTAAGAAAAAAAGTTAGGGAATAGATTTATCTAAACAAAATTGGGGGAAGTAGAAAAAGCAAAACTACAAAATTGTTTAGTAGTTTTAAAGGGTTATTTTCAGACAAACCAGGTCTTACTCATGTCTTATACCATGAAATTGACACGAGGAGATAACCCACCAGTAACTCAAGGCCTTATAAGTATGATCGCACTAAGCTTAAGCAATAATAGGTGCCACATACAAAAAATGTTACAAGAGAAACGATTGTTCCAATTCAGTCCCCATACGCGTCACCTGTGTATGCAAAAGAAATATTAGGTTACCACCGGATAATCCGGAAGCATATAGATTTGCAGTAGACTATAGAAAATTAAATTCGATCACAAAATAGTACCCGCTTCTACCTGCCGTTAATGTAGATGATTTATTAACGAACATACCATACTCACAACAATAATGTCATCTCTTGATCTAAGAAGTGGGTATTTTTCAAATGGCAGTGATAGAAAGCCCAGCGATATAGTTAAGACCGCATTTGTAGTAAAAGTGGCACTTATGCTTTCAAGCGGATGCCATTCGGTTTATCAGGAACAGCTCCCAATTTCAAAAAGCAATTGACATAATCCTAAAAACCGGTGATAGGGGAATTGTAGTGTTTACATGGATGACGTTATTATCGCGTCTCCATCGTCACTCCTACATATTATTGAGCTATTTAAAGGGAAGTTTTTTCGTTGTTAAAGGATGCAGGATTGACATTAAATAAAAAGGAAAATACTTAAATTCGGTACGATGAATTGAAATATTTAGGATTAATTATTAGTAAGAAGGAATTAAAACGGATGAGACAAAGGTTAGAGCTATACAAGAGTAAACCACCCGTAACTCAAAAGAGGTATCTAAGTTTTAGGTATGTCCCACAGGTATTTTTTGAAATTTATTAAAAATTATGCGGATATTTGTGAGCCACTTTATAATCTTAAACGAAAATTTAAAAATTTGTCTGGTCAATGAAGCACAAAAGGCATTCGAAGAGGTCAGGAGGCGGTAACAAAAGCGCCAGTTTTAAAGATTACCAAACTTTCAGGAACCATTCGAGGTTATTTACGGATACCGTTCGATTGGTTTTAGGAGCAGTACTAAACCAACAAAACAGAATGACCAGTCGTATTTGCGTCACGTACACTGAATTAACGCAGAAGATTACACAGTAACCGAGAATGTCTAGCAGTAGTATGGGCGTTGAACAAATTTAGAACATATTTAGAAGGTATTACCAATTAAAAGGTAATAACAGATCACGCCACGTGCTTACGCCTAACACATGGCAAAAAATTTATCGAGTAGGATGATTAGATGGGCACTAAAGTTAGCAGAATTCAATATAGAATGGGAACATAGACCGGGAACTCAAAAATGCGGTGGCTGACATTTACTCTCAAGGAATCAATTAATAGTATAATTGGTGATAAAAGAGTGTAATTGTGCCATAATCAAAGATTTGGTACTATAGAGTATTAATAAAAGGAACAGAAAAATGACCCAGAATTAGGTCATATATATAGATATTTAGAAACCCGGAAGATAACTCGGTTAATGCAACGTGTATGTGAGAATTGGTCCCAAGATTTCCGTTTAATTGAAGGATTGTTATTTATACGAAACACGCAACGTCATTAGAGTGAAATGCGTGTATACATTCCAAAATCTTTAAGGAATGAAATAATGAGAGAATTTCATGACAAGCCAATAAGAAAGTGGACACGTAGGCAGATTTAAAATGTATCATAAAATTCGGGACGTTTGTTATTTCCCGTACATGAGAATTTATTGATCAATATGTCTCTACATGCCATATGTGCCAAGTTAATAACTATAAAACGCGTTACCAGCTGGTCGGTTAAATCAATTATATCGAATTATCCGAATGAGATAGTGACGTTAGATTTATTAGGCCCGTATCTATATCGAGAATAGGGGCAACGCTATATTTTAGTAATAACCGATCATTTCAGCAAATGGGCTGAAGTATACCTCTTAAAAAAGGCCTCATCTCGTATAATATGGCGGATATTTTTTGATAACTTTATATCGCGTTATGGGCTCCAATAAAATTAATATAAGAAGTGATAATGGTCACGAATTTATATCGAGATTTTTGAGCACTTAAGTGAAAGATTAGGCATAAGGCATGTGAGACTGTTGCATATCGACCACAAGCAAATCGGACTGAAAAGAGTTAATCGAGATATAGTGCAAATGATGATTGCAAATTACGTTAATGATCAACATGATACTTGGGATCAATTCTTACGTGAGTTTGCTTACGCTATTCGTACGGCGGTAGATGAAATGGCGGGAAAAACACCGGCTGAGTTATTTTTAGGTCGAAAATTGATTACACCATTTCAAAAACTAGTTATATGATATCAAGGAAAGCTCTAAATTCAAATTCAAGATATACAGAAAAGCTTTAAAGAAGCTAGAACTAAGTACGAAAATTAAACAGGAAAGGTGGAAAAAATATTACATAATAGACGTAGAAGGACATAAAAATAAGGTAAATGATTAGTTTTATTAAGAAAAACACACCCTGTAAGTTCAGCTGCTAACAAAGTATGTGCTAAATTTAAACAAAAATTTGAGGGACCTTATAGAGTCCTAGAAGTGAAGAACTTTAATACTATTGTAATATGGAAATCAGGAAAAGATTAACAGTTAACGTAGATCAAATAAGAATATATCGTCATAGGAAATGTGACGAGGTCGAATTAGGCACAGGGATCCCAAATAATAGTATAAGATCAAGTCAGGAAACTCGTACTTCGGAAAAAAGTACACCAAGGATTAAATGAGGTCACAATATGGGAAGAAAAATCTGCGGTGAAACGTAAGGTTAGAGGCAAAAAGGGATTGGTAACCAATCAAATCAATATAAAAATACAGAGAGGACCCATAAAACAAATCACTGGTCAGATCACTACCTGGATTCAGTAGGAATGAAAATAAAAGCAAAAAGGTTTAAATATAACCAAGGTATTGGAATAAGGTGTATCGGGGACAGAGTGGACCCACAAAAAAGTGGCAAAAGAAAGGGGTAATAGCTAATGAAGTAATAAAGAAATAAAAGGAACCAAATGTCATCTAGTACTATTTCTAGAGATAGAAAAAGGAGAAGAAAGAGGAATCAACTGAAGTTCCATATATGAAAAAGGAGGTTATAATTTAAGGCCGGCAGAACAGAAAATTCCCCGACCAGCCAAGAACACACACACAGTTAGGGAAGGCAAAGGAAAGGACGACAAAGGAAATTACAAGCCTTACAACAGAAATTCCAATTACAAGCAAGGAATGGCGAAAGTGATGACACCTCATCGTTGAATGTGAATATATGGGAGACCGAATATAAAAATCAGGTTGTATTGTTTCATTTTTTATATTGATCTTCAACGCGAAGTGGTCGGAAGAATTATTGCAAAGAAGGAAGTCTCGGGCGGTGCCAAAAGTTATAAGCCAAGTCAAACACTAATGAGTGTTCATTTAATTTTGGAACTTTTGACTTGTTAAAAATTTTTTTCTGAAGAAAACACATTTGTATTCACACATTTGTTACTTCGATGTATATGACTTCGTGAGATGCGAAAATTCCTTTTGGTTATTTGTTATAATGGTTTTATTGAAAATGTTTGTAATTGTATAATATGTGTATATATATATATATGTGTTGTTGTATTGTTACGTATTATGAGACATCTGGTTCAGGGAAGCACTTGGCGTAGTCAAGGCACTAACAATAATAATAACGGCGCTGCGCGGCTCATTTGGGAGTTTTTATTTGAAACCAAGATGTGGGGATGGAGATAAAATTTATTGTGATATATAAATAATATATGTAAGAATTGATTAATATTATGGAAATAGAGACTCAAATAGTTTTCATTTCAGGGAGACTGACACAATCTTGGCGAAAAGTAAAAGCTTCAACGTGTTTTCCAGGCTGTTGTTAAGAAGGGCAGAAGTACCAGCTCCATATAGTGTTGTTAGATTGGGTCTGCGCAGAATAATAGTTTTTAAGTGTATAAATATTTTTAAGTAACGAAATGTAAAGTGAGTAGGCACAAATTAAACATTATTAATGTTAGCTCGGTATTTGGAGTAAAATTTATTGTCACGAGTTTAAAATTAAATTGAATATTAAAATTCTAAGATGAGTAATGAAAATTAAGTCAAGATAAATTTTGGAAATTATAAAAGTTAAAATTTAAGATTAAAATTGCAATGAAAATTAAAAGTCAAGATAGATGTTGGTATAAAAGTTAAAATGAAGATTTAAGATTAAAATTTAAATAAAACTCAAGCGAAAGAAATTTAGAAATAGAGATTTAGATACGTAATTTATTAAGGGGCATTGAAAACCCCTTTAAAGGGTAAATCACTTTTTTCTTCTTGGAGGGGTTGTGACGTCTCTCGCGTCTTTCTGATTAACATGACTCCTATGTTCTTTGACGGCCACGATTAATGGCAAAACCTTTCCAACCCAATACCAAGAAGATAAACGAATGTAACATGTAAATGAGATATACTATAAAAGGATAGCGCGGCAGGCTCAGAGATATTAGTGTGTAATCATTCTGATAGTATAGCGCGGCAAGCTCAGAGATATTAGTGTGTAATCATTCTGATAGCATAGCGTAGCAGGCTCAGAGATTGTAGTGTGGAATCATTCTGATCAATAGCGTGACAAAGCTTAGTGTGAAATCTTGCGGACCAAGAATAAGCAGTCAAGAATTAGCTGCATTGCGGATCAAGAATCTTCATATATAAAGTTATAGATTATATTCTCTAGGTCAAAGGGGCCAAAAACGGAAAAGGTAATATTAGATATAAATAATTAGATAACAGATTATTTAGGATAATTGAGATAGAGGATCGAGTTGCGTGATCTGACTTAAATCGTATTTATTTGGCTTGACTCTCACTCTAATTATTTTGTCAAATTAGAACTTAAGTATTATAAGTTACTCTTAATAAAAGTTGTATTAAGAATTATGTCTCATCATTTTGATAATCCCACACCTCTAGCTTACGCGGAACCGGCAAGACATGGTCATCACAGGATGGCGATGTCTCAACATGTTACTTCTTCCAAATCCTTCATCTGATATACATATGGGGTCTCTAACTAAAATTAAATTTAGTTGGATTTATTGTTATATTATTACATAAAAAGTGGGGTCTTTGATAGAATTCTACTCGTTGTTAATCAAAAAAAGTACCATTCAAAAGTAGAATTTCCTTCAATTAAATATGTTGTTATTGTTGCTTCTTATCCCACTGATCGACAGAAACAATTAATTATGTGAATGAAAGTACATTAGACAATTAGTCAAAAATTAATAATTAATCAGTAAAATTACCAGTAAAATTATAAGTCAAATAGCAACTAGTAAATATTATTCTCTATTTTCTCTGAGAATGTTGAATTCAAAGATACTAAATCTGGATGTAGTTGTGTCTAGGCTGTTACATATAAAGCTGTTAAAAATATAGTTATTATAGTGTTAGAAAGTTAAAATTTTTTTTGACAATTTGAGATTTTTACATTTTCAAATTGTATAGATTTTAACCTTTCTAAAAATATCTTACTTTAACCTGTAGGTTAATTAGAAGCCCTTAAAACCTATTTTTAAATAATCATTGAAATTGGGCCACGCCCATTTAAATGGCGCGAAAAATGAAAACAAAGTACTTCGTTTTTGCTTAAAAGTTGAACTTCCGATATAAACCAAAACATGTATCTTTTATTTTAAATTGAGCCTTTTATTTTTTTATTTCCTAGCCGATTAGAAGTCTGATATAAACCAAAACATGTATCTTTTATTTTAAATTGAGCCTTTTATTTTTTTTATTTCCTAGCCGATTAGAAGTCTCACTGTATAGATTAAAATAAATTTATCTCAAAACGTAAATTTTGATGTTCGATGTACCTGTTTTTGAGAAACTACTGTTCCCAGGTATGTGAATTTTTATGATATGTTTATAGTAATATCAATATATATACTGAAATGAACTTTTTGTAAAAAACTCAGAAACTTATTTTTTTACCAATCTTTTAGGTGAAAAATGGTTCAAATTTCGCAACGCTTGATAAAATATTTCATAAATTTTTAACAAATTCAAAATTACCTACAGGCCAATTTCGGTATAATGAGAAAGGTGTACTTTAACTGTATATAAAATTCAAGCATGTACATATAACAGATTTTGTGAAAAGGTACATCGAAAACAGCTAATTTAACATTGTCAATATATATATATATATATATATAGAAGTTTCCAACTCCCCTTATCAAAGAAACTTTTTTTTAAAAATCAACTCTTCTGAATAAGAACAAATTACATGCAATTAATATAAAGGCTAAAATACATAACGATAAAGCAATAAAAATATCGCTGGTTTCTTATAACAAATATCTTTGCTTTTGATTTTCAGTATTAATAAACTATACTTTGTATTATAAGTGACAAAAGGGGGTTTTCTCAACCTAAATCAATTTTTTCATTAAAACTGTCGTTTAGGAAATACAACTCAAATCAATCTCGTATGTTATACCTGCAATGGGAGCAGCAGCTTTGGGACAGCAGTCCCATTTCCCGTCGTCTTTCTTGCAGCACTCAGCTGTTCCTGGACACAGATGAAGCTTGTCGGGACAGATTTCGATGTCGAGGTCCTTCAGGTTTTGACCCATCATTGTTTGTTCTGGCAAGGTAGTGTCCGGTTTCTTCTCCAGCGCTGAAGGCAAGGCATCTACAAAGGGACGAAAATATTTGAATTATAAGTTATTTTAATATGAAAACTAGAATTATATTTTCGATGTATTCTTAAAGTATTAAGAGGAAAAGAACCAATTTGCTTCTTACAAATCGTACTAAAAATGTAAGCAATATCGAAATTATTACAAAATAGCTAACGCCAATGTAAGGAAATTCTTGGCATTGTGTGTGAAATGAAAGTAATTTTAATGCAACTCACTTGGTAATGCAGAAGTAAAGCCTATAATGAAAAGAGCTAAAGCAAGAGACATTCTGTAAGAGAGAAAAAAAAGATCAACACGTATTTAAACAGACAAAATAAAAGATTATTATGTTCCAAATAAGAAAAACCGTTTGAATTAAAATTTAATCTTTGAAAAAAATTCTTTCAATAATTCTTATGATATAAGGAAAAACTTAAAAAATCATGTTCTTATCGTCTTAAAAAAGAAAGTGATTTGTTTGAAAATTTTAACACACCAAACATTTATATTTTTAAATAGCAAGAATAATTTTATACATTTGAAGCGATATATTTTTATTTTCGCTAAATAATTTTTGGCCCACATTAAATAATTGAGAAATATGTTCAAAATTCTGTTTATATAATTTCAGTTTTTAAAACTCTCTCTCTGCTTTGATAAAATTTATTTATCTCAGTTGATATATCGAACAACTCAATTTTTCCTATTATTATTAATTAGGAAATGTATATATCCATGGTACCCAGCACCTGTATAGTAATCTAATTATCAAAAAATTATTTTGTTTTCAATTCTATACCACAAATTCATAAACTATATAATTTGCAATTGGTAATAATAAAGGCAGGAAAATATCCCACTTTTGTCATCTCATACTCATATTCGTAGCGGTGACGTGGTTAAAAGCATTATGATTTTAATAAATTATTGAAAGCATTTTGTTAATAGCGATATATGTGAGATATGCTAATTTTGTTTACAAAAAAAACGATCGAATCCCATGTGAGTTTGGGCAGTTTTATACAGACACATCAATCCATAGTTTTTGTAGTGTAGTGATCAATGTGTGTTTGTATGATTCACATTATTAATAGAAAAAAATATGATGGGTTAATCATTAAGATAAACACGCGTTTAGGGCATCAAGAGGAAGGGTAGACTTTTCTCATCATCTGTAGGCGCCTTAGGCATCATTTCCTCATCTTAGTCATCATTTAGGCCGCCACATGAGGATTAATGAAAAAAACATTATAAGACCAAGGCATTATTGGCCACTTAAAATGTGGAAAGTTGATTAAAATATTAATATATTTGGCTTTTAATGCTATATTAATCTCCATCAATCACACATAAAAAAAAAGTGTGTGTGCTTATGACCACACGATAGAAGTGATAACTTCAAATTTGGTAATGTTATTTCAGGGATTAGTTCGGTGAATAAAAAACAAGGGGATATTAGTATTGTCATTTAAAATTATTTATTCATATGTCTGCACTCATAAAGTAATATTTTTTTGCGAAATATACACAATCATATTTGGGAACTAATTATATTCTAAGAAGGAAACAATAGGTTTATGGTAACTGAAATAGCTTATAAATCCTTTAGATTCAACATTTTACTTAAATATCTATAAAACAAACTCCGCCGAGCGTTGTTCCGTACTTCCTCGTTCTTCATTTGGATCATTTGACATAATTAAATTGAATTTTGATTTTAAAAAAATCCA
The DNA here is from genome assembly GCA_019973955.1 of Trichonephila inaurata madagascariensis. Lineage (NCBI taxonomy): Eukaryota > Metazoa > Arthropoda > Arachnida > Araneae > Nephilidae > Trichonephila > Trichonephila inaurata. The sequence continues at coordinate 10,879 of BMAV01000902.1, read as the reverse complement.
ATAAAGGTTTTGATTCGTGTTTTGAAAACTCTACTTTAAAATTCCCACTTAAAATCATAGGTAATTTGTTCAGAAAACCCGATCCGGCTTTGTGAATTTTTGTTGTAATTTAACAATATTTAATTCTATCCATGAATTAATTTCAGCAGAGGGATAGATAGTATGACAGGTAGTTGATTGAGAAGAGAGGAATCTAGGTCAAAACCTTTAAAAAGGGATTTAATCACAAGATTTATATCACATAATCTCTGGCTTATACTAGCTCTTTTGTCATTGTATGGGAGTTTTGTGCAAATATATCCGGTGCTGCTGCAAGGAAAGTCTTGTTAATTATATTTTATTTTCTTGTATTTAAATTATTTAATGTAACTTTTTCTTAATACCCGTATACTTAATTTTGTTATTTTAAATTTTAGATTATTTTAATTTTCTTTTTAGACTCAAATGTGATTAATAGAATTATTTGTTCATTGCTATTCCGATTCGCTTACACAAAAATAGGTTTTTATTCTTAAATTCACTACAATATTGCTAATGATAACTATACTATTTACTTAGTTCTATAAAATGTATCCTTTTCTACATTTTAAGTTTAATTTTAGTGTAGGATTTCTCTATCTCTCTAAGCTTATTTTTTTTAAATATTACCTGTTTCATTTTCATATTTTTACTAGGATTAGAAAAAATCCCGCCATTCGTAGGAAGAGGTGGCGTGGGGGAGCCCCACTTAGATCGAAGCTATAGTAATAATGGCGATAAGATGTAAGATTATAGGAACTTTCACGGTGTATTGCGGGGAGAGGGTGACAGACTACCACATTTCATGTCGTTTCGGAAGGGCGGGGAAGGAAAGGTTTTGGTCATATGTCTTTTAAGGGGTTTGTGTGGGGTGGACGACCTTGAGCACGAGATTTAAGCCGAAAAAAGCCAAATGAGCGTTACAAACCCGAGCTTGACTTTCATCCAAGTTCAATCTCCAGCAAAACGCGTAAAGAATTTATCACTTCAAAAAATTCAGTTTTACGCATTTTTACAGAGTTATGGGGTAGTTTCGGTTCCCTTTCATCCATGACCAAGCCCTATACATTCTACTATCATACAAAGCTGCCATGCCGTTTGATGATTTGAATTTTTTTCTTTTGACAAAGCCTCTCTTATTTTTATTTCAAATATCATCAAATATACAAAGGCATCAAAGAGGAGTTTTGATTTAATTCCGGTATTATTTGTTTATAATTAAAAATAAGTTTCCCCTTAAAATGGTCACTACTCCAGATCTGTTCCTTACTTCAATGTTATTTGTTATTACTAACCAGTACAGTTTCAAATAAAAAATCTCGCTATTGTACTACATCAATAGCAAAATTGGTCGATTTGATTGCTTGATTGATATAATTTCCCACTAAATTTTCACTGAATTGTTCTTAAATAATTGAATTTTTTAGTGCAATGGGTGCAGGTTGAGTATCGGTACTTTAAAGTATATATCAAAATATTACTTGAAAAAAGAATATCAAAAGTTGCGTATTTCAACTTACCCTATGGCATTCATCGTTGAAGGTGATTTGCAATATCGTATTCTTGTGCAAAGAAAGTCAATGATGAAGATTTAAGAAAAATCCATCCTTTTATATGTTTCCATATTTTGCTCACACATTCACTTTTCTTATCTGTACTTGTTTTTTATTCACTTTTCTTCTGATAAATTTTCTCTCGTTCGATAAAAACGACAAAACATCGATAAAAAAAATGTGAAACTAAATACATCCCTTATCCCCTTTCTTATCTTCAAAAATATTTTTTGCAGTAAAATTGAAATAATAGTTCAATTCGTGATTGAACCATATTCAATGTTCTCATTTTAATGATATTATTGAGATTAAACGCTTTACATATCACATTTTTTCCCTTTAGTATTTTAGAATACATAGAGATCCAATGAAATAATTAATCTTCGTTTTTATTTTCTTCTAATAACTAAATCTGTGAAATTATTCATCCTTTGAATTTACATTTGGTTATTAGTGGATTGATAAATAAAAAATGGTATAAAAGGTTTTCCTATTTTTTTCCCCTGCATTTGAAATAAATTGTGTTTAAAATGTTGAATATAAATATGGTTTATTTTTACTTACATCCAAAAGTAAAATGGTATTTAAAATTTAAATTTTTAAAAAATACTTCATAGTTTTTTTACTTCTAACAATAATCTCATAATTGCATACATGCATTTATTTGAAAAAGAATAATTATGTTATTCTGACATTTTTAGCTCTTACACAAGTAATAAGTAGAGTAAAAGTGGATTTATTTTAGTAAACTGACTTATCTCATAGGTTTTTCCAAAGTGGTTCGTACGGTTCCATGATGGGCATTGTAACTTATAATACGGTTGGCAGCAAATTAACGTTATTTTCGGGGTACGAGACAATATTAGGGGGTATGCAAAAGATTTGGTTTGAGGAAAAACATTAATGACCCATTTCCTTTATTATGAAAGGTAAAATAAATTATTCGGGACTTTTACTTGTTACAACGTTTTAAAGTAAAACAAAAATTACAAGTAATGACAAGTAATACTGTGGTAATAATGAGTATGGAAGTCGTGTTAGTGGTGGATGCGGCCATCTATGATGTTTAAATAAGGACGGAATCTCTCCTATGCCCCTATAGACTATAACATGTCTAAAATATGGAAATATAAAAAAGTCGAGAAGTAAAAGCAGCAAATTTTCCTTAGTTTTCAACCGAAAGTAGTAGTATTCTTTGAATTGTTAAAATGATAAAGTGTATTTCATCGGTACTTTTGAATACAACTGATGACTGACCACATTTTATCTTGTTTGGGGCTTACCAAGTAGGATTTGGTTCAAGATCCCTTATTGGTTTTGGACTTCTTCAGGGTGAATGGACTCATGGACCTGATCTAGCTCTGATGATCTTGGGGATGAGAAACATTAACACAATTGATGTTGTTGCCGTGTGTTTATTACTGGGATATAAACGAAAGACGTGAGAAAGATGAACAGAAACATATAACACGATCACAGAAGAATACAAATTTTTATTACAAACGATGATCCCAGAAAAGAACAGAAGAGGTACGCTACTTTCCTTTCGAAACGGGAATCCATTGCAGGTGAAAGTCCGACTTCTTTTCTCACACACACACACTCACAAAGATACATCAATGCCTTACTCGGGATTCGAACCAGAACCCCCTCAATTACAAGCCGAGTGTCATAACCACCATACTGGGCGGAGAGGCAACACAATTGATACTTTGTACATAAATTTATTAGCCAATTAGACTTAAGTCAATGAATGAATGAGTGAACATTAACGTCGCACTGTTCAGCTACGCAAGGGCTTTTGGTGACGAACCACGTAATTCTGAACCATGGTCAAGTGACGTGGACGACACCTGAGTTAGCACCCCTCTCCTAACTACCACATCAAAAGGAGGAAGTTTCAGCTCTCGACAGATTTAACATGCATCGCTCTGCCCTACACGGCAGGTCCTTAGTGGTACTGGGCTCAAACTCGTGACAAAGCCAGCCACGATCTGATACCTATACCATTCGGCTACCGCTGCCACAGACTATTGTCTAAGTTCATTTGTAAAACCGACTTATATAAATATTATCGATAACATTTTCATTTTTATTTACTCTTTTCAGGACATCAAAGTTAAGTCTAATTTTTGTACTATGTATTGAAATAGAGCTCTCATTTGGGAGGTTCATAGCCACATTTTTGATGTAAAAAGGGCTCATGGATACAGTAAGTTTGGGAACCAATGGCTTAGATTGTTATCAAAATTGTACAAATGTACTATAAGCTTATGTTGTTGTATTATCAATGTATGAGCGGTGTTGTTTAAGATGGTCAGTGTTTTTGCTGAAAGAATTATTGAGAGATAATTGTAAAATTAAAGTAGCAGGGAATTGTTTTTGAGATTTCTTTGGTCCTTTCAATTTTTTGTTAGACGAGAATGTATATTTGTTTTTCTACTTGAATTGAGTAATAATTGTCAAGCAAGCAGCTTTTAAATGTGGAAAGCTACAAGATTTGCATATATAATAGTCACTTTCCTTATTATTTCTTTGCAGTGGTCTGTCTCTTTTTAATCGGCCACTTTTATGAAAATGTGACTTCTAACCATGTTTTGATATACTTGTCTCCAACCCTGCAATTGACCAAGCTGATCAATTTCTATTTCATTTGATATATTAATTTTGGTCTTAAAAACTGTGCATTAAAACTAAAATGGAGATACTAAAAATAAATCATTGAAGGAAATAAATTATGATGGCAGAGATTTGCATTTGAATTTATTTACTTAGTTAAAGTATTTAGTTGTTAGTACATAATGCTTATGATATGTTATTCCTTAAAACATTTTAATTAGCAAATGTACTATTCGTTATGCAGATATATTGAGGATTGAGTGACTGTTTAATATTCAAAAACAGATTAATTTTGTTTTATGTATTGTAAAGCAATTGATAGTTTTATAGCTAAAAGAAAAGAAATGACAAAAACAGTGAAAAATACTGCTAAGTAAAATATGATCGTCTGCCAATAACTTGACAAAATTTTGTGTTCATTCGTATGGTATTGAGTATACACTCTAAGAGTTATACAGCTTCAAATGAGAAAATTGATCGAATGAAATGATGAAATGAAAATATTAATTTCTATGTTTTGTCTGTATTGTCAATGTAGCGATTACTACTCATTCCTGCTTGAATAAATAATTTTTTATTTTACATAAAATTTATTTTGCTGTACTGTAATGCTAAATAGATATTTAAAGTTTATTATTAAAGTGCAGAAGAATATTTATAAAATAATTTTGAATTTTAATAGTAAGAACGATAAATAGAGATATTGATATTATATCTACGTGCATTAATTTTAATAACAAAAGATGCTTGTTTGTTCAAAGAATGTGATCCCTTTGAGGTTCTACTTTTAAAAAATATACGTGAAACATAATCTTTTCTAGTTTAAGACACTGAAACCCTTTTTAAAAATAATTCTAATTGAAAAGATTTTGCCATCTATTGAAGAGCCAGTTAAACAGAAGTTTATCTGGATGCATTTATTTCCGAAAAGTATTTAATTTAAAATAATTTTCTGATGAATATTGTTCAGAAAGCATAAAGTATATTTACAATGTTTTAAAATTGAATCATTTTGATTTATCATACATTCAAAATCATTGTGAATGTCAAAATTTCAGTTCCTCATTTCATAATAGAATGCATAAACAACGAAAGTAAGCTACCCATTTTTTTTCAGTAAGGGTAGCAGGCTTTGTATTTTGTAGTGCAAGAAATTTCAGCTTTCAATATTATTCATTTTATTAATGCTGAAGAAAGCTGAAAAATTAATTAAATTTAAAGAAAAATACGAATTTAATCACCAAAAAAAAAACAAACAAAACAAACACACACACACACAAAACAAGTGGATAAAATGCAAAAGTGATTGCAGCCATATGAAACAATTAAGAAAACCCCACTTGAAAAAAGTGTGAAAGCACTACGCGTTTTATCATTTTCTTTACTAAACTAAAGAGGCACTGCAGGGATCACTTTCACACTGTATTTTATTGTTCTCGATATTTGTTACACTCATGTTGTCGGAATTTTATCTCGAGATGATAATACAAAAATGAATGCAAAAAATCCACATGTATATAAAGGAATAAATTTTACAACGATATTTATCCTCAAAAGGCGAAATATTGAACAAGTTGGAAGTTCATAAACTGTGATCATGAATTTTATTGGGTGAGTTCTTTACTTTTTCTTATATCTTAACAAACATTTAATCGAAAAAGTAATTTCTTTACATTTTGTATTTTAAAATTAATAATAAAAAACACCTGAAAATGACACACACAAAAAACCTGTGAATTTAATTTTTTGTTTTATGAATGGTGTATGTTGTGATTAAGAATTATGTTCGACTCAGATATTTACAACCAAATGCTGTGTGTCGTTTTTTTCCCATATATGTATTTTTTAAGTACGTTGTTAAAGAAAATAGAAACGGTATTGTTTTAAAAATTTATATGAAAACACAATATAAGTTTTTTTAAGTAAGAAACTCTGAAATACTCTTCAGAATTTTGCGAATTATTGATATTCGAGAATTATGTTTTGAGATGAAATCGTAATTGAACAAGCCTACTCAGAAAAAGGCTCAGATTTTTAGAAGCTCTGAAATCATTAAGTTATTTCAAAACTCTAATCTTTAAAATAAAATACTTTAAGATAATAAAAGCCTCAATAAGACATTTTAGAGTAACTACGTGAATACGTTTATGTATTGGTACTTTTTTTATGTATATAATAATTCCTTGAGATCAAAGACTCAAAAATTTTTTCACTGTATTTGCAGTATATCTCTGGTTGTCACTGTTATGTTGATGGGGCTTGTATCAGCATTGCCAAGTGAGTACATTTTAAACGCTTTTTTAATGTGATTTAAATTGAAACATAGTGACCAAAACTCATTAGTTCAATATGAAAGTACTTAAAAGTTTTAATTACTCATAAAAATAAAGCTCTTTTGATAAGCAAGTCATTAATATATATTTTTTTCAAAAGTAGGAAAGTTTTTAAAGATATTAAGTAATATATATATAAGCAAGTTTCCAAATGTTTCCAAAGAAACGTAACTACGTAAAGAAGGCTTTATTCCCCCCCAAAGTATTTTTTCTTTTAAAAAAACCAAATCTCATTATATCTATCAATTTTTAAAAACCTATGCTTAGAATAATTACTTATTAATATACGATGTTTCATTCCAAAACCGAGAAATATTTTAAAATTTTATTATCATAGAGCGTTTTATGCATTTTTTAAAAAATGTTTTGAAGTCCATAATTTTAAAACTATACACTCTCGTATTATAAGTTTTGATGTTGAAATTATTTATGAAACGAATTTTAAACAAATAAACTACATTATACACATAAGGCATATTTAAGTAATTTTACTAAAATTAAGACTATAGAAATTTATTTTTCCACAGGAGTCATGGAATATTTTTTTGAAATAATTTCTTTCCTTTTCATATCATCATTTCTGTATAAATATTTAATAATAACTTTGAAATATATATAAAAAAATATTTCAAAATTGCTTACAGAACCTTTAATAGGTTTTATTAAATCACATATATCTGTTTTATTTTTAATGTAATGTTCTTAATTACCAAATAGGTCTAAAATTCTAAAATACTAAATAGCGCAGTTAAAATGAGTAATTTTAGAAATAAAAGGTCGAACAGTGTGCGGTATTCAACTTAACACTTAATATGCAAAGCAATAGTTAATTACATTTTTAATGAGCATACATTTCTACTATATCAACATTGTATTTTAATAAAATTGTAAATAAAAACATGATTCGAAGTGGAGAAAGAAAATATATTATAAATGTTGAAGAAAATTCTTAATCACATTGAAATAATTGTTATATATACTTCGTTTTGATTTATTGGTCAAATTCGATTTTATAAGTTCTCTTTCTTTAGAAAACTAAAAAAAAATAACAAGATGTAAGCAATCAGAGAAAATATATGTCATGCCTAAATATATCATTATTAAATTTGGCCTAAAATTCCCCCTCCCCACTCTGTAATTTTAAAGTAGATAATAACTTTAAGTAATCTGCTCTACTGAAAGCAAACTAATAGCTTCAAATTCATTTTTAACCAAATAAGCAAAAATACTTTAATTTGTACAATCAAATTTCTTCATTTTAATAATATAACGTAAGTTAATCAAATTGAATTCCGGATATCTAATTAATTTGCAAGATTTTTTAAAAAACTATTTGATTTTGAAATTCGAAAAATTCTTATAATTTTTGCGACTTAATTCTCTTAATAAGTCACTAAAATGGTTTACTTCTTGCGTATTAATAAAAATAAATAAAATCCGCAAATTAATATTATATCTACATCAGTGCTTCTCAAACTTTTAATGTTTGCGACCCAGTTTTCAATCAAAATTTTCACACATCGCCCCTTTCCACACAATAACAATGTATAGAATTCAATAATTGCCCCGAAAGTTTAAGAACAGCTTTCCGAAGTATGATCCTTTCTGTCCACTGTTATCCATAAAATTATTTCAAAGGCTTTGGAATGCAATAAAAGGACCTTGACAGTATTTGCAAAGGATTCACTTACTTCAAGGATTTGCTTATTTATTCCTCTCCCCAACACATAAAATACGCGCCTACGCGAAAAACGATGGCATTGGGGAGTGAATCGCATTTAATCGACAGTTTTAAGGAATTAATTATAAACCATACAAATTATCAAGATAATTGATAAATTTTGTATATAACTTTATATATAACAAGCCAATGGGGTCGCTGGTAATTATTAAACGTGTTCTTAACTTAGTATTGTTAAATGAATTATAAAATACATCGTGCAGTACTGATACATTTAAAATGGTATTTATATCAGTGTAAATGTGTATTTTATTACGTCAGATTATTTGTTTTGTTTACTTTCAGTAAATTAAAAATTTTTTAAAAATAATCTTTTGTTTTCGACTTTTCAATATGCTCGCGCCATCCTCATAGAGTTATCACGCCCCCCAGGGGGGCACTCCCCACTGTTTGAGAAACGTTGATCTACATATATGTGTACGAAATCGCAAAATATTACTCCAATATAATTGCTTTAATGTTCTTAAGTAATATATAAGGCAAAAACAAAAAAAATAAATAAAAAATAATTGATATGTTGATTTTTCAGATGAATTATCAGCAACTTTGACAAACAAGCCAGATACTTCTCTTCCCCAGAACACAATGAGGGGTCAGACCCTTAAGGACCTTGATATCGAGATTTGTCCGGACAATGTCCATCTGTGTCCAGGTACAGCTGAATGCTGCAAGGGAGAAGATGGGAAGTATGACTGTTGCCCCAAAGCTTCTGTTCCGATAGCAGGTAGGGTATTTCTATGTCCTTAACAATTTCAATATAAAACAACTTGATTTGAAATTAAACTTCTAAGGAATTTGAGCCACTTTATATAAATAATATTGTTTCCTGATGCTGATACATTAAAATATAAAGAAACGTTATTCATTGTTAGATTTTGTCTTTACTGTTGCCAGAAAGGAAAATTCTAAACAACAATTTCTCTTTAATGAGATCATTTCGAAACAAAGTTGAAATTCTTGTTCGAATTTAAGATGTTTTTCCCTATAAATGTTGCTAAATTTAGTTAAATATTTCATTTCGAATGAACATTAAAGTTTCCAATTGTTTTCTTAGGGGATTGTTGCCACCAACTGGGATTTATCTGGACTTGCTGTACTTCTCTTGTACCTAAATGCCATTGGTGGGGATGCTGGTGGACATAAGCACATCATTCATGTTTCTTAATTCTTACTAGAGCATATGAAAATAAGTGCATATGAGAACATTTTTTGTAAACTATTTGTAAGATATTTTTGAAATAAAATAAATTGTAAGAATATTTTTTGTTTTTAATTTAGGAGTGACTAAATACTTAAACAGAAAATCTGGAATTTGATAATTTGTTTCTATTTAAATTTTTCCTTTGCGTTATGGAGAAAATTAAATATTAACTAGATTCTTTCAGAATACTTCCGGTAATGCTTTTGATGATTTCGAATCATAATTAAACTTTATTATAATTTTTTGTGTCACACTTTTCACTATTAAATTTCGTAACAGAAACGTTATTTTCAATTGTCCATTGGGTCCAAGTGATTGACAAAATAGATTTTTTAGTACATTTCAAAAAGATGGAATTCTCTATTATGACGTACATTTAAACACAGTTAAGAAAATTTTGATGAATTTATATAGGTTAATTAAATTATTTTGAAAGGAAGCTAGAATATAATTCTATTTATTAATTATTAATTTTTACTGCAATTTGAAAAAAAAAACAAATATAAAAAGTAACTTTTGCCAAAACGACGTTTTGTTATCTTGCCGAGGTAATAAGAACAATAACACCAAACAGATTATTAACAAAAAGTATAAACTTTAATTACATTTAATTACAGATACATGTTTAATTAATACTAATTAATTAACTCCTGCTTTTGCCTTAAGGCCCATTGCTCAGTACCCTCTTTTTTGGGAGAAGCAAACATTTTCTTACAATCTTAAGGTATCCGACTACTTGTTATCACTTTTTTAAAAAAAATATAGGTATGGAAATTTTATTCTGGTTTTTTGATTTATGTAGCACATTTTAAGAAAATTATGCTAAAATTAAGAAGATAAAAAGAAATTGTTATTACTAGAACGGGAAAACATTGATAAAAATTCACAAAATAATACATTAACGGGGCCCATTTTGTACAAAAGTTTGTGAACAAATTTTAAGTTTTGATGTATTACTTTGCTGTTAATTTTTGAAATGATCTTCAGGATAAGAAATATTTTAATTTTACAAAAACAAGAGCTCTTTATCTCAGTTATTACATGAAATTGCTTTAAGAAAATAAATACATTCAAATAAAGCGCCGTAAATTTTGTAATTAAAAAATGATTGATAAATCTGAAGGTTAAAACATTTCTACTGTTATTCAGAACATACACAGCAAATTTAAGTTAATTATTTTCAAAATACTTTGAGCAATCGCTGTCCCTATTTGAGCATTTTCAAAAAACTCATTTCGAGTAAAACGCCTCTTAAAGTATGACACACACACACACACACACACACACACACACACACACACACACACACACACACACACACACACACACACACACACACACACACACACACACACACACACACACACACACACACACACACACACACACACACATCTTGTTTAAAGTAGAAGTA
>BMAV01000900.1:354378-379764 GCA_019973955.1 Trichonephila inaurata madagascariensis | reverse complement strand
AATCTAATAAAATTTCTAAAACATAAAGCTCAGACAGACTAAGATCAGTTAGAGTTGGGATATATAAGTTTAAATTATTTAATGTTGGTTATTTGGTATTTAATTATTTAGTTTGGAGGCGGGGGGATTATCCAGCCATAGAAGTACATATACAGTTGAGAGCCATTGAATAAAAAGATTTTTACATAACACATATTACAGAAGCATGAATATATATTTTCTTTAATAGATCTCTAATTTATTAAAGTATTTTGAGAATAAAATAAGGATTACGTTAAATAAATCAAAATTTTCAGAATTTAGTTATTTTTTTAAAAAAAAATTATTAAGAGATATACATAGTATTTTTAATCCAAGTACATGATTAATGAAACTTAATAATAAAAAAAAAAAAAAAAAAAAAAAAAAATTGTAAAATACAAGAACAGTTTTAAAATTTTATTACACATATTATTTAAATAATTATACTTGCTTCAAACTAAAATTTTATATTTTTCTTTCAGCATGTATACAATGAAGTCTAGTAACACCCCCAGAAAAAAATTGATGCATATTTTCAAACACTACATAGAACATCGAATTTATTTGGGGGAATTTGATAGAACAGGTTCTCTTATAAACAACTGAAGAACAAAAAATTTAGGGAGAATTTAAAAAATAGATTTACAGTTTGTTCATCAAAACAAAGCACTCTTATTTTACGGCAACTAAATTCAATAAATTAAACCACCATGACACATTTCAGATGAGAGACTATAAAACAAATTTAACTACTTGATTTATTAAAAATACAAAATAAAACAGTTATTTATAAAAAAAAGTGAAATTTTGTGTTTAAAAAAAAAAAAAAAACCATCTTGTGTGCAAAAAGATAACATTAGTAATCAAAAGTGATATAATGTATTAATTCAATACAATTGTGAAATCAAGATGAAATTAAATATGATTATTAGGGCTAACGCATACAATCAATCATGCATTGCTTGACTGTCTAGTGTCGTTTTTTTAAAGGACTATAAGGTCAAATAGGAATTCACATACTACCGACTTGATAGTTGCTTGGCAACAAAAAAAAATAGATGTTGATCATTTTTTGACTAAACTATCAATCAGCAACTCCACATCCATGGTTATATACCGTCACTTGCATATGCTCAACTAAATAGTGGTTATGTGAACAACAGCTGTGTTTTAGCAGCTGCGTGAGGAGGATCTCGGAGGAATGGTTTCAAATCGAAGGAGGTAATAGTAAATAAACAATGCAATTTACATTAACAATTACCGTATTTATTTGCACCTTTTTTCCAATGTCAACCTTACTGAAAATCAAGTGCGGCTTAGAATCAAAGGAAAAAAACCTTCGTTAGATGGGGCAATTAGAGCAATTACAGGTTTATATGTATTTAAAAGTTCATAATATAGGTAAAATAATTATTAACTTCTCATTAGTTTTCATCCTTAATTTTACATGAATAATGTATTTGATGTAATATAGCAGTTTTGAAGTTAAATATTTCCATTAGGATTTATATTTTGCAAATGCATTGTTACTTACGAAATTCATAACTATATATTAGTACTTAGTAAATTTTGTGCAATTTAATTTAACCATTTTTTGATATAAGATTATTCTCTTGAAAGAAAAAACTGCAATAAGCAGTCATATTAAAAGTTTATGCCCTTAAATCTTGCATTTTATTTACCTTTAGTCCCTAATCCATTAATATGTCTTTTCCTTTTCTTAACTTTATCCTCCACATAAAATAAATGTGCTTTCTGTTGAATGCATATAAATGATGATATCTCAATGGAAAACTGCACTTATTCACACACCTCTCACACTTGAACAGCTTATCCAAGATAAAAATCACAATGCCTGTACAACTCAGTTCAACAGTTTTAGTCAAGGCAGAATTAATTGTATGCACATAAGCTTTTTTAAATAGCTATGTAATCTATAAGAAATCTGTAACATGTTACATAAATCATTTATTAACATTATACTTAGTTTAAAATTTGCTGAGAAACTTTTTCCCAAAATATACTGAAAATATTACAAATATATAATTTAATAATATTTGATCAACAAATAAAACTAACTTAAAACATTGAAAAATAATTTCCCTTAAACTTCTGACCTATAACAGTTTCTGTAATTTAAAGAATATAACTAATCACAGTTATGAGATATTTAATAAGTATTAATTCAAGCGTCTAAATTTGGTAGCGAGAGCTGTCACCACTAAAATGGCTCTGACATATGAGGACTTGCCGTGTTTGCAAAGGCTTAGTTGCTAATATGCAGCTCATTTAAAAAATAGATTAATTAATAACCAAGATTAATATACTGTGACAACATGTTTCTATGTTTAAAAAAAACTAAAAATATTAACACATCCTTTTGCAGTATGAATTCCAAGAAACAAGATTGATGACTTTCTTTGAAATTATACATAAAGTTATTTTCAGCAGTGAATTAAATATGTCCTTTTTTTACGGATTTGAAGGTATAGAGGTCCTTGCTAATTTACAAGCCATTGTGTTGTAAAAAACTTTAGACCAGCAACTTTACCCCCAATGTAATTATAACAAACATTAGTGTGTGGAGATATTAATTAACACTATATTTTTTGAAGCAGACACCTACTCCTTACTTCAATAAGTTATTTTAAATCATTTTCTCATAACACTGTGGGAAGTTTACAATAGACAAATTTATGTGAATAGATTAAAATAGGTGATTGGTTCAACTATATATAATTTTTTCCACAGTTCAAATTAATAGTTTTACCTATCATAATGAAATTCTTTTTGGATTTAGAACAAGTATAATAGTAATAATTAAAAATGATTAAAAAATTTTCTGATTATTAAGTAAATTCTATCAAAGACAAAATGTTTGTGTATCCTTTACAAACCAATACAATTCTGAATAAAGTAAATATTAATGTAATTTACTTTTCAACATCAAAGAATTCAAAATATATTAATTTATAAAAAATTTCACTAGAATTTGAACTGAGCAAATGCAAGAATCATTTAAAAAGATGTGCCTGTTAATATACAATTATGAAATGTAAGGCATAAATCTGAGATAATTCTGTGAATATAGTTTTTCTCCCCACCACTAAAAATGATTTAGACTCCCAGTCATGTCTATATAAGTACAAACAAGTTTCAATTAAGAACATTAGAGTAGTTATTCACAAAAATCTGTACACCATTACATTGGGATAACAGAATTAACAAGACAAATGACATCTATGTACATTAAATGATTTGTTGATAGTTACACACAAAAATGATAATTATGAAAATTCTTATGAATTGAGTATTATTAAATCTAATAGAGCTTGCACATGAAATTTCATTTAAATTGAAAAATATCTGATGCAATTTAAAAATGTGAAGGTCTTTTAGTTTTCATTACCATTTTCCTTTCTATCTTCCTGTCAAATGTAGGACAAACACCTAAGCTGCTGCTTTTTCGGCTGTTTTATCTGTTTTCCTAAGCTCATCATTTAAAGTTTTAGTACTTAAAGTACCTTGAACTAGCTCATCAGATTTGAGGCACTTATCACATTTTTCATTCTGTGATATCTTATCTTTACCTATATTGCTTCCACACTCTTTGCATTTGTTTATGTTTTCATCACCAACATGATCTTTTGAAGAATTTTTCTCTTTGTGATTTGAACAATCCATATCAGCAAGTGAATCCCCAGAGGCTTTAATTCTTTTTGATGGACTAGACCTACCATCAACTGAACGTTTAGCAGCACCACTATGAACGAGGTACACATGATTTTCAAATAACCTATACAAATTAAAAGTTGCAGAACACACTGTACATTTGTAAGAAAGATGAGCTGGTTTTAATGTTATTTTATGAACTTGATTCATATGGCTTACAAGTTTACTGGCAAAAACTCTACCACAAATGGTACAACATCCAGCATCTTTGCCTTTATTGGCTAGTTCTTGCATATTTGAAGTAACAAGACCATGAGCTCCTAAAAGGTGACGCTCAAGACCCTGATCAGTAAAAAATCGCCACTGACATTTTTGGCAATTGAGGGGAGGCCGACTTACAAGCATTTTAGGATGAATTTTAACTTTATGAATTAATTGCATATGAGTACGTAACTGTTCAAGATCTTTGATGTAACCATCACAAATTTCACACACAACCAAACTATTAGATTGCATAGATGTGTTCCCTGATGATTGTGCTGGTTTAGCCATTGGTACAGGATAGGGTCCTTGGAGTTTAGGCAAAGGTGTAATAGTAACACTAGGCATTCCTTTAGATGGGGCTTGTTGCCTTAAGTTGCCACTCAACATAGGATTAAAATTTGAGGAAGAAGCCTTTTTACTTACACTGCTATCAATACTGGTAGAGAATGGAAACTGTGATGCTGATGTTACTAAGTGATTATTTCCCATCATAGGCATTACTTGTCCACTAGGATTAACAAAATGAAAAAAGCGATTAGGGGGTGGCATATGTAAATGTGGCATTGCAGGACGAAGTTGACCCATCATATTTCCATGAGCAGGCCTTAGGTTCATATTTGGCATCTGAATAGGAGGTATCATTTGGTTTTGCACACTCAGACTATCAGCAAGGGGAGAGTTTGAACCAGCTCGGAAAGTAGGAATATGATTTGGAGCTAATGGTGCCAAATTTGCATTGCTTGAAAACTGGTTCATATGCAAGGATTCTGAAATATCTTTTTTGGGTCTTCCACGACCCCTTTGCATAGATCCTAAAGATTTTTCATATGCTTTGACAACAGCTACAGTGATAGGTTTAGGAGTAAGAGCTGGGAATTCAAAATCTTTAGGTGGGGCTTGATTAATACCATGATCAAAATATCGCTGGCATTTGGCTAAATGATTATTTAATTTAACTTTTGAATTACTTTCAAATGAACAGTAAGGACATTCAAAGAAAAAAATTGGAGGCTGAATGCGACCAACTTTCGCATGTTCTTTCACCATATGATCCAACATAGCTTTAGGATCTCGGTCGACAGCATCACAAAAATTGCACTGATACTCTCTGCGTGGAGTAATATGCGGTACTAATAAATGGCCTTCCATTACAACAGAAGATTCACTAGTGAAACCACATGTCTTACAAGAAGAATAAGTAAATGAGTACACACTATTAGCTTTTTTGGCTTCAGCATAAAAATTTTCATGCATTTTTAGTTCTTCTTCCAGTTGAGGGGTTTTCCCATTTCTCTTGATTTGCCTTTTCTTTATTCTAACCATATCTCTATGATAAAACTCCCTGGTTCTACTGAGACCAATTCCAATAAGAATTTCACCAGCTGCAGAGCGAAAGAAGTCTTTTATTTCAGATTTGGAATCCTTTTCTTTGGGTGGAAAGGAATCAGGTTCTTTCAGTAAATAAGGCGCAACTAGAGATGGACTTTCAATCAAAGCTTCTGTGCTTCGAAGAGTAAAATCACCTTTAACAGATATATATTTACCAATTTCCACTAGTCCTGTAAATGCATCAGGAAATCCCATTTCTTCTTTGGAAAGTTCAGCAAACACAAAGCTGTCGGAGGACTCCTTGTGGCTTCTTTCATGTGGATGAGAATCTACATTTTCATTTTCTTTGTCACTAATTACAGGTGAATGTGATTTTTCCTTTTTAGGCAATGGAGCATTAATTGATGAATAAACCTCACTTTTTTGGATGTGATTAAGAGGTATTCTTTCCTTTTCTGTTCCTATAGAATTCAAATGTTCATTCAATTTCTCAATTGGATTTTCTTGAGGCCATTTATTTACTGTCAAGTCTACAAGGCTGACATCTGAAATTTCTGTTTTTGATTCATTTGAAGATTTTTGTTCTTTATTAGTGGTAAAATTAACAGGCTGCTCACTACATGTTTGCATATTATTAATAGTAGAATTGCTGGATATATCCAAAACAGCTTTTACTTCCTGTTCTGTTAAA
Source organism: Trichonephila inaurata madagascariensis (assembly GCA_019973955.1). Taxonomy (NCBI): domain Eukaryota; kingdom Metazoa; phylum Arthropoda; class Arachnida; order Araneae; family Nephilidae; genus Trichonephila; species Trichonephila inaurata. The sequence continues at coordinate 373,787 of BMAV01000900.1, read as the reverse complement.
GTTTCCGACAAACGTTTTTGGAAGTTCACAGCAACATTCTCTGGATTAACTCCTGAACATAGTCTTTGATCATTACTTTGATCCTTAGAACTGATCACTGAGCCTCCAGCCATAAAATGATTTTTAGATATCTTAACTTCATTTACTTCTTTCACTGAACTACTTTTAAAACTATTTGAGTCTTTTGAATTATCATCATCTAATACAATACATTCATCATCATCATCTTGAGACAAAATTGAATCTTCTTTTTCATAATTCTTTGAGCAAGAAGTATCCAAACAATTTTTATTGTTTAGAGAAAGTTCATCATTTGAAATTTTTTCGTTTTTCAGCAACGATTCATTACAAATTGAGCTACCTTTGCTGTCTTCGGGAGAGATTGGCATATTCACACTTGTATTTGAATTTGACTCTAATTTCTCACTGATAACTGAATCTTTTGTGAGCTGATTACATTCTGCATCATTCGTATTAGGAAGATTGATAGATGACAATGGCCCATTTTCTTTTGTTATTGGAGACTCTAGTGATTCATTTGTGTTACTTTTCACAGTTTCATTTACTACTTGTGGAAATTCAGAATCGTTGCTTTCATCAAGTCCACTAGTAGAAGACAAAGCTATTTGTTCTAGGTTAGATTTTTCTTTATTTTCAGAAGTTGTTTGAAGAGTTAGATCAGATACAGAATTATCATCTACAACAGAAGTTTCACCTTTAGATGCTTCTTTAGCCTCGTCAATAGTTTTTTCTTCCACATTTTCTTTTGAATCAAGATCATTACTTGCTTCTTTGGTTTTACCTAAACATTCTTCAGAAATTTCTCCATTGGTAACAGAATCCATTTTAAAACATGGACGTTACCAGATCAATTACTAGATTTTAAAATAATTATTTATCTTTTAAGGGCATTAATAAAAATCCTAATTCTAATTCTGAAATTTTCTTAATGTAAATATAAAAATTCTTTCCATCCATATAAAAGCACATCCAGAAAGACCTGAAAAGATGAAACAGATAAAATATAAATACAATTTTAAAAAAATCTAAATTAAATACAATTGTCAAAAATACATATCACAATCAAGTTATATAATAAATGACAAAATATTTTTGCTTTAGTTGTTAAGATTACAGAAATTTGGCATTATTAATCACTGCAGAGAACTTTAGAAATTCTACAAAATGGTTATGATATCCCTGGTAAAATAGAACAAGGGAAACTTGTATCCTGCTAGATTACCAAATGTGGTCTTTTGATTTAATACAATTTTATAAGAGAAATAATTTAATTTTTTTTCTTATAAGCGAAATAATATTACCTACAAAATCCAAGAATATTAAAATACATTCTAAGTTCATGCTACCTTTAGGCTGTAATTAATGCGTACATTGGTCTTGATATGAAACTGATGTCTGATATTAATTAAAATGAAAGAATTGTGAAATTATACTCTGAAATAAGACTAAAAATACTGACATACATTTTTAAATATACAAATAAAAGAAATTTCTTGGGTGTATAGCCTTATTAAATTATATAAAAATATTAATATAGTATTGTTCCAAAATTTTTAATGTGATATTTTGGTAAAATTTTTCTTTTTCATTCCAATTCAAGACAAGTTATTTTGAGATAAGAACACTAAAATTTTAAGAAGATTTCAGGTACTAATAGATTTAAAATAAAAAAAATCATACAACTTTATTTTTAAATTTCATGAGGTCAGAATAAAAATCACTGATAACTATAGTAGTTGTTGCAAATGATATTGAAGATATAAATTAAAATTTCATTTCCGTAAAATGATACAGCTAATAATAATCATTGTTACAATTCTTTTAACAACAGAAGTTTTTAAAGTTACGACTTTTTTTTTAAATATCAACTTTTATTAATTGTTTTCAAGAGAAATGCATTTTTCCTTTGTACTTTATTGTTTCACAAATATCACTTTCAAATAAAGTTATGTAGGCAATTTCTTTATATATATGCATATTTCAAGGCTTATGTAAGATTTAATTTAAAAAAAACCCCCACATCTGACCTTACTTTTTATAGTGGGAACATATTACAGTACATATAATAATGCACTATTTGATCTTATACACAACCAAGCATGTACAACTTTTGTGTAGTCTCTCAGCCCCACAAAAACAATTAAGTGCCCATAAAAATAATATATCTATCACGTGTTTTGCGTTTACATTTGGGATAAAAATGATAAAATACATAGAACAAAGGATATACTTAAAAATTTGCAAGAAAAGTGGTGGTACTCAACCTGAGATATTTGAAAAAAAAAAAGAGCTTTTCGTAACATGGACTATGGAGTTAAAGGGTGTTACACAAATTAAAAAATGGTATTGCCTTTTCATAGATGACCAAATATTAGTTGAAAGCAATGAAAATTTTGGTGGACCCTTAACTGACACAATTCTCACTTAGAAGATCAGAGTAACAATTAGGGAAAGATTGAGAGTGAAGTAAAAGCATTTGGTACAGGTAAATAAATTCTGGAAGATAATCTTTGTACAATCCATGTTCCTTCTATATTTCTTCCAAGACTACTCTTTCAGGATTAGAACAAAAAACATCTGCAAGCAGCCTGTGACATGCTGTCAACATGGACCCTTAATTTCTTTTTTAGGGTTAGGATCCTGAACCACTAACACTGTCCTCTTAATAGAAAACATTGCAATTTCCAATGAAGGCACACCAATAGCAAAGTAATGCAGAGATTGCATTGTTTTCTTCAACTGCCACGATACAATACTTCTTGAGTACCTTCACAAATATCATTAATATAAATATTTCCAACTTTTCTTTATGTTAAGCCCCCTCTAAGCCTTCTAAAATTTCCATGCCCCTCACCACTAATGTATACATAACTATAATATTTAATATTCAAACAATTGAAAAAATCACAAGGAAAATTTTGATTACACACAGTAAGTAAATTTTCCAAACATATAATGGAGATAACTGAAACAATTCAAATTTAGCAAGATCTTTGTTTCTGCTGCAAAAAGAGATTTTATGTAAGGTTCCAATTTAGTTAACTCCAGTCTCAAATCACCTTGTTTTGTTATCTCCAGCTGATTTCTATTTTTTTTTAGCAGCAAATCATTAATGGCACTAAATCTACATTTCGCTAATTCAAAATTTCTTAACAATAAAATTGTTCCTCATCCAAAAGGTATGAGCCTCATGTGAGAAACACTGACTTAAACAAGAGTAGAACTTAATTTTGACAGAGATTGACTGGTCATTCATCATGATGTTGCTCCAACTCATATACTGTGCCTCATGCAGAGAATTACAGCGAAATAAAACACTACACAAGTTCAGCATGCACCTTATTTCCCAGCCCAGCCCCCAAACACTGTTCAAAAGGAAAACGGAACGGGGGGGGGGATAAAGATACATAAATGACATCAAGAGCAATGTGACACAGTATCATAAAAATATCCCACATTAACAATCACTTAGGAAGGGCTGACTTAATAAGCCTGGATATACAGAGGAATACATTTAACACAAAAACGCTTAAGATGAAATATCGGTTGACATGAAATAATACAACGGTCCTGACAAACTGCTACGTATTTTCATACATTCTCCCCTCCCTTTTAACACGAATTGAAAATTGCTTATCGCAAACTTAACGAAATGTTTGAGAAAGTGTCTGTATAACTGGATTGTTCTACTTTATCATTGGAAGAATTTGTAGCAGGAGATGATAATAGGCGTACAACCCTAATTATGACAAAGACATTTTGGAGATTGTTCAAAGCTCAAAAAAATATCATTGATACAGATTTTAATGATGAAAATTAAATGAGTAATGCAGTTCCTGTTCCCACATCATCCGAAATCAGGAACATCATGAAAATTATGCAGTTATTTAAATGCACATTCAAATGGTGAAATGAATAACAAAAAGGGTGACATCGAAAAACTTGTTGACAATTTGTGATGCTAAAAAAGACAATGCAAAGAAAAGTATCAGATTATTTGTCAAAAACTCAGTAAATATTTTTTCTTTCAAAAAACTTGGAAAATTTTGTATTAAATTTCATTAAGTTCTTGTGAATGTTTTTGTTTCAATTATTTTTTATTAAATACATACATATATATGCATTTATGTAAATAAAATGTACTCCAATAAACTTAATTTTGTTGAATATATGTTTGTTTTTGCAATATCCTTTAACATGGAAAAATATTTCAGTCTACTCAGATTCGTGTAAAACGATTTTCACTGTAGTTAAAAAATAAATGTGTAACAATACATTTGTTTTTTTAGTGTATGAAATAGTATACATAATCTCTTGCTAGAAGACTGTTTCATAATTATTTATGCTTTAATAAAGAACTTTTTCATTAATTCAATACCTAATATACACTTTCAAGAAATAGATACATCCATAATATCTATTGCAATAACATAAGTAGAACATAGGCAAAACATTTCATTTTATATATAATACTAGTAATCAATCACAATTTGAAAGTAAATTCAAATACTCTGAAAAATAAAAATTTGCTCAATAAAATTCCATTTAAAATTCACAACAAAACAGCTTCGTATTGGCTAGACATAAAATATCAAACATTTTTATTCATTTACAGATTGGAGGGAAAATAATATTTACTATGCATTGAAACAGATCATATCAATAATTCTTAACTTATTAAATTAAATTATATGCATTAAAATTATGAACTGTAAGATACAACTTTATTTAAATATAAATAAAGTTGAATCTTACAGTTCATGCAGGTAATAAAAATACATCTAAGGAATTGGCTTTCATAATTAGAAATGTAAAAGCAGATAAATTAAAATGAACTAGCACACGTTAAAAGTTTTTACTGATTGTTATTCGATCTTCCTATGTAGGTAATAGATGTAGACGTGTCCTTAACGTACCTTTCTATTTGAAAAGCAAAACAAATCAGGGGGTTCAAATAGGATCCGACCCAAAGTATGAAATTGAGAAGGGGGGGGGGGGGGGAATATTTTAAAAAAATGGGTAACTTGGGGATTTGTTTGTTGCTCCCTTTAATTTTAAAATTTGAAACATTTGTAATTTTTTTTCTTCAGAAATACCAAAAATGGTAATACTCAAAGCATAAAAAAATTACTGCAATATTGATAGTTTAAATTCAAATATTTAAAAAACTGAACACAGAACATTTCAGAGGCTTAATATATCAATGATGCAGAAAAAAAAATGTAAGTTAAAAATTTACCACAAGAATAATTTTCACATTCCACTACTTAATAGTTCTAATATTAAAATTAGGATAATTTAATTAAAAGTTTTTTTCAATACAACTCCTTTACACAGAAATATAACACCTTTTCAAAATTGTATACATTGAGATAACAGATTAATTGTACAATTTGTTATGTAACATGACAAATAAAAGCTTGAGTGAAATAAAGAAATATCAAAAGAAATAATTATAAAAAATAAATATGCTTGAAGTAAACTACCTGGTTTAAAACACATAATTCTGCTAAATAAGCAATAAAAAATAGGAAGTTGATTCTTGAATTTGGATGATCATATTGATTATTATGAAGTGCATGAAACATGTTCACACAGATAGTAAATTATCAGTGGCAATACAAATTATTTAATGATGCAACAGCATGTTTACATCAAATGTTACAAAAATGTAAGAATATTTAAAAATTCTTTAGATGCAGCATATAAACAACTCAATGAAAGAACATATTTTGCGATCGTTTTCATGTACATTTCGTTAATGAGCAGTATTTCATTCGATGGCAGAACAAAAATTTAAACAATTCTCCCTCTCAATTATATTACACTTTTTTAAGACATAAAAGGTAACGATGACTTTATTTTCTTCGATCACTAATAAGATATGATATTAATAAATAATGAAGCATCAGCACTAAAATACCATTTTCTTCATGGTTTCAAAACGACCCACAGAACCAAATGCAGAAAAAAATAATGTAAAAAGGAAACTATAACGTCTCGTTAAACGTCATTCTACGCTTGTTAATAAAAATCTGCCAGCAATTTCAAGTTAAATATTTAAAAACAGATGCCAATTTATTAAATAATCTTATCACAATATGTTATATAGAAATATAAAAACTACCAAAATACATCATTTAATGTTTATTTTAATATAATTTTTTTAAAAAAAGTACAACTGAAACAAAAACTAAGCATATTCCATAATTATAATTAGATAGAATATATTTATATGAATCAAATGTATTCTGAATTGAATATAAAAGTATAAAGCAATCATGATCCTTTTTTACCTACGCTTTCGCTCATACTTTGTTTACATATTTATGTAAACAATCCTTTTTAAACCATGTTTTTTACCACAATAAAAGGATTACTAAAATTCAAAATGAGTTACTTGTGTTATAAGAAATATATACACGTCACAAATTCTTATCACAAAAGAATATTTCCGAGTTGCCGGTATAGACTTGGCGCGGGCCAGTTCATGATAAAAATCGCAAGTCAAATTTGTACCGTTAGGTACGTAACCCACCTTTAACATCAGTTACTCAAAAGCAGCGGGTTATTTGAACAGAAACCGATGCACATACCATCCAAAAGTGATCACAGATTGGAAGAAAATCGTTAAATTGTAATTAGCATTAAAATTTTAAGTCAATTTTAAAATGTGTTGATTGACATGGCTCTCATTTTTCACACACGCAGAGATGATTATTATAACAATTTCTCCAACATGGCGTCTCGGCGGGTCACGTGACTCTCCAATTTTTACCCCTCCGTTCCACGTTAGATAAAAGGCGAATAGCTTTATAGAATTAAAGTCACATGATGCAGCAACAATAGTTACCCAATCAGAATCTGCAGTAGAATATCCATCATCTCCCTCTATATCACATATACTATATATCAATAATAAAACAAATATATATATAAATGGAGTTTTAAAAAATAACCCATATCAACTATACACTGGATCGAATCCTTCATAAATGCAATGAAGAAAAATTCAGGGCAGCAACAGCAAAACCCCAACAGATATATTAAAAAAAATTTTTTTTTCTTGTTATTTGAATCTAACATTTTTAAAAATGCATTTTAAAATACAGGTGCATGTGAGATTCCAGTGATTTAAACTCACTCCTATTCACACTATTTACGCTTTGCAACGAGTCTAAGTTAACATTAAAGATGAATAAACTAATATTCTTCATATTTCCTCTAATTTTAGTGGACCGTAGATGCTGCAATTCAAATGATGTAGATGCACAGCTCGGGTGCGGAGGGGTGGGGGTAGGGTCGAAGAGACGCTGTATATTATAAGTTGTGTGATCAAAATAGCTGGAAGAGCCGGCTAGCAAAAACAGTAAAAATGGATTCAGGTTTTCGCATCTTTTGTTGATTAATAAAAGGGGTACAACAAATTGACAACTATTTGAATTATTCTATTCAATGGTTTTTTAAGGAATATATATATATATATATTTAGATTTTAAAATAAAATAAAATTTATTTTGATTAATAATAGTTATTCGTCTTTGAGGCGGGCATTCTTACATGTTTTTTTCCGCCATCAGGGAAAAATAATTATATCACTTATAAAAATTAATTTCAACAAAACTTTGCACAAAATAATCCAATCACAGATTTAAAAATTTGAAAAGTAATAATAAATTTATTTGAAAATAAATATGAGCTTTTTGGAAAACTCTATACTACAAATACATGCACATATGCGAAAAAAAATTAACTGCGATTCAACAAAAAATTAATAATAAAAACAAGAACATATAATAAAGAAATTTTATTAATTTCATATTAAAAAAAATTACACAAAAACCAACTATAAGGAAGGAAATTAAATTTTCTAACAGAGACAAACTATAATATATGTAATAACATTATCCGTTGCAATGAATTACGAATATAAAAATGTAATAAAATACTATATACAGCATTATATGATTTTTTTTACAAATTTGTTATCCGATAATCCTGATACATGTACATTTAAATGCTTATGCAAACAGATAACTAATGTTTAATAATTTAATCCACAAATTAAAATGAAATAATTAGTTATAGACGTTAATTTTAATTTCAAATGTTAAGAAATACGCAATTAAATTGCTGACTATATAATATATACAAGTTAATCCCCCTTCAGAATTAAACAATGATTAAAATAATTTTCAATCAGTCGAGTTATTATATGATAGTTATAAAATTTTGAACACATTACATACAAAAGTTCATCTCAACCATAATATATATACAGACATTTCACTATATAAAGGAATAATACTTTTCAAATTATATTGGAAACAAAAGTTGACGTTACCTCTTAAACTCATTGGAAAGCACAGTAAAATACATTTAACACAAAAATGCTTACGATCAAATATCGGTTAACACGAAATAATTAAATGGTCCTAACAAACTACTATGCATTTTTTTTCTCTTAACACGAAAAGATTTCCTTTCTAGGATTGAACAAAATACGGAAAACACCAGCCGCGCAGGCGAGATTTAAGAGGGGTGTGAAACGAAAGAGAGGTGGTTTCACATGTTTTATAGAAAAGAGGCTAGCTTGGCTTTGAAATACCCTCGGAATAGCCTGTAACACGAGTCAATTTTGTTTTTATCTATAAGCTACTTCATCCTCAACCTTTATAAACGCCACCCAAAAAATCTCATATCTCATCAGTTGGCTTTGGAATTTGGTAGCTAGTACATCGTAGTGCGAGTGAAAATCAGTGAGTTTGGTTCGCGCCCCCCCTTCCTATTTTAGAATAATTTTTTTATTGATGTGTAACATCTTTCCTCTCGGTTGCTGGATATTTGTTGGGAGTGATTTCGTGAAAAGGGACGGATGTGTGAAACATGATGTGACGCAAGCGCGCGCTACTTGATTTGACCAATGAGAGTGGGTAGCTGTGTCTTTTCGCTACCCTCGCATGAGAGTCCAACTCTAGTAGCCATCAAGCACTCGAGCGCTTGACTCTAAACCTGTTAGTCATGATATTGGGGGACATAAGTGCGGCAGAATGCTTATTTGAAAATGGACAAATAGTGATTTCGGTGGTCGTATACATTTCTTCGAATCAAACTGTTAAAAAAAAATTAAATATTTCCTGCATTTTGTACTTTTACTATATAACGAAGGTGGTTCTGCTCTTTAAAAAAATTATCACTCGCTTCCCCTGATTTTGAGTGGTGATTTTAACTTTAACTTCAGTTTGCCAAAAGCTGAGCCGCTCATAGATTTTATGAATGATGAACTCAAGCTCGAAATGAACACAAATTAGAATGCTTCGACTGCTAACAGTAGTACTGTTATTGATACTGTTTTTCAACGGTTTTTAAGTACTTTGAAATCACAAGTATATGTGTCATATTTTAGTTATCACAACTCTATTGTCTCCGCTCTTCCCCAAATTGAACAAGAATAATTATTTTAGAAAAAACATTGCATTACTCTTTTTGTTAATTAAATACAATTTTCATTAAAGATATAATTATTCGATAGAAAATTATTTCCAATCATACGCGCGCGATTTTGTCACATTTTTTCCAGGAAAAAAGTTAATTTTGCGTATTTATCACGATAACATGTCAGATGTTACACATCATATGCGACGACTGTAAGACTCGTTTCTTTTTTACGGGCACAATGGCAAACAGATCAGGGGAAAAGCAAATTACCAGGTCGGTTAGGGCCGTGGGTAGCCTAGTGGATAGAGCATCAGACTCCAGACCGGAAGACCTGGGTTCGATGTCACCAAATACCCTCCGAGTACACACGGAGTACGTACTCGTTAAATCAGTGGGTCCGAAAGTCTTGTGGGGTGAATCACGAGTGCAGGGGACTGAAGAATATTTCCCTCCCCTTCAGTTCCATGCAAAATTGTGGAGGTGGAGATAAGTGGTGTCGCTATCTATCGTCCCTTCGGGGAATTTCGCCGAGCTAATTCGTACTGTCACCTGTACGGTGCTCAAGGCCTAGGCCAACGACAGGCCTACTTCTAGCCCCTTGCCACGATGAATTTCGTAGGCCTCGTTCTGACAACGTCAGACGGGTGGCATATAGCCACAACAACACTATTTCGCTTAAAATGAGGATGGAGCTCCTTAAGGTTGTTGATCAAAAACGGAAAACTGTAAAGCTTTTGGTATAATGCTAAATTTTGTAAAAAATTTCATTAAGTTCCTGTTTCATTGATTTTTTATTTAAAACATGCATACATACACACACACCTCTCTCTATTCAAACAAAATGTACTTTAATAAGCAAAATCTTGTTAAATATACGTTTTTTTTTGCAATATCCTTTAACACGAAAAAATATTTTAGTCCTCTCAGTTTTGTGTTAAACGATTTTCACTGCATGTTATAATGTAAAACTTTAAAGAAATACCAAGTAAAAGTTTCATTTTTTTTATTACCTGAAATTCCTAATGTAATACAAATTTAAAATTCTGAATAAATAAAAGTGCCCTGATCAACATTCCTCAAGGGCAACGATATGGACAACATTTCTTCTTTTTTACATTTTAATTATTCCCGCTTTTTTCTTTCTTCTAAATTGATTTGGAACTGTTATCTACCGTTCAAATTAAAACCGGTTACATTAAAATCGTTGATGTTGCACAATGGGTTAGTGGCAATGAACATGAACTGCAGTTGTTAGACTTAGAACAATATATTTGAACCATTAGAGTTGAAGAGTGCTAAGCCCTTTTATTACTTCAATGTATCGTTCTCAGGCTGTATAAGCTCCGATTTTACAATATTTTAGGATACTAATCAATGATTCTTACATCAAGCCCTATTACGCTCCTTTACCTGCAATTTCAATATCATTTAAAGCGAGTTTTAATTTAATGGTTCTTAACATCACTGGAAAAAATTTCTCAAGGACCCTTAGCTAAGAATGATTGCTTACTAATGTACTCAGAAGCACTACACTGAACTCAGAAGCAATACGAGGGTATTGGCGACGAATTTCGCAATTTTGAACTACGATTAAGGTATCCGACTACGTTCGGAACCGTGATTTTGCAAAAGCACATAAATGGATAATTTTCACGATATTTAGTGCCACTTAGATTAGAAAATGTATATAAAATTGTTTTAAGGGCATTTTGATTAAAAAAAAAAAAATATTTAAATACAATATTTGGGCAAAAAATTAACTTAGAATAATCTCTTTTCAAAATGTTCTCCTTTTGTGAAAAATGCTTCTATTATAATAATATTTTGCCTGTATATAGCTCAGACCTCTGTACAGAGGCTCAACTAGAAGTGGGTTTATCCATATTTTACGACAACAGAGGGGAGCAATTTTAAGAAAAAAACGCCGATAATTATTTCAATTGGTGATAACTCTGAAAATAATGTGAATTTTTCAAAAATTCTAACTGAGCCTCTCTAAGCTATATACAGGCAAAATATTATTATAATAGAAGCATTTTTCACAAAAGGAGAACATTTTGAAAAAAGGTTATTCTAAGTTAATTTTTTGCCGAAATATTGTATTTAAATAATTTTTTTTTGACGAAATGTCCTTAAAACAATTTTATGCATATATTCTAATCTGAGTGACACTAAATATCATGAAAATTATCCATTTATGCGCTTTTTTAAAATCATGGTTCCGAACGTAGTCGGATACCTTAATGACGCGATTGATATACAAGATGACTTTCCCACTCTCCTAATTTCCATAACACGCCAACGTGAGGATTTTCAACGGCAAGGGTCTCAAACTCAAAGGCTAACTTGAGCCAAGCCAATAAGGTTCAACATTAGGTGAACCGAAAAAAAATCAATATTCATAGAAACGTCAGTTTATTTCGAATAATACATTATAATAGACATATATTACATATTAATGTGTGCTGATATATTGATAGGGCCGCATTTGGTCTGAGAGTTTGACACTCATGTTCAAGGGCATGAAACCGGCTGCAAGACGGATTTTTAGCAAGTTTCATGAAAATGGATTCCCAAGGAAAATCTTTGAAGCAGTATTAACTTATTGATTATTATCAGTGACAACTAATGAACCCTTGCATTCTTTTTTTCTTTCTTCACTGCATGCAATAAAAAGCAACATTTTTTGCATATTCCATCACAATGTAATACAATAATCAAAGGCAAATAACAGTTCTTCAGTATTTGTCTTGGATAATTTTTTAAATTTACTAATAGTTTACATGTTAAACGCATTTGTAAATCTAGAAGAGTGACCCTAAATTTTTTGATCGTGTACTCCTAAATAATTATAGGTACTCACGCATGTAAGTAACACTGCGTACCCCTTGAGACATGCGTACCGCTCGTTGGAGACCACTGTTCTAGAGCAGTGCTCCTCAACCTTTCATCGCTGCGGAACGGTCAACGTTTGATAATCTTACAGCGGCCCACTGATTGATTGATTGAATATTAACGTCGCACTGTTCAGCTACACGAGGGCTTTTGGCGACGGACCACGTAATTTTGAACCATGGTCAAGTGACGTGGACGACACTTGAGCTGGCACCCCCCTCTCCTAACTACCATACCACACCAATGGGAGGACGTTTCAGCTCTCGACAGATTTAACGTGCATCGCTGCCCTACACGGCGGGTCTTTAGTGGTACTGGGCTCGAACTCGTGACAAGGCAAGCCACGACCCGATACCTATACCACTCGGCTACCGCGGCCCACTGAAGTAGGGGACGTTGATTGTTTATATTTTAGATTGCTTTTATTTAATAATTTTAGTTTAAATGTATATAAATGGGCCTTCAGAATAAAATACAGTTACACCAAGAAATTTAATATTAAGTGTTATTTAACATGATGTATAAAATGATTACCATAAAACTCTAGAGAAATACACCACAGTATACAAAATGAAAATAATTTAATATTCCTTGCGCAGACCGGCACTATTTTGGTCCACGGACTGGGGATTGCGGAAGACATAAATATTTATGTACCACTAGAAATTTGACAACATTTAGTGCTACGGTCCGCGATAGCCTAGTGGTCAAGGTCACAGACTAGTGACCGGCATGTCACGAGTTCCAGTCTAGGGCCATTGAAGACTCACCGTGTAAAGTAGCTGATGCACGTTAAATCCGTAGTGGTTCGAAGTCTTCCTGTTAGCGTGGCGTGGAAGTTCGGAGAGGGAGGTGTTAGCTCAGGCATCGTCCTCGTTACTTGACCATGGTTCAAAATTACGAGATTCGTTGCCAGTTGCCCTCGCGTTGCTTTATAGCACGACGATATTCGCGATGAGATGAAAAATATCTAATACAGACTAGATTCGATATAATTTTATTTGGTGATGACTCTAAACAGAAAATTCATTTTGCATTTGACAACAAAATTGGAGTTATTTTCCAACAGAATGAATGCTTAATGAATTCGATTAAAAAAGGAATATATTTTTCTTTTTACACTCCTAACAATAAATTATGAAGCTCTTTGATACCTAATTTTCAATACCAACTTTAATTCAAGATTTTAATATACATAATATCAAACCATGCAACTTAAATAAACATAACCGTGATGAAGATAGATATTTAGGTAAAAACTTCACATAATATAGGATGTGTGGTAATCATACGCCTCGTCTCTTATTGCGGGAAACTATTTCGGAACCCTTTAAACGTCCCAATTAAATCTATTTTTAACACGAAAGAGACAAAACAAAGCCGGTAGAGCTCATTTTTAATAATGCAAGAGTTACGAGCAAAAACATCTAATAATAACTGCTGCATTATATTTTTAACTACAGGTACAAATGCAGTAACAATATGAAAATTTTCAATAATTAACAATAATTAGATATGTAAGAAATCTCAATGGGAAATCGAGATTAAAATATGGATGGTTATTTCGAAATGAAATTATAAACGTACGAATTTGATAACTGATGAATTTATCAGGAGATTGAAATAATCTGTAGTCTGGCACTCAGAATACGTTCCTTCATTTGATAGGATACAATGCCCGGCAAAATCTCAATGAAATGATGGTTGTTTAAGGAAATGATAGAAGAGGCCATCACTCTGCAGTGAAGTGTCCTATTAATGTACTATGTTAAATAAATCGCGTGATTCTCTGGGCAAGAGACGGTGCGATAAGATCCCCAAAAGCGTCTGTCTTCGACTATATACCTGTGAATTCAATTTCGAAATGCGTGACTTTGAAATTTTGTAACATCCATCCTATTCTCCCGATCTCGCTTTAAGCGACTATCTCTTATTCTCAGAGATCTTGAAACCATTGCAGGATAGAAGACGTAACAAAAACGACGTCATTGAAGAGATGAATGAGAAGAGCGTCTCAGCGAGACGTCTGTGAATGGTCATGGCGGACACTCGTGTGCGGGTCGTACGTCTGATGGTTGATAACGATAAATCAAGCACTGTGACATCTGAACTGACAATCAATCTGTCCTCCTGATTTGCTGTGGTCCTAGGTCGACCGCTACCATCATGACGCTGAAATCTGCCACTGTCCACCCATTCTTGCCAACATCTTCTAATGGCTGCATCACTTCGACCCAAATGACGAGCGATTCTCCGATTTGCCCAACTTCCCTCTTTCAGTCCAATGATACACCTCTTTCAAACTCTGACAGTTGCTCGTAATGAGCTCGAATGCTGTGACGAGGCATTTTTTCAGTTGTTAAAAGGTATCCAAAATCTCTCAATGCAACAGAAATTTTCTCCATTAGATTGAGAATAGCTTTTTATAGACACCTGTTGAGTGCGCAGTTCCGATGCGCTGTAGCTCCCCCTATTCATTCGTTGAACACCGAATTTTAATCATTTGTATGTTCGGTTGAAATGTCTTTGCATACAAAATTTCATTACAATCGGGCAACTTCTTTCTTGGTGCATCGTTTTCTCTCTTTTTTTGTCATAGAGTTCCTAGTCACTTTAGTCTGTTCCTAAATTACTATTATTTAAATAAAATCTTCTAACCTTTCACGTCACATGGGATAGCATTCAGTTTTTCCACTAAACGTACAGCAACCCCATTGTTTCTCAAGATTCGTACTTCGTGGAATCGGGATTCGAAAACCTGCGACTCTACTCTATCATCGCAGAATAAAGTCGTGCCAAAGAAAAGGTCGCAGTAATCCAGTGATCACACTGTGAATTAATAATAAAGTAGCCGATCATTTTATCCAAAAAAGAAAATTTATATTTTAAAAGTGAGGATGCAGCAATTTCAATAAAAAAAATTAACTATTACAACAGAGCAAAATGAAATGGCTAGATAGTAAAAAAAACTTAACAAATACTTATTTCTAGTTAAGAAAAAATAAGCTTATCTTGGAAAAAAAAAGTACATTTGACCAAAGATCTTTTAATTCTATACTTATGTGTTTGGTTTACTAGGCTTGTCACGAGAAAACTCGGGATTAGAGCTTCCAAAAGATAATCTGCAATCATAGACTATTATTGTTTAGCCCATCTGTGTAAATAGAATTACACTCAGAACTTTTAAAACTTATTTTTATTTCTTTAGTTACCAAGGATACCCAGAAGAAAAATTTAAAGATATAACTATATCATTAACTGTAAATATTTTATTTTTTGAATTGAGCCGGCTAGGTGACGTAAAGGTTCCGGGTTCGACCACGGCCCAAATCGGTGGATTTTCACAATTCAGGAAATCGACAGCGTCCATGTCGTATGATTATACAACATGTAAAAGATTCCTAGAGTGCTTGTTTGGCTTGGGTGCTCTCGGCAAAATTAAATTCCCAAGGATGGTTTCGCATCGTCAGAGCTCAGGTGCCTCCCTCTGGGGAGGAAACTGGGAGTCAAATTTACTTATGGCGAATATGGTACCACAATAAAAAGAGATACCAGCTCCCAGGGAATGTACTAGGTCTGCAATGGTAAAACATCAATTCCCAGTCTCAATAAAAATAAAAACTTTTTCATTGAAAAATTTATTTATAATCTCCAAACTTTCCTTACCACACAAACGTGTGGTCTTAAAGCCTCGTCAAATGTAAAGTGATTCAATCTTTTTAACCGGCGGGTCTTTAGTGACCCCAGTATACGAAATCACGATTCGACAAATTAAACACTGGCCAATAATTAATAATCATGACTACTTGGTTACCATGGTTCAAAGAAAATGTAATATTTTTCATTAGGGATTTATTTTAAAGAAATAAAATAGCATTAAGAGTTCTAAAAATATTAGATTTCGGAAAACAAAAACAAGGAACCTTTTAGACACAATGGGATTTTATGATGGCGGAAAAAACTATCATACGGATAAAAATAAAATAAAATAAAATAAAAAAAGAACATGCTTATATATATATATATATGATTAGTAAGACAAATATAGCAGCCGAAGGAATTAATCGGAATCGAACATCTAACAAATAATTTCTATCAATGGGAAACACATCGATTCGATTAAGCTTAATGCTTTTGTACCTATGGTTGATTTTTTTATAATTCCTACGATTAGTTCACTCTCTCCCTATATATATCATGTATTGGAGTAATTCTTAAAGATTGAAAGGAAAAATGTTACGTGCAGCCGTTTATCATATCATATTTTATTCCAATGTTCAGCAAAACAGTCTGTAGTCCAAGCCATGACAAAACGAGTCCTATTTCAGCGTCGATGAGCAGCGAGCGAGTCGTTCTTCCACGTGTTTTCAGTAAGTCCGCCGAAGTAGAAGTCAAAGTACTTATGCGAGAGGTGGGTTGAGTTGTCCTGGTAGGAAGTTTACTCCAACTGACACATAAAGGGCTGGGGATTCATCACATATATAAATATCTTGTTAAAATTTTCAATCATTAATAAAATACTTTTTATTCATTCATTCAAATACATTTTTTAAAATCTGTAGTGGATGACACTTGATGTTGAAACATTTTTTCAAAAAGAAATTTAAAAATTTAATTAAAAAATGAATAAGTAGTAACAAACATAAATAATAGTCCAACAGCATATATAGAAAGGAAAACCGTTCGTTGTGCCTCTGTAGCTCAATGGATAGCGCGTTGGATTCTGTTCCGAAGGTCGTCGGTTCGAATCCCATCTGGGTTGATTGATTGATTGAATATTAACGTCGCACTGTTCAGCTACACGAGGGCTTTCGGCGACGGACCACGTAATTTTGAACCATGGTCAAGTGACGTGGACGACACCTGAGCTGGCACCCCCCTCTCCTAACTACCACACCACACCAATCGAATCCCATCTGGGATAGCCTAATTTCTGAGAATGTGATTGACTTTTTACTATACTATTTTATTGGAATAAATAAATTTAATTAAAAAATAAATAGTAACAAAGTCCAACGCGATATATAGAAAGGAAAAGGGAAAATTGCAAGGAAAATCGTTTTCTATTTTATCACTTAATAGTGTGATTCTGTCAAATGTATATATACAGTCGGACTTCTATACAACGAAGTCGCTAAATTTCGGTAAAAAGTTCGTTATATGAAAAATTCGTTATATAGAGGTTCATCTTTTAATATACTTTAAAAACCACATAAAACAAATTTTAAATTCATAAACACAATATATTTTAAAAAGTAATTATTCACACCTTTTTTAAAATTAATATATGTTTATTTTATACATCTTACCTATAAAAAAAGAAAGAAAAACTGCAATGAAAACAAGAAAAAAGAATGTCGAAGAATTTTCAATAGTATGAAAATAATTTTATTCTAAAATTAACGAATTTTACGGACATTTCATAATTTAAAGCATACAAGTAACATTAAGCCTTCATTATTTTATAATTAGAACACCGGACAACTCCACTGAGGGTGAAAGAGGATATCGAAGATGTTTCTAGTGAACTGGGCAATGGGGGTTAAAGGTTGCACTTCTTGGATGAAACGTCCAGTACTCTTTTGCTCTCGGCGAGTTAGGATCTAATAAAACCAGTTCAAGATTTATAACCACCATAAAAAGTGTTAAAGAGAGAAAAACTTGAAATTTTTTCAAAAATACTTTAAAAAAAAAAGGGAGAACAAAAATTGAATCACAAAAGAAAAAGTTCGTTTTATAGAAAATGCACTTCGCTATTGAGAGGTTATTTTACGAAGAAAATAGTGAAATGTTCAAGGTTTCAGGAAACAGTTCGCTGCATAGAAAAATTCGCAATATAGAGGTTCGACTGTATATATTTATATTAATTGTATAACTATTTAATAAAAAGTAACAACTAAATTTTTTTTTAATTAACCTAAGTAGGAATTGAACATTTTTTTTTTATATTACTTGTTTTTTTTTCAATTCCTACCATTAGTTCACAACCTTCCTATGTATATCTTGTTCAAATTTTCAATCGTTAATAAAAGATATTTTAAAGCGCTCAATTGAGCTGAAATTTTATATACACGATTATTTTGACTGACAATACGGTAATTTAATTATAATTAATAAAAATTAATTGACTGAAATTAATTATTCAAAGAATTACAGATACAGTAACGTTGGCTTCGTTTTTAGCGACTTGGGTCAAAACTTTAAAAGATTTTTTTTCTCACGTTTTAAAGCATTCAGTTGAACTGAAATTTTCTATGCACGATTGCTTTGGATGGCACAATACGATTCTCTTTAATGATAATTAAAAAAAATTAATTACCACTTAATATTGTGATTCTGTTATATGAATATACATGTTTATATTAATTGTAATTATTTGATAAAAAGTAACTAAAATAAAGTTGTTGTTTTTTTGTTGACCTAATTAGGAATTGACTTAAAATTTTTTTTATATGTTACTTGTTTTTTATTTGAATGCGCTAATATTTATCAAGTACAAGCAATCTTTCAGCTATTCCATTATAAAGTTAAATTAAACATGAATGCACAGAACTGGCTATCATTTATCAATTATAAAGCTCTCAAACTTCTGATCGAAAATAAATATTGATTTCCTTCAAATGCTTTTTCAAAAGATTGTTAGTACGTGCTGATAGAGAAGCACAATCAATACATACTTAACTTTTTGTGGGGGAAAAACATCGTTTCCCCCCAATTGCAATGAAAAAAATTATCGAGCTCTGATCAGTATGTGATTAGTTCGTACCTACGTAATGTTGCAAATATTTTTTTAGCAGGAAAATTTTAAAAAAAATCGAAATAATTCAAATGTGGATAATACTGAACGCACGACGGTTGAATGTAAAAGTTTAGTTTCTGAATTTTTCCATAATCTTATTCTTACATTAAATATATTTTTTTTTTCGAGTTTTGAAATTGACGCGAGTCAAATTAAGCTGAATTCACACCAAGGCGTACAAACGTCGAGTGTCAAGCGTCTAGCCAATCAGAGACTTCATCTCGGGCGAAATGAAGTCTCTGATTGTCTAGACGCT
>BMAV01000900.1:305705-342534 GCA_019973955.1 Trichonephila inaurata madagascariensis | reverse complement strand
CTTGTAGTGGATGACACTTGATGTTTATACAGTTTTTTCAAATATTAGTTCATTAATTAAATCTAGTTTTTTAATTTTAAATTTATTCAGTGTTATTTCTGATGAAGTTAGACTTATCTGCAACAGATGGTGCCAGTAAGTTTTTCTAACAATGTAGGAATAGACTTTAAAAAATTATTTTTAATATTACTTGTTTTGTATATAGGTAAGACTTCTGTACAGAGCATGTGAACTATGATTATTGTACATAATTTAAAAATAAATTCAGTCATATTTTAATATATCAGAATAGAGAAATTTTAACAAAAAACACCGGTTATTATTTCAATTGATCGTAACTCTGACAATAATATGAATTTTTTAAAAATTCTAGTTCGGCCCACGGTATAGAAGTCTTACCTATACAATAGATGAAATATTATCATTATAAAAGAAATATTATTATAAAAGGGAGAATGTTTTGAAAATATGTCATTCTTTTTTTCATTTTTTGCCAAAAAATTGCATTTAAATAATTTTTCTAGTAATTATATTCTAAAAACAATTATATATATATATATGAGTGTATCATTTTTCTAGTAATTATATTCTAAAAACAATTATATATATATATATATGAGTGTATCTTCTAATTCAAATGACACTAAATATCAAATAAAATTATTTATTCATAGGCGTTTTCAAAATCAGGGTTTCGAACGCAGTCAGTCATCTTAAAATAATCATTACACCGGTAAACCAAAAATGAATGTAAATCGCGATTTTCACTTCTGAAGACCGAGTTGCCTTGCAAAATATTTCTGCAACAAATATTGAAAAAATTCGAAGACAATTTTTTCTCATACGCAAATTCATCTACAAATACATTTATGCACATTAAAATAAAACAGATAATAAAATAAAGCCTTTAATAAAAAATGTATTTCACTGAAAATAATACGAATTAAATGCTGAAAAACAATTGGACAACGAAAACAATTGTTGACAACAAAAGAATGCAAAACAATTCTGTCCAAAAATTCCGTTTCATTTTGTGTGTGAATACCTTTCCAACAGATATCTTAACAAAAGTACATACACCTAGATTTCCTTACATTCTTCAGGATGACTCACGCCGAAGATCCTGTCATATCGCGTGACGTTTTAAAAACGATAAAGAGAGTTGTCAAATTTCGTCAAGTTTGTCGCGGAAACTATGATTAATGCATTCCATAGTTCATAGTAACCTTCATGGGTTTAAATCTAGACTAAAGTACACAAACAATAAATAACTATAAAGAGGAGGAAAGAAGGTTCCTAGGATTTCAAATTTATTAGTACATGTACAGACAAAAAGTCGAGGAAGTTGCAATGTAAAAAATAAATCATAAATAACCATAACGATAAAGAAAACGATGTTGTTAATCTTTTCATATGTGATTTTCATTTTTTACAAACATTTTAGTAGTATTGCATTATGTTCTATTAAAGTTGAAATAAAATTTTACATAAAGTAATATCTAAGATAAAAAAAAAAATGTATAACTTACAGAAGAATATTTTCACATAGAATACTTTAATTATTTAAATTTCAAACATATCGCTATTTTCCGAATAATTTCTCATTCACAGTCTAAAATTAATATCTAATTTTAATTTTACAGCAACTTCTAAACATTTCAATTTTACTTCAAACTTAAAAAATTTAATACTTTCATCACTATTTACATGGGTCAAGATTTGATACGAAACATAAGGCATTAATTATACGTTGGCCTTTTTCAGAAACAGAATTAGGAATTTTTTTTTATAAGGTATAAATTTTATTTCAAATCCATTGATTTGTAAAATAGAGCAATAGTTTTAAATCTTTTAGTTCTTAAAAGGATACAAAACAATACCAATCTGCGGTCGGAAAGTTAGTAGTATCTTTTCTAAGGCCGAGCGTTGCAGTGGCGAAGTATGGGACCATGGCGCTGGGCGTATAATTTGCAATTTTTCACGTATTTTACCAATGTACTGGCAGTATAATAGATACAGTTGGATTCGTTTCCATTAATGCTTTCAGAGCATCATTTTTCGAGGATATTTTGGGTCTTCCACGCAGTTCAATTTGTAGGAGAAAAAAATTATCAGACTGAAATTTTTCAATGCTTCACAGTATTCTCCCCAAATGCGTGCAGGAACGTCTTAAGGCATCGGCCAACTGGGCCTCGACCACAATGAGGGTCTCACCTCGTTTTCGACTAGGCCTTGTGATATGGTCGATCTTTGTCGACCATATCTTTGGTTTTCAGCGTGACTTAGAGTTGTGGGGTTCTCGAAATGAATAGACATTTTAGAATTCTTAATATGACTTTATTAAGAGCTTAACTTAAATTTCTAATATATTGCACAAACTTATATTAAGTGAGAATAAACCAAAACACGTAGCCGTAGCTAAAACAAATCGCGCAACTTGGATCACTTATCTAAATAATTATATTATCCGCCTACTTTCAATCCTAATAATATTACGATTTCTTATATCAAATAATCTGTCCTACCTTGAATTCCACGCAACGGTTCAATCACCTTCAGGTAGGCTGTTGGGCGCGCGTGCAACAGTATGCACCTTGTAGTAATGGCTAGGAATCCTTGATTCTTTGGTAGACCGTCAAGTTACCCTTCTATCTTTCCCAAACAGAACTTTCTCTAAATTGCCATCCCGCTTACTAAAACTTCTGTTCTTTTAAATACTATCTTATTTGCATCTACACTGCATTTCACTTCTTGGATTTGGGTTGGAAAAGATTTGCCATTAATCTTGGCCGTCAAAGAACCCAGATGTTATGTTACAGAAAAGACGCGTGAGCCCGTCACAGCCTTAATAAGATCATGATTTGAATAATTTCAACGGCCAAATGTTTTTTTTCGGTTGTATTCTCCGAAAAACTGGGAATATCGGATAATTTGTCAACTGCTACATGTGATAACCGTCGTCCATGTATAGGCCTAGGCCTACTATCATACACTACCATTACTCATTTAGTCAAAAGGCGGCAGTCAGTCGAGCTGGTTTGTGCGATCGTAAGTCATGCACATTTATTTGTTTCGGGTTATTGTTTGTACGAGTACTTGACAACGTATGCTATGTACTGTCTACTTTTAAGGGTCATAGGAGGGGCCTACATTTGTGTAAGGACCAGTCTACTTTTGGATAGGGGCCCAAGGCCTCCCTGATTGCGTGCCGCTATTGTTGCATTAGAACCCAGTTTATACTCATAATAAAAAATTATACAAATATTGGTTGAATTCAAATCTTTACGAAATTCAAAACAAATAACAAAATGGAACACTTTTTAAGAAAACCTTTGTTGAAACGTGACTCTGATATTGGGCAACACGACTAATAAACGAGGTTATGCCAAAAACAAAAAGTATTGCGAAAACCGGAAGACAAACGTTCTCATGTAAAGAAAATTCAACACTACACACACATCCACCCTCTTCATGAAATAAATTTGGAGGAACAGAAACTATTGTTTTTTCCTCTTCAGACTTTATTTAATATTAATCCATTCAAATTAAAATATTTTTAAACATATTTTATCTTGTAAACATCCCACAAAAGCCGATATCCAAAACAAAAATAGTTATTTTCAGAGATTAAACTTCCAAGATAATTTGCATCAACTATTTTTTAACGATTACGCCCATTGGTGGCAAAAAAATGCCAGATACAACCCAAAGAATAAGATGAACGGTTCTTCAGCATGCGATTTCATTCACATGAAATCTAACGGAAGAGGTTGTACGTCTAAAATTTAAATGGAAATTAGAAAGGCTTGAGCAATAGAGCGGAACTACTATTTTATCGTGCTCTAGAAACTTGGTGGAGAAAAAAATAGCCAAAAAATAAGGTTGTTTATTTCAATTCTGAAATCGATGATGCAGGCGAATAACTGTGGATAAATTTTCTAAAATTCTAAAAAAATATTCTCTTATATGAGTTCTCAGTTTTCTCCATTTAATACGTTAAAGGTATCATTAAAATTTTACAATTACTACTTTCTTTAAAAATATATTTTGTTACTATAAGGGAAAAAACGTTTATTTAGAATTATCGTCACTTTAAAGTACATAAAAATTATTGGCAACTTACCTCGTAACTTTGAAATACGATCAAGTGACAAGAGGGAAAGATGCCATTAAACAATACCAAAACAATTCAATAAATTTGTGAATTATTTTTTTTTTTCAAAAAAAAAAGGCAATTATTATTATTATTTGAAACGGTTTTGTATATTTAATGCAAAATCTTACACAGGATCACAATTACTTCAATAATTTTTTCTACGTTAAAAATATCGGTTTTAGTCGAAGTTTAAACAATTTTTTTCCTTTTTCACAATTCCTGCTATTAGTTCACACTTTCCCTATATTTATTTATATACATATATATCTTGTTCAAACTTTCAATCGTTAATAAAATACTTTTTATTCATCCACTCAAGTTCAAATACATTTTTTTAAACATGTAGTGGATGACACTTGATGCTAATACAGTTTTTTCAAATAATAATTCATTAATTTAATTTAATAAATAGTAACAAACAAAAATAATAGTCCAGCACCATATATAAAAACGAAAATCGCTCGCTGTGTTCATGTAGAGCAATGGATAGCACGTTGGACTTCTAATTCAAAAGTAGTGGATTCGAATCCTACCTGGTATGGCCTAATTTCTGAGCATGTGATGTATGAATAAATAAATAGTAACAAACAAAAATAATAGTCCAACATCAAATGAAAAATTGCTTTCTATTTTCCCACTTACTATTGTGATTCTGTCATATATATATATATATATTAATTGTAATTATTTAATAAAAAGTAAATCTGAAATAAAATTTTTCTTTGTTGACCTAAGAAGGAATTGACTTAATTTTTTTATATATTACTCGTTTTAATGAGAAGAACGATACCATTTTGTTAATGTTTCCAATTTTTTAAAAATCGAATTAACAACACTTTTTAAACAATATTTTATTTTCTCTGGGATTTTAATCCTACAAAATTCAGCAGTAGTTTTCCACACACACACACACAATTAAACATATTTTTGTTAAGTTACATCTATACTGAACTAACAATTTTAACACATTTTACTAGATATTTTCTCTGATTTCACAAATTACTTTCCATTATATTTAAAAACTGCGGTTCGATTTTACGCATAATTCATTTATCCTATAATTATCGAAAAAGTCAATTAAATATTTACGATACAGACCCACAGAGCGGTTCAAAACAAGTTAATGCGCTTAATTCAAGAAAATTTCAAGACAGAATACTATTATACTTTCAGGGGTATATTGTAATATAAGGTCTTCAACATGTGGCCCGCAGGCCACAGGTGAATGCATTTTAGTGGCCCTTCACTTGATTCTAAGGCAATTTCGGGAAAAATTGCCTTGTCTGCTTTTTTTCGTAAGAAAGGTAATTTTTTTTCTGTTATTCTCGATATTAATTTTTTTTTTTAAGCATGATATCCATTTGAGATTACATGTTCTTTAAAGGGGTACATTTTTCAAAAATTTCATTGCATCTTAAATAATTTTAAATATAAAAAATTTGACTACGCATAAAATCTCAGAAGTTTTCAAAAGAAAAGTTCGATTTTTATCTTTAATACGCAAAGTATTTTATTTCGACTTCCATTTAACATTTTTGAAACCCATATACATACGAATCTGTAATACCATCTCTACCCTTAAAATTATACAGTTGTAGTCTTGAAAACAAACCCCTCCCTTTCTTATTTATATTTCATGACTACATTATTTTTTTGACAGTCGTGTGTCCCGTGGATCAATGTTACTTTATTGATGCGGCCAGCGGATCATTGTGGATTTATTAATATGGTCCTCGCGAGTGTTAAAGATAGAAGACCCCTACTGTAATATAATACTATATGTTCTGAAAGTATTTAAGTATAAAATCTTTTAGATACCTTTCAAAAAAGTGTTGCTGACGCCATTGAATTCTTGGTAGGTAATAAATATCCTAATCTAAATCATCAATAGCTTAATTGGGGAACAGCAGTCTTAGGTTGCAGTATCATAAAATGAGCCAATCCTCAATTACAGTAAAGGATCTGTTTGAAAATTAATAACTTAATCTAACCTCCTCCCCCCCTCCTGGTGTCATAGTATACCCCGCCTGTTCTTTATGTCTGTTCCTATTTAACATACTAAGAATGATGAAGATGGGAATACATATTCCACTAAATTATATATCAGTCTATTATTCCATGGGGGACCATTTTTAGCAACCTATACCAAAAAAAAACTTCTCTAATTTTCTTTTTACCATCCAAACTCAATAACTGACATATGCAAATATTCATTTGATTTGACCAGTGATCTTCACCCCATTTTCCCCCTCTATTTTTCAAAATATTTATTTCTTAACTCCTCTAAGACAAAATGTTGACTGTATACTATACATCAGCGGTTCTTAAACTTTCGATCGCTGCGGTCCCTCTTTATAAATGACATCGCGGACCCCTAAGATTTTGAAAATCCCACCCCGATTTAATATTCTTGATCAAAATACAAGTTCTATTAGAGTTTTTTCATTGGGGACAATTTAGTGATCAAGTCTAGTATGGCATATCTTTCAATTTTTCCACGAGGCCTTTCAGAGGCTGTTAAACAGGGAAAATTTAACATTAAAAGAGATTTCGTGGACCCCTAAGGGTTCGCGGACCACAGCTTACGCTGCTATACATAATGAAAAGCTTAAAGAAAGTTTTATTCCAGTGATACCTTATTAATAAACTAACTACCGATCCATGATCATAATATCTAAAGAGTAAATTATGCTCACGCCTGAAGTTCTAACAAGAGCCATTGTTTATAAAACTTCAATTAGATAATATATATTATTATTTCTGACAAAAAGTATTTTAGATAGAATTTTCATTTTTGATTTTTCATATTTTCAATATGCAACATGTAAATACCAATTAAGTGATTGATGTCAATATTCCTGCTTGAGGTATTCAATACATTCATTAAACCAAAGTAAAGTGCTTCACACTGCAATATCAATTTTTGCAATTAATTATCTTTTTGATAAATAATGAATTATTTTGCCTCTTTCAACAGGAGTTGATTGGTCTTTATTCTTTTAGATATCAGAGTTCAGAAGAAAACTTAATATAGTTTTTATGATTTAAATTATAAGTGAAAATAAAGAGAAAAGAATATCTTTGTATAAACGCTGTAAGTAAGATAGTTCTCCAGACTTATACATAAAAGGGGAACAAATAAAGTAAAGTAACTTTAGAAAAGTTCAATTTTGTCCAAGACCCAATGAAATTTTGGGTAAAGAGCATTTTAAATTCTATAGTATTAACAAATATTTTAATCATTAAAAATGATTACTTTATTAGGAAGTAAATACACAGATAAAAATAAGAGAAATTTTTAACATTTGAAATACAGCATTCCTGAATATTATCAAAAATGAACTGACAATATTTAATAAAATTTTAACATATATATATATATAAAATAGAATAATATATGCTGGATTCCAATCAAACAAAATTATAAATTATTTTCCAATATTATTTCTTCATTTAAATAGGTATTTATAACAATAAATCATTTTTTTTGTTCTGATATCTATAAAGTAAAACTTACTTCTTAAGTTTTCCTTAAGATTACAGGATCGCTAAGATTCATTGAAAAATAAATAAAATACACGGTGCTTACATAATTATTCAACCCCATACCATTTGCATATTTCGACAAATTTTAACAATTGTTTTTATGACAGTATCAAATAGGTTGTCATAAATTTTTGTGAGCAATTGGTAACAATGGGGTTAATACACAAGTATCAAATACGCTAATTTCATTAAAATAAAAATGTTTGGTATTAATGCTAATCATTTCTTTTGAAACAGAATGATAAGTTTTATAAAATAAATATAAAGCTTATCTTACCTAGAATCTAATATTATTGTAAAGGAAGTATGAAAGATTATTATCAAAATAGGCTCTTAAATGGAAACATTTAATAAAAAAAATATTGAAAAACCATTACCAATTAATTGATTAAAATATAAAGTTTTATTTCACATTTCTATCTGCTAATTTATCATAATTATAAACACAGGTACATTTTACCTAAGTTATAGATTTGTCTTCATAATGAAAAAACTAAGATTTATTGAAAAAAATACATTATTTAAGAATTCTAATAAATTTCTTAATTAAATGAAAACAATCACACTTTTAAAATCATACTTTACACAGTAAAGTAAAACAAAATAGTTTTTTTAATCCAAATATCAGAGTGTAAAAAAATAATAAGTTATCACAAAATATATCTTATTAAATAGATCAAATCTTTTACAAAAAAAATCACAACAAGCTTGATAGAAAATGCTAGATATAATTCAATCAAGCATTTAAATAATATAAATTACACCAATAACTTATAATAGAAATTTTAAAATAATTATATTCATATGTTTGTAGTTTTTTTAAACAAGCCATATTCCCTATATTCTTGAATATTTTTTTCAGCATCATAATTTAAAATAATCTAAAACTTAATAAGATTACATAATTTTTGCTTAACAGAAGAACCTTTTGTAAAGTAAAGTATAGCTTGATAAAAATCTTAAATGAACTAAATTTTTAATAAGAAGAAAATTTTAAAACTAGAATAACAATGAAGCAAAATAAGGTTAATATTACCACATTAAACATTCAATTATCAATTTATACAAATAATTTACAAGAATTTTTTTTTATTTATTGTAATCTATTTTCTTCAAACAAGTACATTAAGGCAATTTGTTTCATATACTTTTTATACATTTTTTAATCATTTTAATTACTTCAATCTTAAAATGTGCAATTGCTTTACTTCTGAAGCTAATATTTCTTTTCAATACTTATTTTGTTAAATAACAGAATCCTTTTAATCCTTAATCTACTTTCATGTGTTTAGCATTTCTACATGTTTTCTAAGACTATATAACTAAAACAAATCAAATCCTGACTTTATGAATTTTTTTTTTAAAACTCACTTTAATATTTATTTTTACAAGACTAATATATGTAACAGCATCTTAACAGGAAACTTACCCAAGAAAATGTATTAAAGACAAAATCCTATATATAAAATGATAAAAATATCATTTCATAAGAATACACTAACAAAAGAATTAAGAACTTTATTTTATTTGATTATGATTGGAAATAGATTTTGACACTGGGGAAACCTAGAATAATATTTCAGATTTAATTTTTATTTTTAAACCAAGATTCTAAAAACAATTAAATGCATGCCATACATTTAGTTTTAATGGGGAAGAATAAAACTTTAATTTTTTAGTTAATTAACATTTAATTTAAAAACATCAATAAACTGGATGCAAAAATAGAAAAAAAAAAAAAAAAAGGATCAAATTTTCAACGATTGCAAAATTTAAACTAATATATAAATAAAATATTTTCACAAAAAATTATTTAAATTTCCTTTTGACTCTAGAAAATATACCTCTTCCTACATCTTTTGTTTACACCATTATGATTAATGATTCTGTGCAATTCTTCAACTCCTTATTAGGAGGATATATTTTTCAAATTTTAAAGGAAGCAATTTCCAAAAATAAAATTTCTTTTAATAATGATTATTTGTATTGTTCTAGCTTTTCAGAGGTAAAATGGAGGTTGGGGTACATAAATAAAAATATTATAAAGACTATAAAAAATTTAAAATGAATTAAAAATAAGAAAAAACACAATTTTTTTATTATTATCATTAAATGACAAAGGAGGGGAAAAAAGGAACAATTATACAAACAAAAACTAGCTAGAAATCAAGTATTTAAGTTGATTAATTTTAAAGGAGAAATATATATATATATATAACAAAATTAAGAAAAATTACAAATACTATACCTTTATGTGCTAAACGAGTTTGTATGATGATGGACCACACAGAGAACTATTGGATTGTCAATTCATACTGTAAAAAGAAATTAATAAAAAATTTATCAAATCTAAATACTAAAAAAATATTTTTTAGCACAGAGTTTATTGTATTAATAATAGAAAAAGAATTGCAAAAAATTATACATTATACTTACATAGACAGTATAATATTATTTTAAATCACTTTCCTTATACCTTAGTAAAATATTTTACATGCATATCCACCAATTGAAAACAATGAATGATAATAGTCCTAAAATGTTTAAAATATGATAATTGTCAAAAATTGCTTCTCTTTAAAAGTATTTAGTAAAATTTACAAAGAAGTTACATTTTATCTCTCTAAGTTCAATAAATGCAACACAAATACAGTTTGCAAACTTTTTCCTTGAACCAAGAACAGAAAAATGTTGAAAGACGAATCCCTATTTAACAAATTTGTCCTTAACATTTAAATTATCAATAACAATGAACATTTTCTTGCAACAATGCATTAAAATAATGTGGAAAGTATATCAATAATAGCCAATAAAAAAAAAAAATCCTCCAACTATATATCATTCAAATTATACACAGCATTAGAAAAAATTTTGAAATGAATGCCTACATATTTATTGAAGAGTTGATGAAAATTTGGAAGTGGTGTAAATTCATCTGATGTCATAATTGCACCCTAAATACAATCACATGTTTTCAGCCATAACTACTTCCAATTTTTGTCAAATTTGCATTTTGCAGGAACTTTCTCATATAAAAAGCACATATTTATTACTAGACACATACGTCAACAAAATGCACTAGATTTAAAAGTACGCATATAATATTAAAATGTTTTTTGATTAATTTTGGAAAAACTTTTTGAAAAATCTTGTTACTTGGACATTTCTGATCTCTTAACAAATTTCAAATTGTACCAGGATTTTACAAGTACAACAACAAGTTTGAGTTTAATGTCAGGAACAAGGAAAACATGTAATTATATTTATCATGTGACTATCATGAATTTAGCCTATTAACCTTTTAAAATTGTAATACAGAAAATAAAGTAAAAACTCTTTTATAAAGTTATTAATAAATATAAAGGAATCAAAATCTACTAAAAACCTATTTAATTAATAGCTTGAATTTTATTTTGTTCAATTAATCCATAAAAAAAATAAAAGGTACATTTATATTTAAGAGGATATATTAGTATGTTTCAAAGCTTACATCCATGATGATTTATATTATCACAGAATATTAAGTTAAAGTACATTTTATGTGCTCTAAATATGGATAAAAATGGTACTTACGTATTATCACATTAATGCCAGCATTTAAGATAACTCGCCAAGTAGGCAGTGCAAATTTTGCATGTGTCATATGTGCTGAATTGGCAACCATGTGCTTCATTTCAAATAATGTTGCTAATACAACTGTGACAATATGAAAGTACCATAAAAATCAGTGACAAATATTTTCAATGAGAACAGAATTCTAAGCTTAGCTAGTGTACAAAAAATCCCAAGTACACAAAAATAATCCATTTTATGTAAAATCAGGTTTGCCAACTTGGCTAGTTATCTCCAATGTTGGCATTGTTGCAATAATATGTATGTAGCCAAAATGTTAATCATTAAATTTATATAAATTATTTAGGGTTTAAAAATTTATTGTTTAAATAACAAGTATAATGGAAGATAATATATAAGAATGTAATCTTCCATTAGCTGAGGGTACCAGAATATTTAATCCCAGTACATTTTTATTTTTTTACACTTATTGAAGTATTTTCATAGTTATCAGTAACATATTAAAGTAAAATAATTCATTATATTCAATGAACTCTAAAACTCGGTGGGTTTTGTCTGGTACCCAGCTAATGAAAAAGCTACCACTAAAAACTACTTAAAAATTACCTATAATGAATCATTTTTAAGAAATGAAAATCAACAACAATCAAAAAACCGGTTCAAGTGTAGTATAGGGGGGCCACCTGGCACAGTCCATTTTTTTGGCGACTAAAAGTGTTCGCCAAGGTACTTTTTCGGAATTATTTATTATTTATTTTATAATGAATTCGATATCTCACCATAACATGAAGATAAAAATCGCCAAATCCAAAGAAAAATAGCCAAATCCGAAGTGGCCCCCCTATACTACACTTGAACCCAAAAAACCTATTAAATATCAATTAATTTTGTTCATAAAAAAAAAAAAAAAAAGACGTAAGGAAAAATTGACATTTCAAAGTATAAAATAATTTTGAGCCAAGACTTCACTGTTAAGTATGTTAATTTCAAATTAAAAATTAATTTTGTTTTATTTCTAGTTCTCCTTCACTTTCCTTAATAATTAAAAATTTAACAATAATGGGATACAAATTTATAATGTATTCAATAAAACAGCATCTAAAACTATAAAGCAATATATTATGTTTTTAAAAAATCATGTCAAAAAACACATACAATTCACTTCATTAAATATATCAGCAGAAAATTATTCCTTTAAAATAAAACTTCAATAAATTTTTCATTTAAAAATTCTATATTAGAGTTCCAGATTATAAAATTAGGAGTATTTCCTTTTACGCACAATATGCAGTCATTTAATGTATTACATAGAAGTGAAATATCTTAGTTAAATGCGATCGATAAATTTTTAAAAATTAAAATATTTAATATTTATAACATATTTTTCAGGAGCTTTTTTTCTTCTCGGCATGTTTTTAAGAAAAATCCAATCTAAATTTTCAAGAATAAAAATAATTATGAACGAAAAACTTGAGTACATATGAAATTTTTTTTACAAATGTCTAGTTATTGATTTTGTAGTAATGGTTTTAAAGTTAATTAAATGCACGATCAATAGGAAAATTCAGAATTTCATAAAAAGTTAACATGTTCATAAAATATAGATATGAATAGAAACTTAGTACTTCTTACAATATTGTTTATTTTAAAAAATGCAGTACTTTTTCTTTTAAATATTCACATTTCCTTATGAATGCCTCGCCCAGAGCAAGATTGTCGACTAACTAGCAAAACGCATTCGTCGCCATGGCAAACATAAAGTGTTGCCATTTTATTTTTTACACGTAAGGTTAATATTGAATTCCCGCGCATTGATAATTTCGTTTTTATTTTACTTTTTTATGAAATCGTTCTTATAAAGAGCTTTTTTATTGAAAATTTTAGATCGATATATATCAAAGCAAAAAATAAAGCAAATAAGGGAAGTATGAATTTTACCTTTTTGATTGATACCCATAAGTTACAAAGTGGTCCGTCAGTATGAACAAAGAGAAAAACGGTGAAAAATAAAGAGGATTTGCTGATATAATTACAGTTTTCTCTCAAAACTTTAATGCATTCAAAGTAAAAATAGTTCCAATTATAGGGATAAATTATTCTTACAAAATTATAAATTAGAGTCGAACAAATTATTCTCAGGGGACTTGTAATAACTTAAACGGGAATTTTAGCTTTAATTCTTTGGTTTTTAACCAGATTTTAATAAAAGACTAAAAATTTCTAAAATACTTATTTTATTAAAAAATATGAATTTTCAATATGATATTTTTGCATTCTTATCTATAATAATATTTTCTGTTCTATTCTTTAATTTGAAGTGAAATAAGATACTTATTTTCTTCCGTGGTATGAATGGAACTGCGCTCATCATTGTCAACAGCGGGAAGTTCAATGTCAAATAACATGGAAAGTTCTCCGAAAAAAAAGAAAATGTCGATCCCTGTTATAATTGTGGAGGATCACAATGAAGTGATTATAGAGCTTATTTTATATTGTTATTTTTCTATTGAAGAATTAACTTTTAGCTTTTGAAACAAGTTAATTTCATATGTTGAATATGCAAATTTGATATTACCTGAAGAAAGTTTATTAAAAATATGAGAACTGAAATGTTTTCATATTTTTTAAATTTATAATTTTTTGTGTTTCTCATTATAAGTTTAATTCTATTTTTTTGGGGGGGGTGAGGCTATTTAATTTGAATTGTTTCAAATATTTAATGACAAGAAAGAAGAAGCCTTCATAAAAAAATTCAATTTTCGAGATAGGAAACAGTCCATTTAAAAGTTATCATATTTTTGAGTAGTTTTTTAGTTATTATTGGGTTATTTATAAGTTATCATTGAGTTGTTTATCATATTTTTTTTTCAAAACTCCATTTGAATACCTTAATTTTGTTTAAAAAACTATTATTAATGTTTTTAAGATTTAATTACAAATGAAAGTTTATTTGAATCGATAATGAATTTTTAATAGTTACTGAAACTGTCAGAAGTCATTTAGTCTTACTAAGCTATCTTATAAAAACCAAAATATTTTTCTCCTATTTAGGTAACATTAAAGAACAGAAGAACAACAATCATCAGTAAATACTACATTTAACACTTAAATACATAAAATCTGAATTCATCATATATTTTGCTTTTTATAACAATAAATATGATGAACTGGAATTTTTAAAATTTTAGAGAATATTGTAAAGCAATAATAAAAAATAAATGTTAACTTTTTTAAATAAGATAATAAATTTTGATTAGTTAAAAAGTTTTAGACCAATGGTCTTTTTTTTTTTAAAAAAAAATATGATGGTAAATAATATTAATTCTAAATTTGTATTGTTAATATTTGATTTTTTGTTATTTAATATTTATAGTTAAAATTATACTAAAGTATCCAAACATATTTTCTTGGTGTAAAATTTTACTTGCTTCTTTTTAAATCATAGAAGAAAATCAGAAACAAAATAAATTAACTATACCAACTAATTAATGAATATTAGTTAACAATTATATTTGATGTTTTACGTTTCAATTTCACATTCTAAATGTGTGAATTGATTGTTAATTTACTTTTCATCATTAACTTAATGCAGTCTTTTCTGCTTCTGTTGAAAAAAATATTTTTTTTCTTAGAATCAAAAGTGTAAAAAAATATTTCCTGGATACATAGACTTACAGGAAGCAACATAATTACAATTAAATTTTATTATTATTGAAATTTATTTAATTTTTTGTAGTTTTACAAAGTAGTTGAATACATAAACAAATGAAGTTTATTTTTATACATTACTCTCTATCTTCACTTCTTTTTTTTTGGTTGTCACGGTAGCCTTGTGGTCAAGGTAATGGACTTGTGACCGGCATGTCATGAGTTTGAACCTGAGCCACTAAAGACCTGCCGTGTCGAGGAGTCGATGCACATTGAAACTGTCAGGGTAGTTGGTGTTGTATAGAAGTTAGGAGAGGGAGGTGCTAGCTCACTTGATCATGTTTCAAAATTATGAGATCTGTCGCCAAAAGCCTTTGTGTAGTTGAATGCAACATTAATATTCACTTCCTTCTCTTTTCTTATATTATACAATTTTTTGTTTCAAAAATATTGTATAGTACTCATGTCTTATAATTTCTGTTTTATTTATATAATTTTTTCAGATAAAAATTAGATATTCACATACAATACGTAATGTACACCCCTGCATTGGGGGGGGGGGGGGACTCTAGGGAGCTCAAAACCTGACTTTGCACAGGGGCCCTAATATTCTGCGTTACATCACTGTTTATATGTTAACCCCATGCCAATGGCGCCCCTTTTCCAATTTTAGAATGTCCATAGGATAGTGTCAAATAGGTTGCTTTAGCTCATAAAATCTTTGATGACTAATTTTTGCAGTTAATATTTAGTGATAAATTCCTAGGATAGAGTTAATACATAAAATCTAAAAATTATATAAGTTTCTAAAATTATTTGTGTACTAAAATAGTGCTAATCTACAAAAAATTATGAAAAATTTGCAGTATATTTTAATCTTTTTATATAGAAGAATTCACTTATATTCAGAAAAGTTTTTGTATTGAGCTTAACCTTGTCCCATTATTCTCTGAAGATATGCAATTTAAAGTGTTATTATAATGTTACATTTTGATAAGCAGTTATACATATATATATATATATTTATAAATTCTCATGAATAGATAGTAATAGGTAGTATAAACAAAGCTATCATAATATATTACTTCTATGAAAACCATTTTTTCTAAAATTATATTGTGATTGAACTTATGGTCTGTTGAATGTTAGAAAATGCACTCAAAAAAGGAAAACACGATGAAAGTTTCTGTAAATTGCAATTTCTTTCAATTTAAAAAATTATTCATTAATATATTTTCATCTAAAATTTTTTTCTTAAAATTAAAAAAAATTATCTAAGGAAACCGTTGTAATTTTTTATTCTTTGTAGGTTCATTGCATTGAAATAAATAGAATAGTCTAGATTTGAGGAGAGGGAAATGGAAATTCATTCAATTAGCATAATGTTTATGAATTCAGAATGACTTGTAGATAAGAATGTGAACTCGGTGATTCAAATTTGAGAAGTATGAGACATTGCTTGAAAATGTAAGAATTATTACAAAAGAATACCAAAATCTGAAAAGTCTTACAACAGCTTTTTTGCCTTATAAAAAAAGATATCTATTCTGTAATAATAGATAATCAATACACACATAGATGAGGATTGACTTTACAGTTAAGAGGACGATAAAAATTTAATTTCAGAGTGAATTATGTGTAAAAAAATAATTTTAAAATAAAAAACTACTTTATAGAACAATTAAATATCTTATGAATAATTTATGTTATTTCTTATTCAACATGGATTCTGTTGCTTTATTTACATTCTGAAACTTGTTTTTTTCTGAAGTATATATACATTTCAACATGTATAATAATTATTGACATTTTACTTCACTATTGTTAATTTTTTCTTTCTATTGTAGGTTCTCTATCATATTTATAGAGCGATTGGATCAAAAAAGATTTCCTTTGAAAATGGATTGATGATTCATTTTGATTCTCATCCTGACCTTGTGGTGCCCAAACATTTAGATGCTGAGAGAATCTTTGAGAAGGATTATGTTATAAAGTATATCACACATTTTTTTAAATTTTTCTATTTTTTAATCTTTAATTTACCAAATAAAATATTTTGTTATATTTATTATTATATAAACCAAACTCTATGTAAGGAATTTTAATTCTTAATTACTATATGTAGCATAAATATGTTTTAAAATTATGTATTTTCCTAAATCGATTTTTATTATTGTTGTAATTATTTTCTCAGTTTATTTTATTAATATTACATAAGTTATAACTCATGGTAAAAGTCTTATAGGAGATGCAGGAATAGTAAAATTATGGAAAACAACTTTTACTTTTTGAATTCATTGTTTTTCTGTTTATTAAACATTGGAACTAAAAGAATGATTAAAGAGCTGAAGGTTTCACTATGTTTCATTTTTTTTTTGTTTCAATATCCCCAAAGATGGTTACATACATTACATTCTAAGTGGACCTCTGATTTTTCAATTTTTTTTATGTGAAGATTGAGAGAAAGGAAAGTACAGCTCATGTGCATTGTTCTCTTTATTCTTTATTATCAATGAGCCATGATTTGTAATTACAAGATCTATCATAAGTTGCCCAAAATTTTAATGTACTGTTAAACAAATGTATTCAAATCCACATGTATAAAATCTTAATGAATATATTCATCAAATAAAAACAATAAAAAAATTTACTGATACAATGTTTGTTCATAAAGGAAACTATACTTATATTCATATACAGTGAAATACGTCTAACGCAAAAACGCTCAAGATGAAATATCGGTTAACACAAAATGATACAACAGTCCCGACAAAATGCTATGTATTTTCTTGCATTTTTTTCTCTTAGGATGAAACGAAAATAAAATGTTTGAGAAAGTTTCTGTATTATTAGACTGTCCTACAGTATCAATGAAAAAATTCATTGCAGTAGAGGATGATAATGTATGTACAGCCCCAGTTAAAGCAAAAAGCATTTTGAAGTTTGTTCAAAGCTAAAAAAATATCATTGATGCAGATTCCAATGAAGAAAACTAAATGAATAATGTATAACTCCTGTTGTCAAATCTTCTGAAATGAGGAACATCATGAAAAGTATGCACAGTTATTTGGATGCATATTTCAATGGTGAAATGAATAACAAAATGGAGGACATCGAACAATTTGATGCTAAAAAAGACAATGCAAAGATATATATGGGATTCTTTCTAAAAACTGAACAAATGTTTTATTTTTTGAATTAAATTTCATTAAGTTCTTTTAAATGTTTTTGTTTCATTGATTTTTATTAAATGCATTCATATATACATATCTATGTAAATAAAATGTATAATAAACTTAATTATATTGAATATGTACATATTTTTGCAATATCCTTTAACACAAAAAGAATTTCTGCCTCCTCAATATTGTGTTAAGCGATTTTCACTGTATATATATGATATCAGAATCACAATGAAGAGAACTCATTTGTTGCTTTTTTAATTCAATAAAGTGTTTTATTTTATTTCTTGAATGATTTGCGTAAGTTTGGTTGGAATCGCATGGTCAATAGGATTTTACACATATATTCATTGAAATACTAGAAGTAAATATTACAAGAAAATTAGCTGTAGTTTTTAGTCTCATTTGCCAGCATTTAATATTATTCTAAATTTTGTTTCTAAATTTGGAAGCTTTTTATATTTTTTTAAAAAACATTTAACATGATTGGAGAAAAAGATTGTTTTTCTTAAATTATAAGACAGTTAAAAATAGTTCATTGTAGGCATGTAGGACCATGTAATAGCAAATTTGAAAGTGAGAATTGCTTATAATCTGCTATCCTTCATTAAACACATTCACCAAATATTTATTATCCTGTTACTTTTTACATTTCTCATACTTGATTACTTTTAATAGTTTCCAGTTCTCTGAATAATTTTTGTGAAAAACGAATGTAATAATGCTTGATTTCAGAAAATTTAAAACATTTATAGTTTGCATTTTAAGTTAACATACTACTACTTTAATCATTAAATGTATTTTGGCTGTGTTATTCCTTCTATCACTCTGTCAAGTGGTAATTACAACAAAAGTTAAATATATACAACTAATAATGTTCATTTCTAAGAATTCACATACAGATATGGGAATAAGTGAGGAATAGATATTTTATTCAGCTCCTTAATTTTAAATAATTTGGAGGTATTTTTTTATCGATCTGATATTGTGTGAGAAAAGCATCTGCCAATAAGAGATAAAAAAATTCTCAAACATAAGATTAGTTAGTTTGAGGCTGAGTTGCTTTAAATTTAGTTAATAATAAATACTTAACTCACTCAACAAGGAGTTTTTTTTTTAGTTTACTACCTTTGTTCGTATACGTTTAAGATGTCTAGATTATTTAACTGTCAAAGTTCATATTAAAGATTCTAATAAAGGACCTTATTGTTTTTTAAGAAATATGTTGATTTAATTAGATGATTTGAATGACTTAATCTTTATATATTTAAAAGTTGACCATTAAGAATATGTAATTTTGGCAACTCCTTCTGCTATGCTCCTGCAAATCTGTTTCATTCTAAAATAGTTTGAGTAATATATGTATAATATTTGTAAATTGTTTTTAAGTGTTTCTGCATATAATTTTATTAACATTAATTTTTTATTCACATTAAACTTCTGCTTTACTATTAGTGCAATGCCAGTTTGATTGTTATTTTTAAGAATAAAATCATTCCAATTCCATAAAATACTTTTATAAATAAGTATTTAGATAATACTTATTTTATTCTTAACTTAATCTTTTATAAAATATTATAATAAATTTGTTTTATATAAAACAAAGTATTTAATTTGTAATTTAGTTTTTAAAAGCTTTAACTAAATAGCTAGGAGTAATAACTTATAAAACTATTTTAATTCATTCAAACATTAAACTTTTTTTTTATAAAAATAACTTTTTATGAAAAAATATATTCAATTTGCACTTGATTTTATTCGTTGTCTATATTTTTTTGTACTTTAAAAAAATCTTAACTATTAATTTGATCAGTTTTTTCTTTCTTTGTTCATATTTGTGCCTTTATTAACCAGATTTTCTAATTGATAATTGTATTTTTAAAACAGATTACAGTTAAATGCATCAGTCCAGTTTTGTTGTAAAAAATTTTTTATTTATCTTATTTGCTGTGAATATTTTTTTGAAGAATTTAATCATCTCTATTTACTTGAAAATATGAAAGCAATTTTATAAACAGTTGAAATATTTTTGGAAGGGGAGAGAACTTAGCAAAAAATTTGTACTGAAGTCTTAATTTTGTCTAGGAACCATTTCTCCTCTATTTCAATGGCAAATAAAAGGCCAGTGAAATTTTGATGAATTCAGCTTTTAGTTATAAATATCCTTTTTGGAATAATTGAA
The DNA here is from genome assembly GCA_019973955.1 of Trichonephila inaurata madagascariensis. Lineage (NCBI taxonomy): Eukaryota > Metazoa > Arthropoda > Arachnida > Araneae > Nephilidae > Trichonephila > Trichonephila inaurata. The sequence goes on along the minus strand of BMAV01000900.1, from coordinate 322,247 downwards.
AAATTAAAATTTTATTTTTATTGAAATGTATATCCAATGATATGATTGGATTTTTTTTGTTGAATATCACTATTTAAAAAATTATCTTTTGTTTTTACTAGCTGTCTCAGCATTGAGAACTGGATAATTCCCGCTGTTTATGCTGGGCATTTTAATACAGTTGTGTGGATGAAGCCTGTATGGGCATCTCAGTTAGATGATGGATTGCATAACTTCAAAATTGGAGTAGAGAAGACTTCAAAAGAGATCAAGTAAGTTGCTTTGATTTTTACTTTTCAGAATTTTTGTAAAACAAACTCCACTTAGTGCTTTTGTGGTTCAATCATATGAACTGAAGAGATTATAAAATAGTAGAATTCAGCATTGTGTTTTGAGGTAATTTCCAAGTGACCAGAGATCAAAAACCAGATTCTTATGGCATAATATATTTTTTTTATATTCAAAAATTATTTATGAGCTTTCAGCTTAAAAGGTTTAACAAAAATAAATCTACTTGACGAATACAATAAAAGGCACAGAAGTGTGTCTGATGGAATAAGTAGAAGTTGTGGTTTAAATGTATTTGTCTAAATTTAGAGTAGTTTACTTCAAATTGAAACTAAGGTCAACTGCTGTGTAAATTAAGTGCAACAATATTTCTTAGACTCTACACAAAATCAACTAATCTTAACTCTCTTTTTTTAAAAAAAAATGTCTTTTGTCTTTCTTTGCAATTATTTCTGAAAAAGATTCTTAATTGCAAAAACTGTAAGGATAATTCCCTTCAGTCCTTACTTTATTTGCATAAACTAATTAGGAAATTATTGCTGATTTTCTGGAAGTGGTACAATTAGGAAAAAGAATAACATCATAATAAGTAGCATAATAAAAATAAGAGCAAACTTGGCAATATAACAAGTATCTTGTAAGACTTTTGTTAATCTGCTTATGTATTTCAATATAAAAAATGAAGTAAAATATATTTCTCTATATTTTAGTTATTTTTAAAATGTAGATACAAATATTTTTAATTCATTAAATCATTTGACTAATTCTAGACATAAAGGGGATTTTTTTTTATCATTTGTTTAGAACATTAAGAAAAGGCATTCTGGAAAACATTCATGAAAGATGTTTAACTGTATTGTACCAAAATAAAAAAAATAGCCATACAATATGAAAACTAATAGATTATATACATAGTTCTAAACTATGTAATTTGATTACTAATGTTGTTAAAGGAAGAAGTTTGTGTGTGTTATATTTAAATTTCAAAGAAATTATTGTTAATTATTATTAGTTGCTATCATTACTCTTTACATAAATAGCTGTGAATTTATATTCTTGGCCATTCCATTTGTTGTTCATCAATAAAGGGGTAGAGAGGGTGGGGTCTTTCAGTATTGTTCATTTGAATTTGAGATATAAATCTTCAAGAGGTTAATTCATTAGTATTGAGTTGCATAAGGCATAACATCTTATGATACGATCAATTTCTTGGACAACTCAAATTTCCCATGTACATCCACTGTCTCTTCAAAGACTATTTGAAGTTCATCTGCTATTAATTGATTTTTTGTAGTTGTAAGGAATATCTATATAAAATATGTGATTGTATGATTTTCATGTTTGTAGCATTTAGAATTTCATCTAATCTTATGTATATTTATATTCTCTGCACAATGTGAAAATGGGTAATATTTGTGTGACTTAGCGTAAAAAAACTTGATTAAATTATGAATAATATTCACTGCATTATTTATTTGTTCAAGAACAGGTAAATAGATATTTTAAAATCTGCTAACGGAACTGAAGTATTAAATCATCACATGAGGTTAATTTGATTACTTTTTTCCGTCACCTGTTCTATTAGTTCTAAAAAGAGATAAATAAGTTTCTTGATTTTGGTCTTAGGTTAGGAATCATCTACATTTGTGTATACTACCTTGCTTTTTGCAATTACTTCTAATTTTATTTAGTCGTTGCTAATGAGGGAGAGGGATCTTGAGTTATATTTCTGTATCTAAATGTAGAATGCTGTAGTTTGACAAAGGGAAAGTTGATATTTACTTCTTGAAATTTTTTGTCATTTAAAAAAAATATATAAAATTTTTAAAATGGCTTAAGATGTCTCCTTCATTTAAAAATTATTTTCACAAAGTGAGATATGAAATCTGGATTTTAGTAGTCTGTAAAAGCAGAAGAATTACCTTTTACATTAAAAGTTTTTATTAACATTAATGTGCATCCATATTTAATCACAAATTATTTTTATGATTTTTGAGTAAATATGTGAAAAGTTAATTTTTCTTTCTATGCCATAGTTTTAATGTGTCATTATTCTTTTTTTGATATTGATTCTATATAATGAATATGAAAATTAAACTTTTCGATATAAATCAAATATTTTGAAATTTAAAAGCAGTAAATTAAAAAAAAATATCATTTAATATTTAGTAGAATTCATTTACGGTTTGAATTTCTTAAATTTTAATGTTATACTCAGAGAAAAACAATAGAGGCAAAATAGAAAACCAATACATGAATTCAAAGAATAATAATAAAAATGTGTAATTTTAAAAAAGGTTGTTCTTTAACAATAGATTTTTTGTCTGATTATTTATTGAATTCCTTTAAAAATATTTTGGATGGTATTTTTATTTATATGAATAAGAACTAATTATATAGTAAATTATTCTCCAATGATTTATTTTTGTTCATAATTCTTTGTCAATGAAATATATCTTTTAATTTTTATTAAGTGACATATCAATCACAATGTTCTAAAAATGGAAAAAAATCAGGTACTTTTTTATTTAAAAAACAATTATTTATTGTATTAAATAATTTCAGAATACTTTTTGTATAAAAAAATTGCACATGATTATAAATGTAAAAGTGCTGAATTTTTTCTCCCTAAAAATAATTATTAAGCAAATTTTATTATTGCTCTCAGATCTCTTGTTATTAGTAAAATGTATCTCAACATTATTTTAAAAACGAAACTCAAGTGAGAAGTTTAAATATAGTTATGATATTACTGCATAGTTGTACAAATTTTTAAACTGAATTCAACTATTTAATGCATATTTTTATTTCCTTGTGCTAAATTTTGTGAATATTAAAAAATGAATTGTGTGATATTTATTTAATACATACTGTAAACAATGACAATTAAACTATGGTTGTGGACGCCGTTTTCTTCTCTCAAATGATCCTAGGGATCCCCAGATGAGTGATATGTTCATAAAATATAATAATATCTTTTTAAATACAAATACTCAGCTTGATTTTATATCACAGCTCTCTTTATTAACGGTAAAGAAAATAGAAAAAAAACTCAAACTATGTACACAATGTTGCCATACAGCACAAGCTAAATTAAAACAAAAACAATAATTTCTTGGATATAGTTGGATGGCTTGAAAATAACTTACAGCATGTTACACATACCGAACAATATCTATTTCATTTAATAAAAATCTTAAATTGGTTAGAGCCATGTTAAGGAGGTGTTAGAATCTAGGTTGATGTTTGGAGCATTGTTAACTCAAGTCTCGATTTCCTGTAAATATATGTGGCCGCAGTAGTCTAGTGGTTATGGTGAAAAACTCATGGCTGGTGTCGCCAAGTTGTGGGGGGCTGAGGTAGCCCAGTGGTTAAGGTATCGGACCATGGCAGGCATGTCATGAGTTTGAGCCCAATGCCACTAAAGACCCGCTGTGTAGGGCAGCGATGCACGTTAAATCTGTCGAGAGCTGAAACGTCCTCCCGTTGGTGTGGTGTGGTAGTTAGGAGAGGGGGGTGCCAGCTCAGGTGTTGTCCATGTCACTTGACCATGGTTCAAAATTACGTGGTCCGTCGCCAAAAGCCCTCGTGTAGCTGAAGAACAGTGCGACGTTAATATTCACTCAGTCGCCAAGTTGTGGATTCAAGTCACGACGCCACTGAAGATCTGTAATGTAGGACTGCTGATGCACATTAAATCCAAAGCCGTTTTTATCCACACCAGCTCCCTAGGCACTTTAAATTGTTATGCCCCCCCACACAATTTTCAGAGTGCCCCTTCCCCTTCTCTTTCAGTTTTTATTTGGGAGGGGTTTTCCCTTTGCTCATACTCTTTTATTTGTTTTTGCTCTTTGGAGAGTCTTTCCATTATCCGCCACCTATGGACCCGCAGTGTCCTGGACTGGCAGCTGTAAGGAAAGAGTAGTGGCATGTTTTTGCCATCCTTGTTCATTTCTTACCTTACGGCATCATGGACCATCCCCCTTTGTAAGTTAGTACAATAAATTAATGAAATTGTTTGCAATTACAATATAGAGTAGACGTTATTGTATGAAATGTTTTCAACTTGTTTAATCTCATCTTTTTCTTCGCTTATCATTTTACTATATTATACTTTTAGACATCCTTATTCTTTGTTGAGTCACTATCATTGTACTTGTGCAACAAAGGTTTTATCTGAGTTTTGATCATTGCAAAATCGTTAATGACATAATTGTAATCATTATTCATTGTAATATCATTTTGAGTACATAGCAACATCAAATTGTTAAGCATTTCTTTTTCCATAGTAAATCTCATTTCAGTGTTTACTCTCTTAAGGGTGGAAATTCTTCTCTCATGATTCGTTATGCGGTGGTACGTTCACTGATATTAAAACTTTTTTTTTATCTTTTTTCACCCTCCAATTTTTTGCACCCCAAATCTTTTGCATTCTAGGCATGTGCCTAGCATGTCTAAGCGGACCTAATTAAATCTATCGGGGCTCAAAGTCCTCTCTTTAATACAATGGGGAAAGTAGGAGAGTATAGTTCTGGTGTCCTCCTTGTCATTTGATCATGTTTCAAAATTAGGAGTACCATCACTAATACCCATCGTGTTGTTTTACAGTGCGACACTAATAAACATTCACTCAATAATCTGAAAGTTCATTAAACAAAATGACGTGAGTTGATTTTCTTTGCATGGCATAAAAATTCAGATTGGGTTATACTAGTTCAGGCGTTGTCTTCTGTAGTTCATTATCTCAGTGTTACGAGTCTGTGGTTACACTGAAATTGTATTAAATTGTAATGAATTGTAACTAATACGAAAAGTTCGAAATGCAGTAAAATTTCTTTACAAATTAAACTATTGTAAGTATTTCAAAGCTAGTAAAAATATTGATACCTTTATTAAGAATTATTTTGTTAAAAATATTTCTCTCTGAAAATTCTCTTCTTTTATTAGCAATTCTTTTTTATTACGAAAGGCTTACTGATGACATTTTGTCATGAATGTGTTTTGATCAGTTCTCTAAAAAGGTAAAAAGCAAGTCATGTTTCAAATGATCTATTTAAAATTATATAAGTCAACAACTGTTATATTTGTTGTAAAAATTTAATATGAGAGAAAATCATTTTGAAGTATATTATTTTTGTATGAAACATTTTGATATTAACGAAATGCACTTTAGTAAATTTGTGTCTAAATTTAAATTATTTCCTTACATCACCAGTCTTCAAATTTTTTCGATTCATTTAACCCTAAAACTAGAAGATGTTTTCTGGGAACCCCATTCTACACAAACACTTAAAAGAATATATCTTAATATTTAAAGTAAATCAACATGTTATAGGTACTTAATGTTAAGACAAGAAAATATTGTATTTGTTATTAAAAGAATTTAATATAATTTATTCACATTTTAATAATATTAATTTGTGATCAAAGAGTCACCTATCCATGCATTATATGTAGCAACTGGGATATGTGCTTGCATTTTTTTATATAAGCTGTCGAAGCCTAGGTTTATTAAAATTATCCATTGTCGCACTTTTTATTCTGCATTTAATTTGTTTTTGTAGCCACTCATGTGTAGAAATATTTTTTACTTAAATAAACTGTTCTGAATAGCATTAAAATAATTATAACTGTGTGAGAAATCCTGTGTATTTTGCATGAATTTGTAACCTAAAATTTAAGAGTAGTTCTAGCTTAAATTTGAACGCCAAATCTACCAATTGTCAATAAGTAGCTCTCTCCTACATTATGTGTATTTTTTTTACAACAAATGAAAAAAAAGTGCATTTTCCATTAGAAAACTGTTAAGTTTGTAAAACATTCTACAAACAAGGATAAAATTATTTTGTGGAACTGGGAGTAAACAGCAAAATATTCACAATCTAGCAGGCAGTACATATAAATAAAAAACATTTTTTAATATTCTTTTATTATATTACAAACAAGTTTAAAAAGTATAGCAAAATCAATGATATTATGTATAAATAAAATTTGCTGTCTTATTGCCCGAGATGAGTTTTAGTTACTTGTTGTTTTACTAACTTCATGGAGAATGTGAATCCATTTTGCATACAGATTTAGAATTTTCTTTTCAATTTTTTATTGTGACTCGTGGAACCTAGTTTGAAGATCACTGCCACATACGTAATAAGTATTAATAATGTGAAAATATAATTTGAGTATTATATTTATAACACTGTTGTTGATATTTTTTTTTAATTGTTAAAAATGCTATTATTTATACATTAAAAAAAATTTTTTTAAAAGTTCCGTACTATATTCATTTTTTTTGTTTGAATCTTTTTACTTTAATTTAAATTCAATTTTCTTTATACTGCAATAAATGCTGACATGCACCTTTTTTTTTTCACATGGCACTAATGGTAGTTAGTTAAAACATTTTGTTGTTATTGTTGTTGATAAAATTTTTTATCATTCAAGAAAAGTGAACACATATGAAGAAGAAAAAGCAAAAATGCAGAAAATTAAGAAAGAAAAGTAAGCAGGGAAGTTTCTCAAGGTAGAAGTTTTTCAAGATGTACAAGAAGGACAGTTACTTTAACTTTTAAGAAAAATTTTGATCATCACATTTGAAGAGAGGTATTCACAATTTCTTAGTAATCATTTGAAAGAAAGAAAACTTTTACAACTGTGTTCTTGGTCTACTATTCAAAATGTTGGACTTTCATATTTTATTAAAATATTTATTAGAAGGAATAAATTTTATTATATTTTATTTTCATTACAAAATTGTGTAGTTTTGCATATTTATTTATATATATATATTTACATACTATGAATACAAAGCTTTATGCATTTGTAATATACAGTTAGAAATAAGCAGTGGTTCTTAAACTTTCGACCGCCGCTGCCCCCTCCCCCCTTTATATATCAGCCTTGCATCGCGGACCCCCAAATTTTGAACATCCCACCCTGACTTCCAAAACATAGCTGAGTGATTTAAAGGTCCCTTAATAGTCATAAGACTGCCTCTGCTATTTATACAGACTTTTTTAACACTTTTTTTTGCTTTAAGAAAACAGTGAGTATCTAATTATATATGTATATAAAAATATTACAAAATACTAGTTTCAAATAAATAACGCAAAGCGCGAAAAATAATTCATACAGAAGCAATTTGATTTGGAAATTGAGATGGATGCAAACTGTTATTGTACTGGTGTGCTATGTGAGTTTAGTTCTTAATCTTTGCACTTGTGTTTCTACTATATAATTTTTGAAAGTATTACTTTTTAGTATTGACTATGTATTTGTCAACAATAAAAAAACTGAATTGTGTTTTTGATCAAAATGCATGTTCTAATAAATATTTTAATTGGAGATAATTCCATAATCTAGTTTTGGATGACACATCTTTCAATTTTTCCATGAGGTCTTTCAGAGTCTATAAAAGAGGGAAATCTTAACATTAGATGAAAGACCTTCACAGACTCCCTGGGGTCTGTGGACAACAGTTTAAGAACTGCTGAGAAATAAGTATTTAATTTCCCACCATAATTTGATGTATGCAATTTTTAATTCAATTCTGATAAGAAATCATCTTTTTATTGTATTTTTAAATAGTGAATTTTTGTTGCCCATTTGAAATTGAGATTTTGATATTTGCTTTATCATTTAAAACTGTTTGGTTTATTTAGCTTCCTTGACAACAATATTTCTATATACCCAACTCTTATTTACATGCTTAAATTACATTCCTCGAAAAACAATGTAAAAAAAAAAAGGATTATTTGTAGAGTAAAAAGGGGGATGCTTTCCATGTTATTCAGAAAATATGTGAAATTAAATAAAACAATTTATTTGTATAGAATTATCAAAAATAAACTAAGTTTTCATTTAATATTTAATGTTATGTCATAACATATAATATAAATTTATACATATTTCAGTTGATAACTTAAATAAAAATCAAAATATACTTATTAAAAATAATAGAAATATTAATTATTTAATGTTTGTTCATAATAACACATTTCTTTAGGGTGAAATAAATCAAAATATCTGTCATTAGAAAAAAACTATAACATTTGCTATGCTTGATTCCAAAGAAAATATTTGTCCAGAAATGGAGCTTGAGAAAATGAGCTGCTTTCTAAAATGTTTTGTAGTGTTGGTTTTATCAGAAAATTTGGAACTCTCTCTCTCTATTTTTTGCTTTTTAGGTTTTGCAGGTTTTTTAAAATATAATTATTAGTACTCAGTTAAACAAATCTTTTGGAATTATAAGGTGTGTTCTACATTTAACTTGTTATTTTAAAATGTAATTTTCTAAACTTGCGCAAAGTTTTAAGGAACTCAATTAAACTAACAATGAATTTAATTATATAACTCTTTTGTATAACAATCAGCAGTCGTAAGTCATGTTAGAGTAAATCAGGCATGAAAAAGTATGAAAAGCAGAACTGTATTATTAAAACAGTATCAAAAAATAGCTGGATATGTGCAATTTTGGAATTATTAATTTAAAAACAAATGTGTAAATTATTAAAGATGAAATTTTTTTGAATACTTTATAAAATTAGAAAAACAGCAGTGAGGAGTTATAAAATATATACCCCTAAAATATGTGTCTTTGATTTGTATAATTGTTGAATGTAGTCTATTAATCAGTATTGAAGTTGTTTGTTCCATGAAAATGATAGTTTAAATTAATTTTGTTATTGTTTTGAATTTCAGTAATTTTTTTAATCATTTTGCTTACAAATTATATAAATGTTATGAAATGAGAAATTTTATTTTATAGAATTAAGTTACATCACACCATCAAAAACTAAAACTCAAATGATAAAGTGTTGCTTCTTAATGCGCAATATGTTTATTTCTTGTTTTGATACTCATATCTAAACATTCTGCTAAAGTTTTAATGTTATGTTTGTGTTATCTAAAAGTAATGTAAAAACTAAATGTATTTTAGTATATATTCATTATTATTTGTCAATATTTATTATTCAAGAAATATACATAAAAATGTATAAGTATTAGCAATTTTGGTGAAATTTAGACTTAAGAGATCTTTTAGAAAAATGTTAAAAGAACTGAGTTTTTTCTTCGTGCATCTTTAAATCTTAATGTTGTAAAATGTTTAACTTTTTTTCGAAATTTGAAATTTGTAAATATTTCAGAATTTGGCATTAGCATTATTTTATGTTGTGTTCTTTAAAATATTAACTTGCATATGTACTTTTATTTGTGGGGTACATTTTATTTGTACTTTTTATTTTTATTATAATTTTTTTAAAAAATATTTTAACTTTTTACCATTTATTTGGTCGAAAACTCAGGGTTTTTTTTATCTGTATATTTTGCAGAGGAACTACTTTATTTTGAAAACTGTTCAGTTTCTATTTTGGAATGAATGAATAAATACATGTCTTGGATGCTGGCATTAAATATGTTAAACCATTTCTCACATAAAAGATCCACAGTTTTTTTTATATATATAATAGGGGGCAAATATTGTGGTCTCATTCTACCTTCTGAAATTTATGATTAGGATTAATGCTCTGTATAAATTTAGTGAATTTGAATTTGGTTACGTTTTTTTTACATGTGTTGCTTGACTTAAACCAGTACTTGTGCAAAAATTTTTTGAAACCTTAAGGATGTAAATTGATTTTATTCAGAATGGTGATTATTTAGTTAGTTGGATGTACCTTATTTCAATCTCTGCTTGTAGTTTTTTATGCTATGTTTATTGGGAGAAAAAAAGGAGAAATTGAATGAAGAAACTAAACATAATGTTGTTAATTTGTGAAACGTTCTTAGTAAGCTTCTTTAATGGGGCATGGAGGGGTGGCATTGCAAATAGAATGAGCTGAACAACTAATAGACTACTATACCCATAACTAGTTTACCCAAGAAACCAGTAGCTGACATTTCAGAAGATGCTTTACAGGAATAGAATAAATTCCCTTGGGGCCTTATCAGGTATCAGGTTCTCCAGGCAGAAAATGTGTTCCATTTGCATTTAATGTGAATGGAAATTTCTTCCTTATGCAGTGAAAATTGTTTAACACGAAATTGGGGGGGGGGGAAGGGAAATATTTTTTTGGTTTAAAAGAATTTAGTTTTAAAGGATATTGCAAAAAAAAAAGTCAACAAAATTAAGTTTATTAGAGTACATTTTATTTACATAGATGTGTATATATGCATGTATTTAATAAAAATCAATGAAACAAAAACATCCACACAAGAACTTAATAAAATTTCATACAAAATTTTCGAAAAACAAAACATTTATTGAGTTTTTGGAAAATAATCTGATATATTTCTTTGCATTGTCTTCTTTAGCATCAGATTGTCCGATGTCGTTCATTTTTTAATTCATTTCACCATTGGAATAGGCATCTAAGTATCTGCACATACTTTTCATGATCTTCATTTCGGACGATGTGGGAAACAGGAGCTGCATTATTAATTTAATTTTTGTCACTGGAATCTGCATCAATGATATTTTTTAAGCTTTGAACAAATTCCAAAATGTCTTTACCATAATTGGAGCTGTACACTCATTATCATCACCTACTACAACAAATTCTTCCAATGATACTGTAGGGTAGTCCAATAATACAGAAACTTCCTCAAACATTTCATTAAGTGTCTGGTGTTTTCTGTATATTGTTCATTCCCAGTAGGAAAAACTTTTCATGTTAAGGGATTTTTGTTTCATGTTAAGAGAAAAAAAATGCAAGAAAATACATAGTAGTTTGCTGGGACCCTTGTATTATTTCATGTTAACCGATATTTCATCTTTAGCGTTTCCTTGTGCTGTGTATAGAATACTTGCTTACTGCAACTATATTCATGTGCCTTCTCGGGTGGTTGTGACTTGTCAGTAATTTTAATGTGTTCTTGATCTTTTTGTGGAGTTTCATCTGTGCTTTAGCTGTTTTGTCTGGAGATTATTATTATTATTTTTTAACATTGCCTATAATCATTTATGAAAATATTTTTGAATGACTGAATCTTGAACAAACAATTTAGTTACCTTACAGAGTATATTTGCACTTCCACACCACAGCTCCGAGGTTCAAACCTCAGGTTGGGTAAGGTTGACTCAGCCTTTCATTCCTTCAGTGGGTTGATATAAAGGAGTACCAATCTTGTTTGAGAACTTAACACTGGGGGTCTCGCCTGACAGGAACATCTGTTCATGCACCTCAGACCCCAAGGTCAGGTATACTAAAATGGGCACAGCAGGCCTTGGCCCTCATGGGCTGTTGTGCCACTGAGTTAAGTTATGGAGTATATTTAGCTCAATTTTTGAACTACATAAGATGTCTCCAAATCCTGCTTTGCCAAGAAATTTAATTCTTCATTGCCATCATTATTACAATGTCAAGGAACTCATTACAAATGATTTCTTTCCCCTGTGAATTCCATTAGTGTTGTGGCATTTCCAGTAAAATGTTTTTTTCAGGAGCCTTTTCAGTTTGGAGATAAGTCACAAGAGAGTAAGAAGTCTGGTAAAGATAACTATAGTGTGTGTGTTATGTGTGTGTCTGGTCAACATATTCTGTATCAAATTTCAAGAATGGGGCAAAAATGTTATAATAATGAAGCTATCACCTGTTGACTACATATTTGGTCATTTATATCTCAAAGCAATACAGAACCACCTGGGTGTTCTATATATGCTATTCTTTCTGGTGTTCTATATTTTACTCATTCATTGGTGATCTATTAGTGACAGAAATCTTTTAGAAGCTGAACAGAATTTATACATGTGTATTAGGGTTGCTTACGTACACATTATTCTAAGACTTCCTAATTTTTAATGTTTATTATGCCATTTTCCCTTGAACTTTATATTGACACATTGAAATTTCTTCGGATAATTTATTTTTGGCTTAACACTTTACTATTTACTAACTTTTAGTGTTTTCTTGGAACCATATGTTTATCAGTTTTTTTAATTGATTCTTTTCAGTCAGTGCTAACTTTGTACAGCATTCTGTCAGATTTTGGAAATGCATATTTATTTTACTTTTTCGTCATTTTCTGCTTTTTTAATTTTTAATTCATTTTCAATTCATTTTAGCAGTTCTAAGGGTTTTTTTCTTGGTAGAGTTGCTTTAAGCTTGAATCAACAGGTGAATACATAAGAATTTAATAGGGAAGAAGTCGCCACAAGGTGAAGAATCCAAAAATTATTGAATGGTATTCTAAGGAATAATTTTGTGAAGCACAAATGAAAAACAATTTTAATCTAATGAACAAATGGAATACAATCACCCAATAATAATATTATTCGATAATACAAGGAACGGTAGCACATTTTCCTGAATTGAATTAGGCGCCAAAAAGATAGATTTGGCTGTTAGAAGGGTACAAAAGTTCTCATTCGAACGATTAAGTTGGAAAGTTTTTATATCGTGTTTGCCGTAGAGGCTTACTTTTCTAATGGTTACTCGATCGTCTCCCCTAGCAATCCGCGCACACTTCAAGATTACCACCTGAGCTCGTGTTCCTGGTCGATAATTGATTATTACGTGGGCAAATACATTCAGAACTGTCGATGTAGAAATGAGATCAGTGGAATGGTCGGCGAGAACACCTTAAGGCTGTCTTCGGTTAATGTTAAAGAATATGACCAGAATTCGGAACATTTTTTCAGATGTAAAAGAAATAAAACATTAATATGATATTATGGCTTCACTATCCTTTAGAGAGCAGAATTTTTTTTATCATACTACCTGTTTTTAACCGAGTTTATTCATTTTTTATGGTGTAAAACGTGTTTCGCGTTTTTTTCTCCTATACCGTAATGTTAAATGGGCTATGCCTTCACGTATTAAAACAAAAAAAGTAAGTATTCATGGAATATTTTGGCATTTTTAAAAACACTATATTGTTAACAAAGGTATGAGTTATAATACTGCAAATTTCCAAAGAAATTGAGGCATTTTTTCTGTCTGAAAATGTGCTTCGCGTTTAGTTTGAGCTCTCTTACTTTTACCGAAGACAGCTTTAAACATCGAGTCCATAAGACAGTCTTTTTTGTGATCTCCTCAGCGATTTACTTGCAATCATATATTTGCTTCGGAATGTTTGATCATTCTGGAAAAATTCTTCAGGATAATTTCTACTTTCATCTTTATTAGTTAGCTGTGTTCACAGAATGAGATTGTGCAACTCAGCAACATGCATGTAAAGCTATCCTTGAAATTTTGCTTGATGATGCGCTTATATTCTTTACAGACGGGACTCATTTCCATCTGTCTGGGTGCATGAACAGGCATTACTGGACTGAGAGAATCCCGGAGAACTTTATGAGAAACACCTTCATTGTGTGAACATGTAATATTTCGAATGGGGTGAGAGTGGGAATCATTGAACCTTATTTTTTTTAATAAAGAGAATGTTGTTGCAGTTACAGTGAATTCTGATCACTATAAGACAAGGGTCGAACAGTTTTTTTGTTTTTTTGTACCAAGAGTTGACGAAATGAATCAGCAGGATAGTAGTTTCAGCCCCTGCTCAAACTGCTTCAGAACTGCAATACGTGTCTTAGAAGAAACTTCCTGGGGCCTTCATCTCTCTTGGAGTCGATCTTCAGTGTTTCACTCTCTCAGTCGATCGAGTCTTTTGAGACTTTTTATGGAAGTACCTGAAATCCCTCGTATTTGCCAATAGGCCAAGGATCTTTGTGGAACAGAAGGAAAATATTCGAGAACCAATAGCTAACACGCCCTATGCTTGAATGGAAAGAATCGACCGACACTGCCAAATTGGAGTATGTTGCCAATGGGAAGCGCCACTTGTTGGATACAATTTTCAAAACAATATAAAAATGTATTTCCGATATAGTCGTTTGTGGTGAACTTGTAACATATTTTGACCCTCCAAATTATGCTGTCACATCCTGTATGCGACCAAATACGTATAATGTTTAAAACACAAATATGCATTGCTAGACGCCGGATACAAGCATAGAAATAAAGCAATGTCTTAAAACAGTGAAGTTCTCTTAATCCTGTCACAAGATTCATTCTTAACAGTAAAAAACGGGAATACATTTAATGATTCGTTATTCTAGAGTACCGTTCGCAGTTTCTGCAGATGTTACTCTATTGAATACATTTGGGCCAGGAAATGTATTTTCAATATTTCCGAAAGGCCAAATTCCTATAGGTCTGCCGTCTCGGATGATAACTAAATCAACTACATTTAAATTGGGTTTCGAACTTCAACACTTATGACGATGTAAATTTCCGAGAAAGTTTTTAGTCCCAAACTATCCAGTCTCAAGACTCCTGAAACCGCTTCTTATGGTTTGTACTATTTCCATCTTGAACTTATAATTTTGATTGGAGAGCTATCTATGCAAATATCAAGACAATATTCCTAATCATGAAATAGGCTGAAGTCTGGAGTTGGCTTTCACAGTCATCGTTAGAGATCGTAAATAGACGTGAATTCAGGGAAGCCTCAATTTGAGTTAAGTTGATAACTATCCAAAGTTTAATATAGAGATCCTTCTGAAATGATGTTTCATTGACTTTATCATAGCTTCTTCCAAAATTTGCGAAGGGGAATGTATGAAATTGAAGTCGGCATTTGATAAATAAACTAAAACTCAGTGGCGCAACAGCCCATGAGGGCCAGGGCCTACTATGCCCATCCCAGTATACGAGACCATTGGGCACTGAGGTGCATAAGCAGATGTTCCGATCAGGTGGTCAGTCTGAAGCGAGACCCCCAGTTTTTAAGTCCCCAAGCAAGCCTGGTACTCATTTATCGACCCACTGCAGTAGGGATGAAAGGTTGAGTCGACCTTGCCCAGCCCGGGAATATTTGATAAACATGAAATAATTTCATCCTTGCACACTGATATTTAAGTATTTCTGAAAATTTGCGACTTGTTCCCACACAAAGTTGGTCCTATTTTAGGTCCAGCATGCAAATGAGTTGCGTGGAATTCCTTAACTTATTAAGTCACTAATGTCAAATTCTGATGGCAAAATGATTGGACGCTTAGAATGGAAAGGCAAAAAGAAATTGTGTAATCTGACTCCCACTCTTAAGATACCATATTCGTCAACATAAGCGATAACAGAGAACTTTAGTTTGGTGATGATGATGATGAGTTTGGTGTTTTATGGCGCAAGAGCCAGTTTTGGCTATACTGCGCCAAACATTCATAGGTCTGTGGTCTGGACGGGAAAAGAAGAAAAGGAGAAATTGGATGACAAGAGAAGGATCACTGGGGTACTCCAGGGTCGTGACACCCATGTTTACCGAAGATAGTAAACCCCTTGAGAAAAGGAAAAGATCACTAGGGTACCTCGGGATTGTGACACCCGTACCCATCTAAAGAAGGTGAGCCCCCTGAGGGGAACTTTAGTTTGGTACACATTTCTGTTGACAAGTTTTTGGCGGTGGTGTCCATAATGAAACTAAAAAAAACTGAAGGTACTCCAAAGAATTAACAGAATTGGATAAAACGATCCAAACTTAACTCTTATTATATAGGCTAAGCTCGCGTGATTCAGAGCAAAAGTGGATAACGGAAGTTTTTGGTTGCAGCTTACATATAGGCTCAGTTTACTGTTTATTTCCAGAGTTACTTGAAGCCTTGGGTTGGAGAATGGTCCCACGTTACTCGCCAACTAAGCACAGTGGTTGGGTTCACCACAAGTGTAATTCCTGTTCGAAATGACACCCTTGAACAAAAACAATTTCAACAATTTTTTCCTTTCTGAAAATGCAGGGAGTAGATACTGCTAAGAATTTGGCACCATTACATTAAATTTTCTTCATTTGTTGATGAATCTGATGCAATTTTTGAAAACGATGAAAAACGATTTAACTGTTAAGCTATTAAAGTCACCAAAGACCATTCAGATACACGCAGTGAAACTATTTGGCTTCAGCATTGAACATGGAAGAAAATATAGATACCAATTTTCTTCATTATAATCAGTAAGTGTTTTTGTTGCACGCCCCCATTGGTCAGCAGTGCTAGACCAGGTCTATGACATCGTGCACTTTCAGAAAGTCCAATACCAGCATGTTTAATATACTAATGAATGTGTGGCGCAGTATAGCCAAACTTGGCTCTTGCGCCAAAAAAAATCAACAATCAATCAACCAACACCAGCAAGGGATCGTCTGCTAAATCTTGCTTGGTGAGCCCTAGGCATTCGAGGATGTGAGCAGGTGTGGCCGGCTCAGAACAGTTCGTGCACATTTCAAAGCTCTTGCATCATTCGGAAAATTTCATTGTTTTGATATGGCCACTTCGAAAGTGAG
>BMAV01000900.1:235100-252344 GCA_019973955.1 Trichonephila inaurata madagascariensis | reverse complement strand
AAGTTCCAACATGGAACTTCTCTATCGCATTTGTACATCGAGCACGTTTTGCGTGGCACGATGTATGGGTAAAAAGTTTGATACAACATTGTTGTATCATTGTTTTCAGTGGAAGCTATCTTGATTTAAAGGTGTCGAAAATCAAAGTTTTCTGGAAATTTTTGCTCGTTCCTTTTTGTTGCCGCCACCTGCGTGATGACGTCGTTCTTTAATTTTTCATTCTTATCACCACGCTGTACGAACAGCTGAATTGTTGAATTTGGAATGATGGAATACTTGTTGAGGCTCATTACTTTGGTTGCTTGGATTTATTATTTTATTTTAACTGTTGAAGTTTTAACAAATTAATGTGATGTTCGCCTGTTACTTGTTCCTTATAAAAATTCTTATCAAGATTAAGGATCGTAAAAAGAAAAACTCTATATGCCTATGGTTATATATATATATTTGTTCGTTTTGCTTGACTTAAGGAGACACAGTATGATTCAGTTAACAAATTATTTTTCCTAAATTATTTTTTCATATATTTTTCTACATTCTCACAAAATTTGAAAGCTCCAAGTTAAAAAAAATTAGTTATGATCACTTTTATGCTCGTTTTTATTCACTTCTCAATGGCAAATAAAAATTTTAAACTGATATCTGTCGGGATAGAAATAATAACTAGTTTATGTTCATTTAAAATGCTAAGGTTTTTTTTTCCTATTGTGCTTAAATGTGCCTTGATTTTTTCCCTAACTATTGCTATTAAAACATGTTACAAAAGTTGATATGCTTTTAATTATAGCCACATATTTATTTTATTAAAAATAGTTGAATGTAGAATTTATGCGTCTTTTAAGGAATTTTCTGTAATCATTCGTAAAAGAAGTATTTTACGAATACAATCACGTTATCACAAAAAGCTATACCACCTTTTATTATACATAGTTCGTCGTACTTATAAATTAAATTTCATGTGTATACGTCAATTATTGTAAGAGCAGTAAAATTTTTAAAACCACTTCCTTAATTTTAAAATTTTTCCTTACAAGTTAAACGGTTAACTTTTTGTGCATAAGAACTGGTTTACTAATACATACACATGTGGTGAGGCAACCGAAAAGTTTGTGGAAACAATTAAATCTAATCGAATTTTTTTATAAACGTTCTATGCTATGTTCTTTTAGACGTATATTTTAAATGCCTTGATGCAATATTAGCCTCTTCTTAGCTTTTCCCGGGCTGAGTTAGGGCAGGCGAAATGTACCATCCTGGTTCATCCCGAGTGTAGCTCGGGCACTGTGAAGATTAACACTGTGCAATCGGTCGTTCCTGAATTATTTCACATGTGCTTTTTATGGTTTCGAATAATTGAAAAATGTCACTCGGGGAAATTTTCCTCAAAGAGAGAACGTCCTTCTGCTGAGACCCCTCTTCCCGCTTGTTTGAAAGACACTTTGTTCACTATATTCCCCCAACATAGAAGAAAACTAATGCAACACGACTGAGTATTATTTGCTGCTCAAAGAGAGATAGTAAAGGGAAGATGGTGAGATAGAAATAAGATTCTACTGTCCAGATACCGATGTTGGGTTAGTGCAGCGCCGTGTTTTCGAATTTATCATATATGATGAAATTTTAATTAATAATTTCATGATTATTTACGTAAATGCAAAAGATGTCAATAAAATTTATTATTCAAGATAAAAGCTAGGTATTCTAAGCTTTATATTTATGGTTAGTGTGAATTGACTCCAAAGTCTAGTGATTTCTGCCATACAGAAAGCAAATTTTACAGGTAAATTACTCCTTTATTTAAATAGATTTTTTTTTACGTTAATTTTTAAGAAATTTTGTATGCAAATGGTACAATTATGTTTAAAAAAGATATGTATGTTTGAAAATAAGCATAACAAGTTGGCATTTTTTGATCCATAATTCAGAAATAAAATGAACCTAGAAGGGGGTTAAAAATGTTGACAATACTTAAGGATGAATTCCTTAAATGAAACATAAGAGAATCTTTTTTTTTTATATGAACATTTGCTAAGATTAAACTGGTGAAGTATTTTTTGTGCAGGCAGTAGTCAGGTATATATGTACCGACATATCAATTTCTCTTGTGCGTTTTTAAATTTATTAGAAACAGCTGGTTAATCGTAATATATTTGCAGTTTTAATAAAACGCTTTCATGTAGTCTAAATTACTAGTTTCAGATATTATACTCTCTAGAGTTGAACTCTTCGGCAAACGTTGAATATATACAACCAAGAGTTCAAATAATAGTTAAAATTAGCAAAATGAACACTATAACAGTGATTCTCAACCACTGTGTCTCGTTACTTTTGAGTGCCACCAAATTCTTGAAGTGTGCCGCCAAATGTTTTTAAGTTATTAATTATACTCTGAGAAAGAAAAAGAAAAAAATCTGGAACCAAATCATTCGGCCTGTTTATAGAAATAAAAACCATTCATATAACTGTTACTGACCATTTGACAACACTATTAGATATCAAAAAAATTGATTGCTCGTAATCCATTTGAAATAACGGATACATCTGTGTATGAACTAACTTAGAATGAAGAGAAAGAACTAAGTTCGCTCTGTAATAACCGAGATTTAGTCTCAAAACATTCAGAAGAGTCAATTTCTTCATTTTGGATTAAAATTAGAGGTTATCCCAAAATAGCCCAAAAAATATTATTACGGCTTTATGCATTTTATTTGTGTGAATTCGGATTTTTCGTATTAACAAATATAAAAATGAAAAAAAAAAAAAAAGATAGAGACCTTTTAACGTAAATGACGAAATAAGAGTGACATTATCATTTTTATGACCCAATATAAACGAAATTATCAAGCTTAAATTTCCCATTAAATATATTATAATTTATTTGTAATTATTTACTCAATAAACATTTTGTTCTCTTTGTCAAAAATATTATTTTATTTAACCTTGAAAATTATTATCAGAAACTATTTTACGTAGTGTATTATCGACAAGTAAAATTCTTTTGAGCCTATTTGATAGTTAGAGCGCCGTCAAATTTTGAAATTGTTAAAAGTGTACCGCAACCAAAAAAAGTTTGAGAATCACTGCTCTAGCATGTAATGTGAATCCTGATAATGAAAACCATTGCTTAGTTAACAAATATCTATTTCTGTTATTCTAATATTAAAGTATCATATACATTTCAATCAGCACAACAATGTTCAATAGCTTTGGGATTTTTATGTATATTAAGCTTATGTAGATTCCATTACTCGCATAACTGTTGAATTCACAGTTTTGACTATTGAATTCGCAATACCGTTAGCGTTTTTCTTTCAGCATGGTGTTATAAGGCTTTAACCTCCTGTTTGTTAAAAATTCCCACCATCAGATTTTTTTTTTAAAAATTTTAATACTATTGTATTCTGCATTTTTTATTCTCTTCCTAATCTTATGTTTAAAAAAGTGATATTCGAAACTATTTCATTGTTCAAAACTCGACTTTTTAAAAATTAGTGTTCATTTACTTACAAAAAAGCAAATTGCTATTTTGGATTCTGATTTCTATATTTATTCTAAATGGCTGCTTTGATTATTTTTCTATAGAAGAATCCATCCGTAAAATGCTTCATTTTATCATTTTGTGAAACTGAAAGGAATGCTATTAGAATTTTCTTAACTGCGACTACATAATGTACGAACTGTATAATCAGTGAGAAGTTTGGCTTGGAAATTCCGTTTCTTTCATGCTATTAAATATAATTTAGTTCTATTTTTTCCATTGGTGAGAGCAATATTAATTCAAACATTACTTATAGATTTATTTTTCAATTCATACTATTAATTCTCTCTCTCTCTCTCTCTCTCTCTATATATATATATATATATATATATCTTTTTCAAATTTTCAGTCGTCAATAAAATACTTTTCATTCATCCACTGAATTTCAAATACATTTTTTAAACTTGTAATGGATGTCACTTGATGTTAATGCAGTTTTTTAATACTAATTCATTAATTAACTTTTAATTTTAAATTTATTCTGCATTATGAAGTTGGAACTAGCTGCAATAGATGTCACCGTTAGGTTTTCCTAACGAATTTGTTCTTGGCTTCAAATATTTATTTTTTTTTATTCATCCACTCAAGTTCACAAATGTATTTCTTTAAAACTTGTAGTGGACGATACTTAATATTAATACAGTTTTTCCAAATATTAATTCATTACTTACATTTAATTCCCTAAAACAATTTTTTTTTATCTAAGTGAGAATTGACTTAAATTTTTTTTATATTACCTGTTTGTTTCATTTACAATTAAAATGAGTTTATGTTGCTGATTTATAAAATGTGCTAATGTGTCTCAAAACTAGAAAATCTAATGAATAATTTATTATTTCGAATGAGAGATACAACTGTTCATTTATTTTCAATTTTATATATGTTATGGTTTCATTTTATGTTTTCTGATTTTAATTTTCAAAAAACTAATTGTTATTTGAGAGCATTAAAGATCTGAAAATAACATTCGTGGATATCACGACATTTTTATCATTTAATACACAAACCAATTCTTTAGTAGTCTTCTATTATGCTTCATTTTAAAGATTTTGCTTGTAATCTTCTGACATTTTTTAAAAATGAATTATTTTTTTTAAGACAAAAATTTTATGAGATGAATTGCAATTCTTCATCATTTTGTGCATGTATCGATTCGATGTATTTTGAATTTATGTTACAAATTCACTGGTGCGGCAATTTTATACTGCTGCTTACCTTTTATGTATTTTAATTCTCATGAGATTTGAGTTGAATTAGTGAATTTTTCTTAAAATATCATAATAATTTTTATCTTTTTATAATTTTATTCGAAGGAGTTAATAATGCTAGGTAATCAAGCCAGTAGGAGAAAGCTAAAAAATTAATTACCACTTTTAAATCACATATTCTGTTTCTTTCTTTCTTTTTTTTTTTTTTTTTTTGTTGATAAAACTGAAATACCTGTTTTTAACAACATTTTTTTTTTATTGAAAACAATTATAAAATCCCCGTGCACCACAAAGTATCACACGGGGCTTACAAAAGTAAGTATTAAACACACATTCAAGGGAAATAAAAAAAAATTGAAGTTAAGAAGAACAAATATTTACCACAAATTCACAGAAATTTTTAAAAGCACTTCTGGTGGAAAGAAGTTGGTGAAAATTTGGTGGCCAATTAATGTTAAGTCTCTTGAAATCCAGTCTTATAATCTTTCTCTCATAATTTCCTATATCACATTTTGGTTTTGTACTAAAATTATATTTTGTGGATTAAATTCATTTACTTTTATGATTCAAATTCCTATATTTTTCCTTTACATGCACATATATTGCTTCAAACCACTAAAAATTGCATTTTAAATTATCGTTCTTTTAAATTTTGATTTGATTCAATTTACAGAATTCTGACCGGTAAGCAGTTCCATTTATTTTCTTTAAATACTAAATGTGTATTTTCTTCTTGTTCATCATTTGATTTAGAATTGCTAACTTATGTATTTGTTACCGTTAAAGTGTGAAATCCGTTATTTCATAGAATAACTAGGTATTTCATGAAATAACTAGACAAGTCAGTTAATGTATAAAGTATTCTATTGAATAATGATTACTTGATTGTTAAAGTATGAAATACAGCACTCAAAAGTTTTTTGAACTGGTCCTAGCTGCTTTTAATCAATTTTGAACCCCAATTCAAAGTGTCATCACAGTAATCCTCTAATAAATAATGAAAAGTAAAATGAAAAGGTATTTCATAAAATTTAAGTTAAAGTTAATTTAAATTT
Organism: Trichonephila inaurata madagascariensis; assembly: GCA_019973955.1. Taxonomy (NCBI): domain Eukaryota; kingdom Metazoa; phylum Arthropoda; class Arachnida; order Araneae; family Nephilidae; genus Trichonephila; species Trichonephila inaurata. The sequence continues at coordinate 246,543 of BMAV01000900.1, read as the reverse complement.
AAGTAAGTTAATTTCATTTTTGTTTTTCTTCCCAGCATGTATTTTTTTGATAATATTTAAATATAACTATTTCTACATCATATTCTTATTTTCTCCCTTTCTGTTTAACTAATGTTAGCCATGTGACGAATAATAGATTATATCATCTGCTTTTCTTAATTGTTTATCAATTAATCATCCACAATAGGGATAAAATGTATTTTTCAAGAGGTTTTAGCTATTTTCGATCAATTAATTTATAAAATGACTTTAAAATTGTTTATTTCTCACTTTAACGATCTATCATTAGTTATTACATAGAATAACTATATAGGTAAAGTATGAAATTTTTCATCGGTTATATGCTTTAACTGACTTGTCTAGTTATTTCATGAAATACCTATAGTTATTCTATGAAATAACTGAATTATACACTTCAACGGTAATATATATATAAGTATTTATTTTAAATTTTTTTAAAGAAAATAGTGCATCTAAAGATGGGTTACATTATGAATTCCAAACTTGTAGAATTAATGAATCAAAGAATATTTTTTTCGGTCTGGAGTCTGTTTTGAGATAACCAAATAAAGGAACCACAATCCATATAATAAAATAATTCTTTAAATGCACAGAATGTCTTTAATTTTTTCAATACCACACAAAAGAACAATAATTTTACATTTGTTGAAATAATGAGATGTATTTGTTTTATTTTAGTTAATACATGTAAGGTTCTTTTAAAATGTTCAGTTGTACATTTAAAATATGAAAAAATGTATAATGCTGCTTTTCTTTTGTTGTTTTAATTATATATGGCAAAAAACTGCCAGAAATGACTAAGACAACAAGAGGCCTTTTTATGCCTGGTAAAAAAAAATATTTCTGTTTATTTATAGTTAAAAATGAAATGTGAATGCTTAATTCCAATTTATTTTAAAATTATTTATACTTTTCTCACTTCATTTAAGGTATCCGACTACGTTCGGAACCGTAATTTTTTTGCAAAAGCGCGTAAATGGAAAATATTTATGATATTTAGTGTCACTTAGATTAGAATACATGTATACAATTGTTTTAAGGACATTATGACAAAAAAAATTATTTAAATACAATATTTTGGCAAAAAATTAACTTAGAATAACCTTTTTTCCAAATGTTCTCCTTTTGTAAAAAATGCTTCTATTGTTTTAATATTTTGCTTGTATTCAGCTCAGACCTCTGTACAGAGGCTCAACTAGAATTTTTGAAATGCATAACTCGGAAGTCGGTTTATCCATGTTTTACGAAAACAGAAGGGAGAAATTTTAAGAAAATACGGCGATAATTATTTCAAATGGTTGTAACTCTGAAAATAATGTGAATTTTTCAAAAATCACATAGTTGAGACTCTGTACAGAGATCTGAGCTATATACAGGTAAAATATTAATACAGTAGAAGCATTTTTTACAATAGGAGAACATTCGGAAAAAAGGTTATTCTTAATTTTTTGCCAAAATATTGTATTTAAATAATTTTTTTTTGTCATAATGTCCTTAAAACAATTTTATACATGTATTCTTATCTAAGTGACACTAAATATCATGAAAATTATACATTTATGCGCTTTTTTAAAATCATGGTTCCGAACGTAGTCGGATACCTTAAGCATTATTAGTTATTTCTGATGTCATAATAATATTTAATTTTCAACATGATTTTTGAAGAATTTTTATTTTTTACAAAATTTAAATTAATGCATTGTTTTTCTGAAACATGAAAAAAAATATTTCGTTTACGGATATGTAAGAATTTTACTAGCATATTTAAAATATTGCAATTTTTAAAATTTTCAACACTTGTGCATTGAATAATACAAATGCAGATATTTACTATTTAAATATTTACTGTGAAGCATTTTACTATAAAAAATGGTATTTTAATTTTAATCTATTTTAAAACAACTATTTAATTAATCCTTAAGTAACTGTCCCACATCACTTGAAAATGAACATTGTAAACATCCTTTTCCTATTGACATCTTTTTTGTATCTGCTCTCAGGATCCTGAAAAAGAAATTGAAAGTAGTGATTAATTGAGAAATTACTTTTATTTTTAAATGCATAGTGTTCTGAATATTAAGTACAATATTTCAGACACATTAAAAAAGTAATTCTATTTGAAATGTTTAGCAACCAACGTTTGTGACAGCTAAAGAAAGTTTCATAGTAAAAATCTTTATTGTGTATTTAAGCATTTCTGTGAATGACAAACTTTATCTGTTAATGAATATATTTAATTATTAAAATATTTAAGCTTAGTTTTAAATAGATCTGGTTTCATTTTAAACGAAAGATGTCTAAATATACTTTGAATTGGTTTTCAAAACTTATTAGGAATGAATTCATTTAGTTTATACTTGTTAATTTTTACACATATTCAAAATTTAACAAATTTCTTAAATGCCATCCACTATTCCGATATCTAAACAAATTTGATAAATTTTACTATTATAAAAGCCATAAAAATATCGAGCAGACGATAATATGGAATTAATATGTATATTTGATAAACTGGTAACATTGAGATTTAGCGTATGTTAAAAATATTTTGTGAAATTCATTTTGAGACAAACACATACATTAATACATTAACCAAATAGATAAAGATCATTGACAAATTTGATCGTGAAAATTATTTGTGCACTATGTTTACATATATAATTACGTAAATATACTTAAGTATTAAAAGGAAATATTGGACTAACGAAGCTAACATCTCTGATTTTTTTTTGTCTGCATTAAATTCAACAAGAAATTTTTTTAATTTACATACACAAAACTTTAAAAATTCATAATAATTTTTATTAAAAAAAATCTCATAAAATGCTTCAATTATTTTGAATAGCAAAAAGCTCATTTTTAGAAAAAAAGGCACAATCAAAGCAAATACATAGAAGTAAAAGATTGTAAAAGAAACAGTTTGTTTTTTGTGTGAATATAAATTTTGCTGCTAGTGATAAAAAAACTTTTTATAGCATTCTTTTCAATCAAAAACTTTTTTCTCAAGAATTTAGCTTTTATTATCTCGTAATTCCTTAGAAATTTTTAAAAAAGTATTTAAACTAACTGAATTGTGTGTATCTCTAGATTTTATTTTTAATTAAAATTTTAAACTTCATTTTTTTTATTTATGAAACACCTTTTTAAATTACTTGAATTTATACATGAATGAACATAATTACGAACATACTTTTTTAAGGATTCGTTTGTTGGTTTAATGCATAGTCACCGTTAAAGTGTATAATTCAGTTATTTCATAGAATAACTAGGTATTTCATGAAATAACAGACAAGTAAGTTAAAGTGTATAATAGATGAAAAATTTCATACTTCATCTGATTATTCTATGAAATAACTAATGATAGACCGTTTAAGATGAAGAATAAACAATTTCAAAGTTATTTTTAAATTAATTTTTAATAAATGGCTAAAATCTCTGAAAAAATAAATTTTACCCCTATTGCGGATGATAATTTAATAAATAATAAGGAGAAGCAGATGATATAATTTACTATTGCTCATATTCCTAGAGTATTTGTTAAACAAAAAGGGGAAAATTTTGTTTTGCATGTGTTAGTGGCTCAATTAACTTTTCTACTCGTTGAACTTCAAGGATATCATACTGCTGGAGAGTAACTAATAGTCACGTGGTACTTTTTTCTGAGCTATTCTAGCACTTTTTTTCTTTTCCTATCAGTTAATTTTTCACGGGTAAGCGCAGCACTGATTTCCTTTGGCCCACGCTTGTTTAGTAAAGATTCAAACCTCTGTTACATCAAATTTTTCTTATTTGCAGGTTGGTCTTCCATTCCTGTAGAAGTTGTTGCTTGAAAACAAATCGCAAAAGTATTTGTTAATAATCCAAAATGGGAAAAGCTAATATAAATACACCGTCTAATTCAGGGGTACTTAAACTTTTTTTTTCTGCTGGGCCGCATACATATGTTAATTATTTTACGTGGGCCGCAACATGAGGATAAATGGGGGAGTGGGGGGTGGCTGAAATGCTTTAAGACCAAGATAACATTGGACATTTAAAATGTGGAAAATTGATCAAAATATCATAACCCCTCTGTTTCGCTTTTTTTAATTATTATTTTTTATATTTTTTTTTATTTTTGTCACTAACACTAAATTAGAAGCATTTAAGAAACACTCCTTCACAATTTCTGCATCAGTAAACGGTTTCGTATGATTACCAATAATGTAACAAACTTCATAGGATGTCTTTGTTACCGATGTGATATTACCACTGACGAAACACTTTGTTGCTGTTGCAAAGATTATTCAAGAAAACCTATTTATCACCTCTTGAAAGAAATCTTGGTGGAAAAGTGTCATTGAATGATTCCTGTTTATTGATATTTTTTAAGTACAGCACTTTCGTGACAAATCAAACAATTACTGAACCATGTTTGTTTTTTCTCTTCAAAATAGTCAACCTCCCGATCGTCTTGAAACGATATATTTTCTTCGAATATTTTTCGCTTGCAAAATTTGAAAGATAGTTAAAAATTAGTTCCGCCCATATAATAGTCGCTATTCCACTGTTGTCTGTTATCACTAACCGAAACCGTTCCAAATAGAAAAAGAATATCAGTTCGTACCCGTACGACACCAACAGTAAAAAGCAAAATTGACTTATTTGATTTCTTGAAAAAAAATTTATATATTTAATATAATATATATTACGATATATTACAAATATTTAATACGATGTTCTTAAATAAGTAAATTTCTCAGAGCGACGGGCCATGGCCGGGTCACTTAAAGAGTCTCGGTGGGCCACATGCGGGCCTCAGGTTTGAGTATCACTGGTCTAAATTCTACGCTTTAAAGCAATGGAATGAAGGGTCCACACACACATCATTGCAAAGCAGCTATAAGCGGTTCAAAAGTGACTAAAAGCAACCGTAATCTGTCCAAACACTTTCAAGTTCTGTATACTGTTCTACTTAAAATGATAAAGTAATCATTATTCTATAGAATACCTAGTTAAATCGTAGAATTCAATAATTTTAACTGACATCTAGTAATTTCATGAAATACCTAGAGTTATTCTCTGTAATGACAGATTTCACACTTTAAAGATAATACATATAATACGGTTGAATTTTTTTTTCTGATTGGTAAACAAGTGTAATAGTTTATGTGTGCGATCATATCATTTTTGCTCTTGACAACCCTCATATACAATAATTCATAAATAGGGAAATATTAGTACTTTATTCTTGTGAGAAAAATATGTAAGAGACATAACTTACATACATGTGGGTACGTGAGACATAAGTTATTGGCTTTAAATTATAAGTATCAGGGAAGTCCTTGAGTGTAACAAATGACACCTCTCTCTTTTGTTTTATCAAAGGGTTAAATATTATCAAGAGCAAACGTTATTTCGTGATTTTATGGTTCAATATTTTGAATTATTCTTTTTGTATTCATTCGTTTTTATTTCTTTTCGTTTTCAGATCTGTTCTGTAATATTTGGAACATTTTTTCGATTCTGAATCGGACGATTTAATGAGATAGTAGAGATTAGAGATTAAAATCTAGAAATTGGGGGGGGGGGGGTGGGGTTTGTGTTTTTTTTTTTATTTGTCTGATGTAGCTGATAATTTAAAGAGCTGTAAAAATGTTCACAGTTTCTCTTTGGGATGAAGTGATTGTTTAAGTCGATTTGTTAATGGAATAGTTTTTGATTTTACCGATGGTATAAAATTGTTTTATATGTCTGGCATCATGGACTTTTAACATTTCAGAGCAGCAATGAAAAGTTTATGCAATAAAAAGCTAAGTAATGTGTTGTTAAATATGACTTTATAAATATGTATGAAGTTAATTATGAAAAACTTAACATTACAAAAAATCACGTAGAATAAATTTGATATTTCTATATCTTTAAAATGATAAAATAATAAGAAAAAAATCCTTGTTTATTTTAAATTTTACGAACATTTCAATTTGTAATAAGCTAATACAAATTCTGTATAGGAAAACTAATTAAAAATGGGTTGCATTTTCGAAAAAACGAAGAAAATATCTGATTAGGACTTTTCCAAATGTATTGCTCCACATTCTGTAACCTAAATTCATGACAGTCATATGACAAATGAAACCACGTGATCTCCATTGAATTCAAATCAACTTGCTGTTCTATTTGCAAAGTTTAGGTAAAATTTTAAATTTGATAATTTTTGACAAAGATGTACAACTGTTTAGTTTCTCCAAACAGTTTTTCGGAATTTAAAAAAAATATACAAAATCAAGTGCATTTTGTTAACTGTACTTTAAAAGTAAGTTTCTGTAAAAAGCAAAAGCTGGCAACAGCGAAGCGCATGAACGGATTGCCTGGGAACGCGTGATTGCATTTATTACATGACTATGACGTCACACGAATGTTTCAATTGATTTGTTGGAAACGCGTGGTTTCTCAGTTATCACGTGACTATGAGGTCGCATGAATTTTTCCCCATTGAATATATTTTTTTTGAAAGAAGGTATTTTGGTTATGGTGATAATAAATTACCTGATATGATTTTTCCGTATCGGAATAGTGATATAATAGAGCTTAGTATGCAAAATAATGCATAAATTTTAAAATTACATACATTTGAAAGAAAAATTTCGTTTTGTACTTGTCTCTATTTTTTTTTTTAATTCAAATTTTCATTTTATATTTTGTTAAATTCATGTTTCAAATTAAATTAAATTATTGTATAATATAACTCAACTTTATGTTTATTTCAATAGGAACCATAGGAAGGTTTCATTGTATAACAATTGAGTTTTTGTGGTCTTATAAATTGATCACTGCGTTAAAACTTTGGTTTTAATGAAATTTAATGCATTTTCTAACAAATATATCACAATAAAAAATTGCTTAGAAAATATTTATATAATTAAAAATACTTTAGAAATATAATTTCGTAACATTCTAGAAATGCTTTAATAAAATTGAAAATAAAACTGTGACAGTCGACATAAAATTTTGATGAGTGAATATATTCAAATTAAGTTGATTACGAATTTACATTCATATAACAATATTTGTTTATTAAATGATTTAAATATGAATTAGAATTGCTCTTAATTGTATTTCTTTTAAAATCAGATTTAAAGGTATCATTTTTAAAATTTATAATATTGTGGATCTAAAAATTACTTAGAATAAAGAAGTAAGTACAGTGAAAATCTTGTAACACGAAACTGAAGGGAATAAAATATTTTTTCATGTTAAAAGATATTGCATTATATATATATTCAATAAAATTAAGTTTAGTATATATACATTTTATTTACATAGATATGTAAATATGCATGTATTTAATAAAAATCAATGAAACAAAAGCATTCACAAAAAATGAAATTTAATACAAAATTTTCAAGTTTTTTGAAAAACAAAGCATTTATTGAAATTTTTCAAAATAATCTGATATTTTTCTTCAAATTGTCTTTTTTACCATTAAATTGTCAACAAATTGTTCGGTGTCGTCCATTTTGTTATTCGTTTCACACATGGAATGTGCGTTTAACAACTGCGCATACTTTTCATGATGTTCCTCACTTCGGATGACGTAGGAACAGGATCTGCTTTTCCATTTCATCTTCGTCTTCGGAATCTGCCTCAATGATATTTTTTGAGCTTTGAACAAACTCCAAAATGTCTCCGTCTGCCTTAATTGGGTCTGTACACACATTACCATCATCTACTACAACGAATTCTTTCGATAACACAGTAGGACACTCCAATAATACAAAAACTCCTTTTCAAACATTTCTATAAGTGTTCATTCTCATAAAGGGAAATTGTTTTTCTTCGTGTTATGCGATTTTAGTTTCGTGTTAAAGTATCCGACTACATTCGGAACCGTGGTTTTAAAAAAAGCGCATAAATGGATAATTTTCATGATATTTAGGGTCACTTAGATTAGAATACATGTATAAAATTGTTTTAAGGACATTTTAACAACAAAAAAAAAAAATATTTAAATGCAATATTTTGGCAAAAAATTAACTTAGAATAACCTTTTTTCAAAATGTTCTCCTTTTATATATTCTCCTTCTAAAATAATAATATTTTGCTTAGATAAAGTGAAAACTTCTCCAGAGAGTCTGAACAAGGATTTTTGAAAAAATCACAATAATTTCAGAGTTACAACCCATAGAAATAATGATCGGCGTTTTTTTCTTAAAATCTCTCTCCTCTGTTATCATAAAACATGGATAAACCCACTTCAAAGTTACATATTTTTAAAATTCTAGTTGAGCCTCTGTACAGAGGTCTGAGCTATATACAAGCAAAATATTATTATAATAGAAGCATTTTTCACAAAAGGAGAATATTTTGAAAATGGGTCATTCTATGTTCATTTTTCGTCAAAATATTGTGCTTAAATAATTTTTTATTGTAATACTATTCTTAAAACTATTTTATATACATTTTTTAATCTAAGTGACACTAAATATCGTGAATATTATCTATTTATACGTTTTTGCAAATTCACGGTTCCGAAAGTAGTTGGATACCTTAAGAGAAAAAAAATGCATGAACACATACATAGTAGTTTTTCGGGACCGTTGTCTTATATCTTGTGTACTGATATTTCGTCATAGACGTTTTCGCGTTAAACGTATTTCACTGTAGGTAAGTATATGTTCCTTAGTACAATTGTTTCTTTTAAAAATAAATTTTGTACATGCAATTTCTAAAACAATATTACTACTTGCGAAATTTTAAACCTTCATTCAAAGTCTCCAAATTCCTCATAAGACACTTAACAAATGATTATATTGATACCAAGAATCTTGGCAATTAGGCAACGAATTCAACAAATCACATAATTCGAATACCACTCACGAACAGAACATCCTCATTTGCCACACGCGGAACCTTGTATATTCAAAGCAGCCTTCGCATATAAACTCGGCAAGATCTATTCCAATAGCTTGAGTCGGCTGTGTTGTCAGTGGCTCTATGTACTCTTAGCACAAGGCTTACTTCTAAGATGAACTATACAACACGCTCTGTTACCTCTCAAGATATTAACTCTGTAGTGGTTGGACCTGCATATATAGTTACTTAAACGACTCACTTAACTATACCTTGTTCATCCGTCATTTGAATAGACACTTGATTCGGTTGGGTGGGTGGGTGTAATTATGCACGGGGGCACAGGGCAATGGTTTGGAGGATGGTGTAATTAGGATTAAACTGTTACTTGGTTAGTTTGGCCGATGATATAAGTATGCGATTTTTAGCCAGTTGTGTTGCGAAATTTTTTAAAAGGCATACATTAACCCTTAACTGCGGATTAAAAGTTAGGTGATTCGCTCTCCAGTGCCACCGTTTTTTACATAGGTGCGCATTTGTGGTGTGTTGGAGAGAAGAAAAGGTACAAATAAGCTAATTTTTCTCTGAAATAAGTAAATTCTTCGCAATCACTATCAAGGTCATTTTATTGCACATTCGAAACCCTTCGGAATCGTTCTACTGATAGCAAAGCAAAGAAAAGTATCACAAACAAAATACAAACCTTTAAATCATACTACGAATTCCAAATGCTAAAATTCGAGGTAAATAACTATTTTTGTTCACGAAAATTCTATTTTTAATTAGTTACAGAAATAGTTATAATTTAAACGTTTACGGCAAGCGATTTGTGTATTCAAAGATGTATAATATTATAATTAAATATTTATAATTACCAAACGATTTACCGGAAAATATGAAATTAATCCGCCAAAAGATGGTTTAACATAAAATATTGTAACGTAGATCCGGGGTTTTTGAGGATTTTATGCCAATCATTCGCAAAGAACAAGACAGAGAGTTCTTTAAGAACGATGAGAATTTGTTGTCGAAAATTCAATCCTTGAAATACAGGATTCAGCAGCAATATTCGCAGAATAAATCTCAGAAGGTCTTTACATCTTCAACAGTACTCGGACACAACTATCGGTGTCTACAATGCACGTATATAAAAGATTATTCACAAGCAATCACTCTTTCAACAGCCGAAGTAATTATCATTCGCTTCAACAATCAGAGCAATACTAACTGATTGCTTGTCAAAACCAGACTGACTGACTTTCGCGGAGCATCTCTATTTATATCCCTCGTGGATAATTCGAGAAAGACCCGCGCTTGCGTCACAGGTCTTGAAATTGGTGGATTTCTCTACTAATTTCTAGAAGATTCCAGAGGGTCCCGATATCGCCAAAAAATGGTTGCCAACATGATCGCCAAGTCACCAAAATGGTCGCCAAAAATGACGCCAACTTGGCTCTATCACTTAGATTTCGCCAAGTTCTCATTTAATCACCATTATAACGTAAGGGATGGCGTTGCTTGGGAATATTACAGTTTCAATTAATATAGTTTAAATCTAATTTAGAGTAAGATAAAGGCATTATACACATCCAAATACAAATTATTTTCACTATTTTTACACAAAATTCGTAACAATATTAAAAATTAAAATCGATCACAACCTGAATTCTTGTGTGTGTGGAAGAGGTTATTACTATCTAAAATGAAACCTGCAAAAGATATCCTAAAAAATACTAAGCATAGTTAAATTATAATAGAAATAGGTTATTATAAGAAACTGAATAAATGTGTTTTTAAGTATTTGTAATTATCAATTTGTGTTACGAGTTCTAATAAATAATTTTGTTTTATGTTTTAGTGATGTAAAATTATAGGGGTTTCTTGCGTGTTAAATGGAATTGTATCACAGTTTCTGGCATATTATGGAAGTTTGAGAGAGAGAGATGCTTGCTCAGGTATCCCCAGATCTCTAACCAACCTTCAAAATTCCGAGGTCCATGGACGTCAACCCTTGTACGACATTAATTCGAACCTTATTAGTAGGAAAGCATTTTAATATTTATTTCAATACAAAAGTAAACAGTTATTTCATATAATCAGTGGCATTTTAAGACTTCCTGTGGCTCTTTGCTCCTACGTAAAAGTAGGCCCCACTTATGATCCTTTTAAGTCGACAGTATATGGCATACGTTGTCAAATACTCGTACAAACGTTAAACCGTAACAAATAAATGTGCCTGGTTTACAATCGCTTTCACGATATTCTTTATATATGGTAGTAAACTTAGGCCTAGACATGGACGAAGGACATAACATAATGATGTAGTCTTGACACTGTTACCAGCTGTTCGAAATTCCCAGTTTTTTGGTGAATATGCCCGGTTATAACAGTATATAGCAAACATTGTCAAATACTCGTACAAATGGTAAACCGTAACAATAAATGTGTTTGATTCACAATCTCATACTTAAGCATTGCTCAACTCGACCAACTGCTTTCTTTCGACAGAATGAGTAGCCATTGTATATGGTGGTAAGCCTAGGCCTAGACACGGACGAAGGACATAACATAATGATGTAGTCTTGCCACT
>BMAV01000900.1:200840-216791 GCA_019973955.1 Trichonephila inaurata madagascariensis | reverse complement strand
TATATATATATATATATATATATATATATATATATATATATATATTCAGTAGCCTGCATGAGTGAAGGTGGGGGCTTATCCCCCATATACCAACAAATGTTCAATTTTTACCATAAAGATAAACCCTCGGCGCTTTCGTCTACGTGTTTTTAAGAATTTACTCCCCTCTCCCACTAGAGAAGTTTTTGTACGCCACTGCACTGTATATTATTTTGCTCTTTGTTGAGGTATTAAAGCCTTCGTTTGAGTAAATAAGACAAAGTTGTAATAAACATCGATTTGGCGTATACTTTTAGATAAGATGTGTGTGTTGCCTTATTTGAGTTTCACACATCATGATTGAATTGATACTCAGAATTGTGTTGTCAATAATTTAGCGTGGTGTTGAAGTTTGGACAGTGGGGTGGGATCGAGTTAGTTGTCGTCCTTGTCACTTGACCGAGGTTCAAAATCACGAGGTACATCGTTGATAGCCCTCATATAGCTTCTATTTACTATGATAATAAGCAATGAAATCATTTACAATTATATCAAGATTAACCAGTCTGTCACAAATGGCCGTATTCACCACTACTTACGATATAAAATAAAAATCCTTATTTCAAATCCAGCTTCATATTTTTTAAATTAAAATGTAGAATATTATTCGAAGTCACTGGCGTAGCTAGTTCTGAGTTGGCCCTGTACCAAAATTCCATCAGGGGCCCTTTTTTTTAGATATGAGAACCCTGTTAATTGGACTATAGTTACACATGTTGCTTGGGGGCCCCTTATCATTGATACAGGGGTATCTACGCCCCTGTTCGAAGTGAAATAATCCATCCCTACTGAGTGACGCAACAGCCCATGAGGGCCAGGGCCTACTGTGCCCATCCAGTATATGTCACCATTGGGCGCTGAGATGCATGAGCAGATGTCCCTATCAGGTGGTCTGTTTGAAGTGAGACCCCCAGTTTTTAAGTCCTTAAGCAAGCTTGGTACTCATTTATCGACCCACTTCAGTAGGGATGGAAGGCTGAGTCGACCTTGCCCAGACCGGGAATAGAACCCGTACCTGTGGTGTGGAAGAGCGATACGCTACAACTCGATCACTGTGTGTGTGGACCTTCCAAATAAAAGGAAACTTAAGTAAATTTCTAATTGGTCCATACTCTAGTTGGGGATTCATTGGTTTTTTGGATATTCCTCTAGTCGCGTAAATTGTTCAAAAACATTTTGTTTAATTGTATTATATATAATTAGACTTTTATATAAATTTTATTATACACCAAATATATTTTTGTTTCAAAATTCATCTCAGAGATGAGAAATGCTTTTTAAATATTTTTAATAAAATTTATACCCCCTCCCCCTTAGACCCAAGGAGTTATATGAACCAATCACGTGATGGTTAAGTACACGTCCAACCACCTGCGATGAGCCCTGATATTCTTACTTCAAGTGACATTAAGAGTCGCTTAGGTTTTTGAACCTTTTTCTTACATCTGTCTTAGTACATGAGAATTATTTTTTTTCCGCCATTTTTTGGTGGTTTTTAACAGGAAATTGGTAAAAACCCTTTTACGGATGCAGGAGATTTCTATTCACCCGAGTTTTTTCAACCCCTTTTTTCCTGTCTCAACCCCTTCGCGAGGGAAGGGGTTATGAACTTTTTCAAGAGAATCTCGAATTTTGGGCAGTATAAAAAAATCGGGAAAGTTTCCCGTCCCAGCTGTATGCCCTTCCACAGGTGGCTTGTTTGATTCGTCTGCCCGGAGCGTTAACCCTTCTCTAAAAACTCTCAATTTTTTTCACCCCCCCCCCTTTCCTCATTGTGAAAGGGTAACATCTCCCTCCCCTTATCCCGTATATCCCCAGTCCTGGGGTGGAGTGAAAGAGTTGTTGCGTTGAGAATTGTTCTTGTTGGAACTTTGGAATGGTAAAAAAACGGGGTTGAAAAACTCAGGACTGTTTTTTTTCCCTGTATCCCGTTCATATTTTTTAAAATGATTTTTGTCACACGTTCTCCGGTGGGGTCGAAGTCCTGGGTTTAGAAAAAAAAGGGGTTTTTGAACTCCCCTGGGTTCATTTCGCACGTTCCTGTAGACTACCGATACAGTCCCCTTACCCCTTTCCTTGTTCCTCACCCTGGAGTTTCTTATTGAAGGAAAAAAAGGGGAAAAAAGTTGCGTTTCCTTTATTTTATATGAACTTTTGGGGTAATGTCTTTCGTGGGACTTCCCGTTAACTTCTTGAGTCAGTGATTTTGCACTCGTTTTCTCCTTTTCCCTCCTTCAAGTTTAAAGTTGCCTTGATTTTTGAAACTTTCTAGAATCTTTTCAATATGTCTCAGATGTGTCTGTTAAGGGTCTTAGGTAAAGACTGACATGTGTGAGTTTGGTCTCTGCTGAAGACTTTTAAATTTCTTTAAGGTGATAATTGTAATATTTATTACTTAAATTTTCTCCCGTTTATAGCGGATGTATGTTTTCAAGGATTTGTCATCGAGTAAGATATTAATTTTTTCTTTACTTTTTTTCTGTTTTATTTTGTATCTGAATTAGTTTTTATAAGCCTGTCCCTTAATTAAACAGATATTGGAATTATATTTTTAATTATAAAAAGGAAGTCAATTTTTTTGTATACTTTGTATGAATCCTCATGCTCTTGAACGTTGAAATATGAACATTTTTGAACATAAGACAGGAAACAAAAATGTTTCTGGTCGTGCTGATCAGATACAACTGTGAACTTTCAATAGCCTGTGGCAGCGCTCGTACTTGTGCACTTTTGCACTCTACGCGATGAACTTTCAACCGGCTCTTGTGCACTAAACCGACCGATTGCAACTTTTTATCAACAACTGAACTCAGTTTTCAGCACATTTATTTAATTTAACATAATTTAACCCGGGAGCAGTCGCGCTGAATTGAGTGGTTGTTCGGGGTGACTGAGTCATCCCTATCTTTTTTTATAATTGTTTTTATTGTTCACGATAAAAATTGTAATGCCACTGAATAATTTAAGAAAGAGAAAGTATACTTACCTAATTTTAAGGACTTTTCAATTTTATTTCATAATTTGCGAAAAAATCCTATCAAATCGAACTAAAACGTTTCAAATGTGCGTGATTTTAGTAAAAGATACAAATCACATGCACTTTTCGCTAATTTTACGAGAATGATACTTGCAGGCAAAACTCTCATATTTTGTACAAGTTTTTGTAGTTTTATTGTCCTTAGATGATCGACAAATAGCATGTTGAACTTTTTCTTGGTTGTGCCTTTTTGACATGGCGCAATGTGTCTTGTGGTTCATTTGTGGCTTCGTATCTTTCTTGGTGGAGTTTTTTGGATACATATGAAAACTTTGCTTTCTACTCAGACGTTTCATGTTCATCTTTTTTTTCTTCGATATCATGATTAATATTCATTATTTCATCAGGTTCTTCCCTTGCTTGATCCATTTCTCTTTCTGAAGTTTCAACTTCATCCAATAGCAATCGCAGATGCCTGTTTCTTTTTTTATATTCTATTCGTTTACAAGTATACAAACCATAATGAGTCGTACAACACAGCAATCAAACAAATATCGCTCATAGGGAAAAAATGAACTTGTTTATAGAAAATATTTTGGAACAAAAGTAGTTGCGAGGAGAACTCAGTCGACCCAAATACTTTAAGATTGTACAAAAACGTTTGTCATTTCCAAAAAAGAGCGAGATATGCGACGAATATATTTTAGTTCCCATAAAGATGGTTGTATAGGAGTTTACTGACATGGTCATTGGTAACAAACAACAAGTTTTCCTAGAATTAAAGATTTAGTGCGCCTGGGGTGACTTTGTGCCCCGAGCGACCGCTCCCGGGTTAAAAAATGGAATTGTAACTAAAATTGGTAATATCGCTGCCGATCCTTTAACCTTCTGATAAGGTGGAGTTTTAAACTACTTTGGCTACTTCTACATTGAAATCCTCGAACTTCTCAACAATTCTCATTGGAAATCATTCGGGTTCTTATTTAAATATATAATTTGTGGTCTACCTAATATTGAATAAGCTTTTCCTTCCATGACTGATCAATGTCTTCCTTTTCTTAAAGTTAGCAGAAGTTCGTTTCTTTTCAAAAGCTCTTTCTTAAGGTATCCGACTACGTTCGGAACGGTGATTAAAAAAGCGCATAAAAGAATAATTTTCATGATATTTAGTGTCACTTAGATTAGAATACATGTATAAAATTGCTTTAAGGACAATTTGACAAAAAAAAATTATTTAAATACAATATTTTGGCTAAAAAATAACTTAGAATAACCTTTTCTTCAAAATGTTCTCCTTTTATAAAAATTGCTTCTATAATAATAATATTTAGCTTATATTAAGTAAAGATTTCTCCAGAGAGTCTGAACTAGGATTTTTGAAAAATTCACATTTTCAGAGTTACCACCCATTGAAATAATTATCGGTGTTTTTTTTTTGAAATTGTTCCCCTCTGTTGTCGTAAAATATGGATAAACCTACTTCTAAGTTATATATTTCAAAAATTTTAGTTGAGCCTCTGTAGAGAGGTCTGAGCTATATACAGGCAAAATATTATTATAATAGAAGCATTTTTCACAAAAGGAGAATATTTTGAAAATGGGTTATTCTATGTTCATTTTTCGTCAAAATATTGTACTTAAATAATTTTTTATTGTAATACTATTCTTAAAACAATTTTCTATACATTTTCTAATCTAAGTGACACTAAATATCATAAATATTATCCATTTATATACTTTTGCAAAATCACGGTTCCGAACGTAGTCGAATACCTTAAGGCTTCCTTTGTTTAATTTTTATGCACAAGACATATTTTATGCTTGAAAAATATAAAATGCATTCCTAGTATTATTCATTGTACCTACTAGTATTTTAAAGTATTTCGCTTTTTAATAAGTCATGAAGAAATATGAATATTTTTCTTATTAGACAAATATTTTGTGTTTTATTGGAGTGTATTCCTAAACGTTGGTCTACATTTTTTAAAGTTAGTGAGAGGTTAGTTTTTTTTCATTTGATTGTTTTCAATATAAGAAGCATTTCTTGAGAGTTACACTTTTATTTTTTGAGTAGTGTTATATATATATAATCTTTGTTTATATTTTGAAATTTTTCAAACATGAAACAATAATTTCTTAGAATTCTATCTATTTCTTTTTTCTAAGTTGGAGAATATTATTAAATTATGATAACATTTATTAGTAGCAGGATTGATATCAATTATTTTGCAGTGTAGAAGAATTTTTTGCGTGGCTGCAATATTGCGGAAATTATCTAAGCTTTCTTAGGACATACTTCACAACTAAAAACTTATATCTTTATAATTGTAAAAGTTATTCATTCACATGATTTTACAAATAAAATAGAACTTTTGTTTTAAAACTTCTTTTTAAAAGTATTATACTGTAATATGTTAAAAAAAAAATTCATCCTGTAGGATTTGAAATTTATATGATCTTTACTAAATTAATTACTAAGAGAATTTGATTTAATTCTTGTTAAAGATTTTTATGGACTTGTTTTGTTTTTATTTGATCCATTTAATATTGATTTAATTGAAAATTTTTAGAATCTTTAAACCTACTAAATTTGATTTTTTCGGGGGGCCTTCATTTTCAGTTATGAGAAGTTAGTATAAATAAAGTTAACAAAAAAAGGAATTTTTTTATGTAATTTATCTGCGAACATAGGGCTGTGTAGGCTCGATAATAGAAGATTAGTTTCATTAATATATTTAATTTTAGTATGTTGTCATCAACAGTGTGGATTTCATTTATTTAACAATGTTTGCTCTTTTTTTTAAATCAAAGTAATGCATAATTTTTTTCTTCTTTGAGCCTTTATACTGTAACTGATACATTTAATATAATTGATTGCTTGGTTAGAATAATTACAATACTGAAAATATCTTTGATTTTTTATCTTGAATACCATTTTATATCAAACTGAATTTTTTTCCTTTCCAAATTTCAAACCGAAAGTAGAATGATACATTAATACTACGTTATGTAGTTCTGTAATAATATAATAATGTAAATTCAAGCTCAATAAATTATATCTGATAAAGCAAATTACATGTTTATTAAGAGAAAGTGTCATTTGTCGAATTCTGATTAAAATGTTCGAATTAATTTGGCTTAGATTAATCATTTCATTGATTCTATTTCAATGACTTGTGGTACTAAATTCTACTTAAAGCTATTTGTCATTATTTTTAATTCCAATAAAATATTGAGATGTTTTTGTATTTTAATTACTTGGGATTAAAGTTCTATGCATTTTTTGTTGCATAAAATTATTATCATCTTTTTATCTATTGTGTCATCGAAACTGCAGAATATTCCTTTGAAAAGTAACATTTAAATTATTTAATTGCACTATGTAAAAATAAATCTCTTAATTAAAATTACTCTACATTTTTAGCTGTATGAAATTATTAATTTTTTTTCTTATCTATTGTATTGTAGAAACTGTAGAATACTCGTTTCTAATATTCATTTGAAAAATGAATTAAATTATTTAATTCCATTACGCCTAGATAAATTTTAATTAAAAATACCTTCTGGGTAATATATCTTCATTTATTTTAACTCTTTTTAAGTATGTTGAATTATTCAAAAAGTTCAGATACACATTCGGTGTCCCTTTGTATCCCTCGAGAATGAAAATGAATGGGAAAGAAACAATGTATTTTCTGATGAAAATATATTTAAAGGAATACTTTGTAATCCAAATGAATTATCTTTAAATTATTAACTAATGGCTTTTGGAATTTATTTTTTTATGAGTAAGGCTTTTTCAGACCAATATAGAATTAGATATCCAATGTAAAAATGGTAATTGTTTAAAGTGTTCTAAAACTGGAGAACCTTTGAATTCTATTTTTTCTTCAATTTTTCAGAGATACCTTCAATTTACCTGTAAAAATAATTTTTATTCGCTTAAAGCTATTATCCTTATAAATTTAAATACCGAATCGTATATCTTTATTTTATCTGTTTTCAATAGCTTTTAATTTAATCTTTTTGGCGCATTTTTTAAAAAAAATTAATAATAATAATGGTAATTTGATTTCAATAAGTTTCTTTCATTTTTCTATTTTTCGTTATGGATCGGAAAGTTTAAATCATACAATTAGTCTGGGTTATTAAAAACATTATTTATGATTAATACCTTTTCCTAATTAATTCCTAATCTAGTCTAGAAATTTGAAGAAAAAAAAATTTTTTTTTTCATATTTTCAAAGTTTAAATATTTAAGAATATTAAGATTTTTCAAAATTATAATTATTTTTGGAGATATAGATATTTTAGTGACGCGGCATATAAACCGACTCGGTCGGAACGCATCGAACAATAGACGATAGAGATCCTCCGTACACCTGCGATCGTGTTCTGTTGTAAAACCATTCGTACTCTTTATATATATTTTAAAATAAAATAACGAAAAATAATAATAAATATAAGTGTAAAGTACCATTGTATGGCTTAGTCTGCGGGTAACTTGACCCGAAACTTTAAACGCGTTTTTCTCGAAACTATTTTTTTCGAAAATATTCTCTCATGATATCTCAAGTTCTATTCAACCAATTTACTTGAAATTTGATATGAGCCTTCTCTATACATTACTCTATCGTACTATCTAAAAATAGATTAAGTTTTCAATTTTTACTATTTTTAAAACATTCTGAAAAGTGAAAAAAAACTGGTAAAAAAAATGTCTGATTATTTCAGACAACTACTAATTGCCGACTTTTTCTTTACTTCAAAGTTTGGACGATAGAAGCATTTCTTTGGATAGAGAATTAATTTTTTTCTCCGGATTACTAGGAGGGTTAGAATCATGACAAGCAGGGCTCACCATTTTTTTGAGAACCCCCACTTTATCAGCCTGTAACTGTTTAAACTTTAAATTTTTTTTCACTCGATTTTATTCTATTTTATTTATTTATTTATTGTATTCTTCAAAAATTAATAAATATCTGGTAAAATAATGTCTGGTAAAAATATTTTTTTGTTTTTTTTTATTGCACTTGATAAAATACCTAAAATCCATGCCTTAAACTAGAATACCACCTTTTAGAAGTTGGCTACTTCATATAATACTTTAAATAATTTTGCATCTCGTGTTTTGTTTAAAAAGAGAAATATACTCTTTAATAGAGTTGTGAAAAAATTTCAGTATCGTCCTTAGCAATTTTTGTTAAGTTCGCTCAGATAGTTTGAAGCCAATATGGTTAACTTTTTACATGTAGTTTTTCTTCAGTATCTTTTCGTATTGTTTCCTCTAAATCTAAATGTTATCATGTAACCCTTTTCTCGAAGTTATTGTATTTTAAAAATACGCTTCTTTGTTGAAAATCTAAAGGTATACAACTAAACGTAAAAGTAAAATCTAATTTAAAATTAGTAAATATTTTAAAGTATGAAGGTAAACGAAAATTAAAAATTTAAAAATCTTTCTATCCTCCTTTAGTAGATTAATTTTTTTTAATGCGAAAATAGAATGTAATTAAATGTATCCTTTTTTGCGTGAAATTTTCTTATCATACAAAAAATTGATTCAAGTATTTTAGGTATTCTTTTCTTTTTCCTTTTTCAAAAAATGTTACAAGACATATTTTAAAATTACATGATTCTGTAATAAATAACTGTTGAAACATTCATTTTGAATATTCGCAAGAAGTTTTTAAAAATACATTTTTGGAACAACTTTCAACTGAAAGGAAAAATCACAATGAAACCGTTCAAAAAATTTCCATTTCTGTAAATAGACAAAAAAATGATCTTTTAAAAACTTCTAAAGGTATATTTTTTACGGAGGATTCAATGAAAATGACATATTTCGATTTGAAAATTTATAGTTTATGCATTTTATTAAGATTTGTCTATAAGTTCGATTTTTGACTTAATTGTAAACCAATTCTAAATAAAAAAAATATTCACAATGGTTTAAAATTCTTAATTCGGAATTTTTAAACACATGACATTTTCAACATCATTTTAATGCTTATTATGTTAAACTTTTATCTTATTTATTGAAAAATTACTCAGTAAATCAAAATTTAAATATATTATTTTTAAAACCAAAAGACTGAAAAGAAAGGAGAAATAAAAAAACAACATAACAAATAAAATTATTTGTTTTTTGGTTTAAAGTACAATGTATTTGAATTAGAGTTTATCCTTTTATGTTATTAATAAATAAGAAAAGTAACGTCTTCTTTTTGTTTTGAAATTAAGTTGTAAAAATTATTACTTTTAACTTATAAAAACACGAATGCTAATTTATATTAACATTTATTGTGTTAAGAAAGGGGTTTCTTTGAAACAAAAAATTTTTTATCTCGCGTCAATTAAGATGTTAAATGGCACTTCATTATTAGAGTTAGAAACTATTTTTATTCTTTATTTTTCAAAAACTTCTGCTAAAAATCAATCCCTTTTGCCTTCATTATCCAAATTTGAAGCTAGTAGTGAACAAATCGGATGATAAAGTTAATTGAAATAAATTACTCTTTTAAAATATACTTCAATTTCCTACCTGCTACAATATTGATTAAATATCTTAATTTTTATTGGTTATGATTACATCGTTTACATGAATTCCTTATAATGTGACATGAAGTAAACGTTTTCGAAAAGGTTTATATCCAATTGATAATTTATTTTAAAATTCTTTGTTTAGTATTTCTAAATATTGGGTTTTGGTAAATTATAAACTATATCATTTCATTTCATCAGGAAACTGGAATTCGAACTATTCATTAAACTGTTTTATTTATATATTTTTTTTCATAATTTTTCACTTTAAATTTATTTCTAAATGGAAACTAACCAATAAATATATTCTGTATTAAATGAATAGTTTTTTTAATTTATTAAATCAATTATTTTTTTAGTAAAAACATAAGTCTTCAAGTTATATGCTAGACGTTTAAAACATTCAATCTTTTCAATTATTTGTTTTAAATCAGAACAAAACGTTCACGTTATTTAGTTCTCATTTTTTTCATTTTTGAACGCAATCAAAAGTTTGATTCAAAATTATTTGATTTTTAAGACTGTATATAGTATAATAATGCAGATTGCTGTTGGAAAAGTCCGTTCTATTTTAAGATTTGTATTGTTAAAACAAATGAAACGGATTTAATTTTAATGGTTAACCGTACTAATAACTGCTGAATTATAATAAGCGTATTCTGTTTGATTTTTTTTAATGCTTAAGGTATCCGACTACTTTCGGTACTTTGATTCTAGAAAAGCGTTCGAACGAATATTTTTATTAATATTTAGTGTCACTTAGATTAGAATACATGTATAAAATAGTTTTCAGAATATTATTACTATAAAAAATTATTTAAATACAATATTTTGGCAAAAAAATGAAATTAGAATTACCTATCATCAAGCCATTCTCCTTTTGGGAAAGATGCTTCTATAATAATAATATTTTGCTTATTTATGGATAAGACTTCTCCAAAGAGCCTGAAACTAGAATTTTTAGAAAAATCACATTATTTTCAGAGTTACTGCCAATTGAAATAATCAGCGGTGATTTTTATCTTTAAAATTTCTCCCTTCTTTTGTATTAAAATTTGGATAAATCTGCTTCTAAGTTTTATATTTCAAAAATCCTAGTTCAGGCTATGTACGGAGATCTGAACTATATGTGGGCAAAATATTATTACTATCGAAGCATTTTCCATAAAAGGAGAATATTTTGAAAACTGGTAATTCTATGTTAAATTTTTGCCAACATATTGCATTTAAACAATTTTTTTTGTTTAATAATATTCGGAAAACAATTTTATGCGTGTATTCCAATGTAAGTGACACTAAATATTTAAAAAAATATATTCGTTTTTACGCTTTTACAAAATCACGGTTCCGAACGTAATCGGATACCTCAAAGTCATTGTAATCTTACTTTATTTTAAAGGAAAAACTTCAATTATATTCTCTTGACTTTGGATATCGAAAAAAAAGTAAATTTGTTCCATAACTGACTTAATTATATAGAAGACGTTTCACATAAAAAAAATTTACTTCGAAAGATTTCTTATTTACTGCTTTGCTGCTGAAGCCCGATCGCCGTGGCATAGCAGACTTTACAGGGGCAAAGAAATCTCCAGATAGCGAAACATAACTCGCTTTCATTAGGTCAGTTAGTGTAAATGCCAGATTTAAAGTAACATTCTCCCTATATTTTGATGAAAATACACGATTTGCAACCTCATTTTGCAATTATTATTTATTTTTTAAAAAATTAGTTTATCATTGACTGCTATAATATAAATGAATTCCAGCTACTTTCCTTTTAACCGCATGCAATCGGCGACATTAAATTGACGTAAATTTTAAAATCTTTGGCGATGTATCGTTGGTATGCGGTTCATATAAAAGTATTGAATTTTAAAATGATTTACATGTTTTCTTTTTTTTTTATATTAGTATTAAAAGGAAAATAAGTTGAAAATATGAAAAATCTGAAGCATATTGTTTATGGTACCTATTTTGACACTCTGAATCTATTGAACGACCTCATTATTAGTAATTATCACTCTTGATACTGTGTTAAATTTTGATGAGTTATGAGGAAAATGATGAGTATTCTAGTCATGAATAGTTACTTACAACATGTAAGTATTAATTACTAGTATTGATAGGAATAATTATATTTATTTTTTTATAAAAGGAAATTGATTGCTGAGGAAATTAATTCAAAACATGTAATGATTAATCGTGAAAACTAAAATTTTTTGTATTAGCTGAGTGAAATCCTGTCTAAACATTTCTACAAGATAATTATTCATTTAATATATATTTATTGTGTTATTTTTCTATAGGCGAAAAATCGTGGAAATATTCACGAGTTAATACAAAATATATATTTTTTTATTTGAAATAATTGCGCTTTTTGAAAACTGATTTTTTGATATAGTTGTATTTAATATAAATTATAATGTGTATTTTTATGAAATAAACTTGAGTTGTTATATAAAGATAAGAAAGAAATGTCCATGGAAATAATTATGCGGAATATTTTTTTTTTTTTAATTTAAGTTCTCTGGAGCTAGAGTTTCAATTCAATTTATAGTTCAAAAATTTTGCTAACAATCCAAAATAAATAAATAAAAAAACTATTCTTAATAAATTTGTGCAGTGAGAAAATTTTTTTAAAAATATTTTTTTTTCGAAAGTTTTTGTACGAGGGGGAAGCGATTTTTTGTAAAATTACATGGACCATTTTTTTTTTTTAAAAAAGCTTTCACTGAAAAAAAAAAATGTTTGACTAACTGGTAACTGATCTTAGGTTGGATAAAGGAATGGGTGATTTTTTCCCCCGAACAAGTAAATGAACTAGTATTTTTCTATTGTAAATTGTTTGAAAGAAGTTATGTATTAACTTTAAACTGAATTTTTGTGTTGATAGTCAGATTTGAGTTTTTAGAGTTTGAGTTATATTAGATCTATATATAATGGGTTATTGGTAAAAAAAAAAATGGCATTCTGTTATATTAAGAATGATACACCTGAATTTAGTGCATTACTTCTCAAATTTACTGAATTTTGTAACTTATTTTAATTCATTATGTTTCACTTCCATGTTCTACATTAGTCTTAAACCCATGGCCCTTTGGAATAACAATTTGGGATTTCAACTGCTTTAACTTTGGATAAAATTATTTTTTTGCTCCTAAGACAACCATTTTGATAAATATATATTTACAAGATGAATAAAATTCGATTTATTCTTAAATCTACTTTTGCTGTAAAACTTTTTGGGTTGAAGATTTCGAACTTCATTTCTTTCACCACTGAAGACAATCATAAAATTACTCGTGTTTTACTATCTTTATTTGTCTTCTAGTTTTTTTTAAAGCAGGAGGTAAATTATTATTAGTTTTAAATTGATGGTTTAGTTTAAGCTGGGTGCTGAACTGTTGGCAATAGCTCGGGATCATTTTTGACTAATAATCTAAATTAGTCAAAATTAATTTCTAAAAATCAGTCTTTTTTTAATGTGACGAGTAAAACCAAAAGTACTGTATTCTTTCTTTGATAACTCTTTATTTAGTATAAATAACAATATTTACTAAACATTTTAAATAACATAATAAAATAGTAAAACCATTTCTTTAATTTTAGTTTTATTCCATTTTAAAAAGAAATTGCAACATTTTTTTTTTTTTTTTTTTTTTTTTTTTTGTACAGTGGGCTATAACTGTAAATTTAAATATAAGGTAAAAAACTTTTTAAATTATAATGTTCAATTCGGTTGTTCAGTTTGATAATGTTTCTTTTCACTGATGAACTTATGTAATAAGTTTTATAGCAAACACTGTACTTTTCTTTCTATAAAACTGCAAAAAAAAAAAAAAAAAAAAAAAAAAATCGCTGCAGAAATATTTAGTTTAATAAAACTATTAAAATTGAAATAATTTACGTTAGTTTATTTGTTTTTTATTGCTTAATTTTATTTATCCTAATTTTCAAATATAATTCTAAAGCTAGTCTAAATATTTAAATAACGGCAAATAATTATGCATTTTTTTAACTATTAATCTTCAAACTAATGATTCCCATACATAAAATTCACTGCTTAAGAATTAATTTAAAAAGGACATAAAATATTTTAATTAATTAGGTACTTATTAAATCCAGCTTACAAAAATTTTATTGTCCTTGTAGAATTTAGTTTATTTGGACAAGCAACTCATATTGAATAACGTATGATTTTCCGCTTGAGTTTTAAATTTTATTTATTTTTTTTTTATTTCGCCATCTTTTCCCCGTCGTGAATTTTTAGTTCATTAAAACCGAGCTTATGGTGGGGTGATCCGTGCTTCCAAAATTAGTTTATAAAAAAATGTTTGCTTTTATATGTATATGTACGCAATTTCATGATTATGTTTTCCATTCTCTCAATAAGGGTAAAAAAAAATTAATAATACTTAAAAAAAATATATATTTCGAAAGAATTTGGCGTAATATCTTCATCATGCGAAATATTCCATATTTTTTTTTTTTACCTCTTCTAAAATTTAGCCTCGCTAATTGAAAAAAAAATGCAAGAAAAAAAAAAAAATCCGGACGAAATAATAAACACAAACAAAAAAAACGTAATTCGGGATTTTTTTTTCTCCCGGTTTTCAGGTCGCCCTTCTTGGTTCCCATAGCAACCACGGATCGGCTTCTCTTAATTGGCTAATGCCACCCACGGGGCGTGGTCTGGAAAAAAGTACCCGGAGACAATTTTATTTTTTCTCCCGTTCAAAAAAGACGAACCGCCCCCGAATCAATAGGATGATACCTCTTTTAAATCTGAGTGGGAGTTGTTGCAGGAGACCCACCCTGAAGATTCTACCCTCCCTTAAAAACCGTACGTGGTTTGTTTTTCTTTTCTGTTTTTTCTCCGAATTTTAAAACAGCTTGTTTTAAAAACTCCGCCTATCTACTTGGAGAAGTATGTGTGTGTTCATGGATACGTCCTCACCATCCTTATGCACATTTTTTCTTTTTTTTTTTGCATTTCAACCCCGTATATATCTATTTTTCAGTTTAATTAGGAGATAGGGTTGTCCCTGAAGCTTAGATCATTAAATGCTGAAGCATTTCTCTCTGCAGTAGTTTTCTTTTAAAAGGTTTTAGAGTTTTTAATGGATGGAAAAAAAAAATTTTTTTTTTTCCTTTTTACCTCTTTCCATCCATTCCCATCTCCCTCGTTGCCAACCATAGGTTTTCCCGCTTCCCCCTTTTCTTTAACAAGTTGAGAAAAAGTTTGAGAGAGGCTTTTAAAATTCGTCTAAGATCTCACCATTCCGATTCGATGACTTGGAATTTTCCTTGATGATGAGAAAAACTTTTTACTCGATTCTCAATTTTTTTTCCTTTCCTTTTCCATTCGTATTTTTCTTTTGTATCTTGTTTTAGAGTTAGAGTGAAGGTGGTGTTTAATTTCGTTTCGGTGGGATGCGTACGTCAGAGGAGAAAAGCATCCGTTTCATTTCCCACTTGAGTAATGGCATAAAAGTAATCCCGAGAAAGATTGAGCTTTTAGCGTTTTTAGACACTTCTTACGTTTCAAAGAGGAGTAGGAAAAAAAAAATAGTGAGAAGATCCAATCTATTTCGGAATTATCTCATAAAAAATCGAGAAATGTTTGAGTTGTTTGAAAGCTTATATATTAGAATAAATTTTAGACACTTTTTACATCAAGTTTGGATTATTGCCTTCCCCCTCCCCACCGAAAATAATTTTTCTCTTATTTTCATGTGTGGGAATGACATTTTACAATTTTAGACATTTTTTTTTTAAATGAATGACGGTTTTTCTTTTTGAATGACTTCGAAATTACTTTATTCAAAAAGAGAGAGAACATGTCTACATTAAATGATTAATATTCAAACAGAAATACATTTGCATGAATTTTATTTCAAAAACCCAGAATTATAAATTAAAAAAAAAAATTATATGCATTCTCCTAAGGTTTAAAGGTATTTTGTAAGTTGTGTACGTGAAATTCATATTCTATGAACAATTAATTTTTTTCATTTCTTTGATGGTTAAACAATACAAAAAAAGAGGGGAAAAGAATGATACATTTTATTTAAATAATTTTGTTTTAAAACGCAAAATAATAAAATTAAAAAAAAAAACTTTCTATGCATTTTTCTAAGGTTTAAAGGTTATATTTTAGAAGTACAATACGTAAAATTGACATTCTATCAGAAATTTAAATATTTAAGGAGCAAACAATTATAAAATTTTTTTTGATATTTTATATCTAAAGTCAGGTGCTTAGCTACCGCCGTATAAGTCGCATCAATGTCACGGGGCCCCCAAGCTACAGGGACCCCAATACATGTATCTACTTACTCGGGAGAATCGAGCTCACCCAAAGGGTTTCGAGCTGCGTACCGACCCTCCGA
>BMAV01000900.1:155063-200740 GCA_019973955.1 Trichonephila inaurata madagascariensis | reverse complement strand
CATGATTAGCTACCCCAGTGTCTAAAGTCCTTCCTTCCTCAATGCCACGACAGGTTAGGATGGGCCTTGGCCTTCCTAATAATTCCATTCCAGGCTGTCCTGTTCTTGGCTAGCCATTTCCAGTTTTTGACATTAATAGTTTTTAGATCTTTCTTTTGGCAGCCAATCCACCTGAATCTTTATCTTCCTCTTTTTCGTGTACCATATGGTCTGTGTGTGGCCACAAAGATCTTTATGTGATTCGATTGTCATCCATTCTTATCACGTGTCCTGCCCATTCTAACCTTTGTATTTCAATGAATTTAACAATACCTGGTTCTTTAAAAATTGCATAAATTTCTAAATTGATTGTTCTATTCCAAATGTTATCTCGTTTTAACCCTCCAAAAATACTTCTAATGACTTTTCTTTCAAATACAGCAAAAATCTTGTTGTCTCTCTCGGTCATTGCCATGCTTCTGCAGCATATGTGAGAATGGGCCTTATCAATGATTTGTAAATGAGTAGTTTTATTTTTCTGATGATAAAATTAAATCTTAAATATTTCTGAAGTCCATAAAAACATCTGTTAATAGCAGTGACTCTATTGTTTTAATTAAAGTAATCTTGTAAGCAAAAAATCAAAAATAATGAAGTTCTCATATTTGTCTTATTGCAGCAATTTTATAAAGCGGTTTTCTTTTAGGATTATTTTTGTAACAAATTCCAAGTGATTTGTTTCATATCGCTTAATCCTTATTTCGAAAGAGGTATTGTACAAAAACATCAGATTTTAAGGGAAGGTTTGAAATTTAAATAATTTTCACATGACTCATAAATTTTCGACAGGCTGGCTATTTTTCCCTTATACTTCATTATTATTATTTTAAATGTTCAGCATATTGAAAATTTAATTCATTTTACAGTTATTTAAACAAAAATATGAAGATATATAAAGTAAGTTCTGCTTTTGAGTGTGAATTTTAGCTTTTAGCTCATTTGATTTATTTTAAAAATACCTGGAAAGTGTTTTTAGATATTGTTGTAGTAGGAATGCAAATGAGTTAAATAAGCAGTTATTGTTTTTTTAAAGTAAGTTATGGAAATTATTGGCTGTACAATCCTGCTCATTTTTCAAATAAAAAAAATATTATACTTAAACATTTTTTTAAAGTACTAGATAATATATCCTAATTTTTCAAAGCTTCTTTATTGTAAAAAAACTCATTATAAAATATTTATAATCTTTGAGAATTATAAAATTCCACTATCATATTCTAATTTAAAATTATTAGAAATCTTCGGGAACTGATTTTGTATCTTATTGCTGAATTTTAGAGAATGACCCAATGAAATAAATATGTTGAATGATTAAAAAAAAAAAAAAATATTTGTTTAAATACTGTTTGGAGGAAAGCTTTAAATGATAAATTAAATAATTTTTTTTAAAAAAAAATACGTTCGTTACTTACTATGCAACTTACTATGTTCTTTCTAAACCTTTTAAGCTTCTTCAATTGTTAGTTTATTTAATGAAATATACATAACAGGGGTCAGCAAACTGTGGCACACGGTACAATTTTCAGTGGCACTCTACACTACTCTACAAATTTGTCAATTTTTGAGTGGATGGGAGTTGATAAATTTATAATGAACCTTATTTGACAAACATCTTCAGAATTATAGACATTTACAAAATTACGAAAAAATCTGAAAAATAACTCTAAAAATAAATTTACAGCTACTTTGTAAATTATTGAATGTTATTGCTGGAGAGATTTAATTGTCTGAAGAGAGAAAATTGCATGTACTCTGCTTTCCGCTTTTGGTTCTACATACCTAAATAAAAAATCTTTCCTCATACGAAAAATATTTCGAATCCACAAAGAAATTATTTAACAACTGAATGTTCAAAATCGTGTCAAATTGAAAGTCACACTATACCCCTGATTTTGCGATATGGAAGTAGAGCGGTGCTATGCTCGCCTTAAAACCTTTACTTATCTTTTTATTTAACTATAATCAAGGGAAATACTTATATTTTACGTTGTCTACTTCTTATTTTAATAAATATGTTTAAAATTACATAATATATGTATAATTTTAATTTTTTAAAGTTTTTGTTGAAGAAATAGGGATATTTTATGCTGTTTCTTTTTATGTCAAAAATATCTTTAAATGATGCAAAATTAATATATAATAAAACTGTAAATTTATATTATTGACCTCTGTTCTCTAACTCTGCATGCATTATCGGGGAATCGAATTGTTTCAAAAATGTCCTACTGTGTAGCACGCTGAATTATATTGGTAGACTGGTTTGGCACGCTACAGCTGAAAGGTTGCCGTCCACTGGTATATATCGTTACTAATCTATCTATACGATTTAATATTCAACTCGATTAGTCCCGTAATTAATTTCAATGTTTTTAAGTCGTGAAAAACAATTACTTTTAATTCCAGTTAATGTTAAAAATAAAGATTAACACAAGGAACTAACGTCTCTCATACTTGGATATTTTTATTGCCTTGTTTTAGAAAAGTGATCGCGCTTCTTGATTTTTTTTTTCCGTCTCGGAATTTGTCTGGTTCTATCCTAAAGAAAACCTGTAGTTGAAAAAAATAGAGATTTCTGTGTGAATGGAATTATTTTTATACACAGAAAAAAAATAATTTTGTTATATAATGATTACTGAAATTTTTTTAAGGTATCCGACTACGTTTGGAACCATCATTTTGCAAAAGCGTACAAACGAATATTTTTTAATATTTAGTGTCACTTGGATTAGAGTACACGAGTTAAATTGTTTTAAGAATGTTATTAGAGTACAAAATGATTTAACCCTTTATCTACCGACGGTACTTATAAGTACCACTCACTTTAAAATAACATAAAATAACCAATTTTACGAATATTCTGACAAAGACAGGGATATTCTTTGAAATCCACTCTTCCAAGATATATGGCAGCATGGGCTCTAAGATGAGTATTTTAGCGGGGAAGGCGAATAGTTTTGTAGCAGAAATTGCGTTTTCAGCTGATGGCGTTTTCAGAGGATTGCAAAGATTATCATTTTTGTCCCCAAAAAATAGTTTAATAAAATGTCAAATTTTAAGTGTCTTATTTTTTTTTTTTTTTTGTATTTTAATGAGCTCTTTGATTTAACTCTTTATTTTAAGTGAACAGTGTATATAATTAATTTTATAGTGGAATATCTTTAATTAATTAATTAGCTCTAACAGTTTAAATTTCCCAAAGTGGAGTATTTTGTTTATGTATATCCCTTAATTTTTAATGTAGTGATCCAAAAAAAAATATTGCATGAAAAAAACTGCAGTAAATCATAATGTGGTAGATAAAGTGTTAAGTGCAATATTTTGGCAAAGAATGAAGAATAACCTATTTTCAAAATATTCTCCCTTCTTAGAAATTGCTTCTATAATAGCAATATTTTGCTTACATATAGCTCAGACCTCTGTACAGAGCCTTAACTAGGATTTTTAAAATGTATATCTTAGAAGTGGACTTATCCATATTTTAATACATCAGAGTGGAGAAATTTTAACAAAAAAATACCAATAATTATTTAAACTCTGAAAATAATGCAAATTTTTCAAAAATCCTAGTTCAAGCTATCTGGAGAATTCTTAGCTATAAATAAGCAAAATATTATTACTATAGAAGTATTTTTCTTAATAGAAGAATGTTTTGAAAACAGATACTTCTTTCATTTTTTTGCCAAAATATTGCATTCAAATAATTTTTTATTGTAATAATATTCTGAAAACAATTTTATACATGTATTCTAATCTAAATAACACTAACTATTTAAAAAATTATTCGTTTGTACGTTTTTGCAAAATATCAGTTCCGAATGTATTCGGATACCATAGATATTTATTTTAAAGTTTTAATGTATCTTTGGTTTTAAGCAAAATATTTAAGGAGACACAGTTGGATTCAGTTGACAAAAATCGTTAAAAAAAATCAAATCTTAATTTTTTTTAAACATAAATTATCCTTCATATACTTTTCTATAATCTCACAAAATGTTAAAGCTTTAAGTTTAAAAAAGTGCAGAGGTATGATAACTTTTACTTTCGTATTTATTCACTTCCAAATTGGCAAATCTAAACTTATCTCAGAAAGATAAAATAACTAGTTTGTCTTCATTTAAAATGCTAAGATTTTTTTTCTATTGAGCCTAATGCTGTAATATTTTTTCTAACTATTTTTCATAATACATGTAATAAAATTTGGTATGCATTTTTAAATCAAAGCAATAATTAATTTTTTTAAAAAAATAGTTGAATTTAGAATTTACACATTTTTCAAGAAATTTTCAATAGGAATTCAGAAAAAAAAGTATTTTATGTATATCAATCATGCTATCACAAAACCCATATAGGGTTTTTTTATACATAGTTTGACGTACTTGTAAATCAAATTTCATGTGTATAAGTCAATTTTTGTTGAAAAAAAACCATTTTAAAATCAGTTTTTTGAAGTTTTTCCTTAAAAGTTTAAATGCTTAGCTTTTTATGAAATTTTTAGAACACAAAATCTGTTCTTATAATACATACACTAGGAGGCAATCAAAAAAATTTTGAAAATTATTAAATTAAAACATTTTGTGTAAACCATGTTCTCTTAATTCACTTCCATTTTATTACGTGATCCGAAACAAATGTATTGAATGTTTTAATAACTTTCACTGTAATTTTGAATTTTTATCTCATTACACATAACGATGTGTTTTCGATACAAATTTAACATGTCTTAAAATGTGTAATATTTGTGGAACAATTAATATTCAATGGTTTGTAAATAAACGTACTTTTGGATGTTTTGAGTTTCAAAGCGCAGTTAAAAATGAACTTTTTTTTTTAAAGAAAATAAAAGCCTATTATTCCGCTAAAACTTTTTAAAAATAGCATCATTATTAAATAATTCTTGGCTTATATAAAGCTCTTGGGCAAATCATTTTTGAAATACCTAAATGACTATTTTGAAGTGTTAAAGTTTTCATTTACACCGGCATTTTAACTGTAACTCTTTTTTCTAGATATTTACCTTTTAGTTGCACATATATCAGTAAAATCACAAATAAAATTGCTTGTAATTGTCGCATTATATGCAATAAGTAATCTATTATTGTATATGTCTTGCTATGTTTATTCATTGCTTTGAGAGGAATAATTTTAAATTTGTTTGTTTATTTTCGGCTTGTTTGAATATTACATATTTGTTACAAATTTGACACATTTTTTATTTTTATGTTTATTTAGTACTTATCCATCTACCATCAGAACCGTGATTTTGTAAAAACGTACAAACAAATATTTTCTTCTTTTTTTTCTTCTAACTTAGGTAAGAATAAACGTATAAAATTGTTTTAAGAACATTATTACAGTAAAAAAAATTATTTTCATGCAATATTTTATCAAAACATTAACATAGAATGACCAATTTTCAAAACATTCTCCTTTTATGAAAAATGCTTCTATAATAATAATAATATTTTGCTTAAATGTAGCTCAGACTTCTGTACAGAGACCACGCTAGGAATTTTGAAATATATAATTTAGAAGCGGATTTATTTATATTTTAATACATCAAAGTGGAAAAATTTTAGCCAAAAAGCATCGATTATTATTTGGTAATAACTGTGAAAATAACGTGAATTTTTCTGAAATTCTAGTTCAGGCTCTCTCGAGAAGTCTTAGTTATATATAAGCACACAAAATATTATTATTATAGAAGCATTTTTCACAAAAGGAATTTTTTTTTAAAAAATGGGTAATTCTATGTTTATTTTTTGCCAAAACATCGCATTTAAATAATTTTTTATTATAATAATGTTCTTAAAACAATTTTATATGCGTATTCTAATCTAAGTGACACTAAATATTAAAAAAATTATTCGTATGTACGCCTTTGCACTATCATGGCTCCGAACGTATTTGGATACCTTAAATAAAGTCAGATGTATTTAATATTTTAAATCAAATTTTCAATTTTACATCTTTACGCTTTTTACTGAATTCACTCACTTTGTATTATTTACAAGTTTATTTTTAATGTTTTTTCACAGTGTTATATATCTTTATTCTATTATTCCTTAGAACTTTAGACTATTTTACGATTACTTTTCTTAGTGTAAAAAAAATATAAAATCTGTTTTTCCTCTCCTTATTCTATATTTCTTTTACGGATTAAAATATCTGTTGCATGAATTATTTAAAATTCTTCTGTAAGAAAAATTGTTTTAAAAACTGAGACATATTTTCCTCGATTTTATTTGTTGATTATTTTTCTATTGAATATATAAGATATCTAAGCTGTGTTTTTCAAAAAATTAATTTGTAAGACAAGAAAACTTTATTTTTGATTCCTTCTTCTTTAAATTAACGTAATAAACTCTTACCTTATTTTGAGATACTAATGAGTTTTTAGAACTCTATTTGTGTTACAAACATTATCTAAACGAAAAATGTTATTTTATTTTCTAAATTTTATTGAAATTAAACGCATTAGAAAACATTTATTTAAGCGTAATTTATCTCTTCCTTTGTTGATGAGAATTTTTAAATCTGACTAAAGAGAAATGAACGCATTCCGTTTGAAAAATCTTGCATTTTTGAAGTTTTTCGATTTATTCTTAAAAAAAATATTTCTTTATAAATTTAATTAATGCATTTCTTTTTTTTTAATTTGAAAAGTAATTAAACTTGATTTTTCAAAGATATTAATCGCTTGAAACTTAATTCTTTCAAGTAAAATTTATTTTTCCGAAACTAATCACGTTTAATATTAAATGTAAAATACTTATTTGACTAATTTTTTTAACAAGCTGCGTGAATGAACTGTTTTAAAAATAACTTTTTCAAACATCATAATTTTAATAAGTATTTATTCTGAATCCTTTTCTGTTGTACTGAAGTCTTAGAAAGTGTATAACAACAAGAGAAGAAATACGTGATTATTCAGATATTTTTCTTTTCGGTGAAATAAAATGAATATTTTATGCATGTAACATAGTTCATATATTTTTACGTTTTATGTGATGTTTTCTTTTTATATCTATATAGTTAATTTGTTTCCTTTTTAAAACCTAGTATATTAATGAATCATTTTGAATAGACCTTGAGGCTGGTTTTCATGATCTTGTAAGTTATTACATCTAGGAAAAATATTTTGTTCCTACTTTGCTCCCTAACTCATTTTTTTAAAGTATACAATACAATTGTAGTTATAAAAGCCCACAACAATAACACATCATAATCATCCCTAACTATAACTTAAACATGTTTAAAGAAAGTGAACAATAAATCTTAGTGAATATAAAGAATGTTTATAATTTTCTGTTGACGTTTAAGGATTTGTTGTACGTAGAAATAAGACTTTTTTTTTTTGCAAAAATGAAATATAACTGAAAATTGTAGAATTGTTTTTATTTGTTTTCAAAACATAGAGCATTCTTTTTCTTTATTTGTTGTTGAACACATTTTTTTCTTCATTTATTTATTTATTATTATTATTTGTAAATAAATGTATGTCCTCTTTATAATGTTTTTGCGCTGTAGACCACCTTTGATTGTTTTTTTTTTCCAATTCCTACTATTAGTCCTTTCTTTCCCTTATATATATATATATATATATCTTGTTCAAATTTTCTATCGTTAATAAAATACTTTCTATCCAGCCATTCAAGTTAAAAATACATTTTTTAAAACTTGTTGTGGATGACGCTAAAGGTTAATACAGTTTTTTTCAAATGTTTTAATTCATTAATTAAATTAAAAAATAAATAAATAGTAACAAACAAAAATAATAGTCCAACAGCATATATATAAAGTAAAATTGTTCATTGTGTCCCTGCAGCGCAATGGATAGCTTGTTGGACATCTAATCCAAAGGTCGTGGTTTCGATTCCCACCTGGGATGACATAATTTCTGAGAATGTGATTTCTTTTAACTATACTATTTTATTCGAATAATTAAATTAAATTAATAAATAAATAGTAACAAACAAAAATAATAGTTCATCACTATATATAGAAAGGAAAATAGAAAAATGTATTTAAAATCGCGCGCGCTTTCTATCTTGCCACTAAATGTTGTGGTTCTGTCATATGTATATACATATTTATATTAATTGTAACTATTTAATAAAAAGTAACTAAAATAGAATTTTTCTTTTTCGACCTAAGTAGGAATTGACTTATAATTTTTTTTATAATACTTGTTTTTTATTTTTTCTCTGTTATCAGATGGTATTTTGCTATTTTTTCCAAGTATTTTTGTTCTATTTCTATTTGTTTTGCAATATTTCTTTCTAATATCCCACATTCAATTATAGACATTTAACTGTACATCCACAATGTTGAAATTTGTATCTTTATAAATCATTTGGATATTTTTTACCAACATTTATACTGATAAAATAAAATTTTTATTAATTTATAGATTTTTGAATAAAGCAATGGTTTCTGCTAAGATTACTAAAGAGGGTTTCTTCACGAAAACCAGGGAAAAAAATTGATATTTCAATTTATATAGGAAAAAAAAATATGCAGTGTAAATTTTTATTTTATCTGTATTAGCTTATCTTAGCTTTCCAAACTGTGGTACTGGTATGCATTACTTAAAGATAATAGTGTTTACTTTTAAATTACAATTCCTCAAAAGTGTAAATTACAATACAGGTAGAACATTTTTGAAAATTATACTCTTATTATGACTTGGAAACTTTGTACATATATTAATTAAATAAATGAATGTTTTATTAAGATATTTTGGGTTTGTGTGTGTCAAAGAAGTTATTCAAAAAATATTTACATGTTAAAATGTACGTGGATTTTTATGGTTTAGAAGCTTTTCTCATATTACACTACATATGAATTTTAAAAAACTTCTCAAAATTTTTAAAAATACCCTCATTAAAATAATAATCATGCACTAAATGCGTATAAAAAACTTTGTAATTGCACGACCAATAATTTTTTAAAAAATTGTTCTTACACTTGGTCTTTGTTTAACGTTATGAAAATAGGCAAAAAGGCTGCTTGATATAACCCCTTAATATTCGACGCCTTACGGAAAAAGAAACTCCCCCAAGTGATACAACAACATCCGTTCTTTAAGTTTCTGTTCTTAAAATTGGATTAATTTTCATGATAATGTATTTTTAGTTTAAAAGTGCTCATATACTAATAAGCATAAAATGCTTTTATTCTTCTTGTATTGCATAGTTTTAAGAAACAATTGGTGGATTATTAGTTGAATAGTTGTGATGGGAGGAATTTCGAAGGTGCCTAAAGCAATTTTAGTTATCAAGAAACGCATATGTATACATTTGAAGAGTTATTTTAAATAAAGAATCGATACGGTCGTTCCTTGGAAATCGTTGCCTCCAGGTTGTCGGTTTGAATCTCAGCCATTGATCATTGTGTGGTATTGTGGTGCTAAATCCACCTGGTGAATGATACAGACTACTGCTTGTTATGAGATTGATGAGATCCGTATCTAATAGTTGGCTTTCCGGTAGAACATGCATTTAATAAATCGGCTTGAATTTGGAGAATAAATTGAGTATAGTTGGAAAGGTAGACATAAAATTTACTTTTATGTTTGCGGATTTTCTTAGGGTCAGAGATTTTGTTACAAGGTACGGAATAAATATTAACTAGAGAGTTTAATAAAAAAATATTATTCATTTTTCAAATTTGCCATTTTTTGTTGAGAGCTTATGACTGCTCCACTATCTTTAGCATATTCTCTAGGTATCAGGTCACAATAGAGGTAAAAGATTTAAAGTAAATCATCCTTGAGATTTGTTTACAAAATGTAAAAAAAAAAATTTTTAACGCCAATTCCTACTTTGTTAGAAAAACTTATTGGCGCCATCTGTTAGCAGCTAATTTTAATTACGAAGGAAATAACGCAGAATAATTTTAAAATAAAAAAAAAAAATAAAATTTAATTAATGAATTATTTGAGAAAACTGTATTGACATCAAGTGTCATCCATTACAACTTAAAAAAAATTATTTGAATTTCAGTGGATGAATAGAAAGTATTTTATTAACGATTGAAAATTTGAACAAGATAAATATATAAATATATAGAGATTGAGCTATTAGTAGGAATTGAAAAAGGTATGTTTCTTTGTGTTATTTTCTAAACCATTCATTCGCTTTTATTAATGTAGCAGTGAGGTTTCTCACTATAAATTATTGGCAATGGTTCTGGATCAGACCTTAACATCGTCAATCGTATGATCTCAAAAGGCTTATAAACAATTTACATTCGTAGGGAGAAAACTCCCCCTTATTAGTTTATTATTTAAAGTCGGTGTGGGCGTTAAGTCGATCGCGATCGCCCAGTGGACCGCCAAGGCATTTTGGGGTGACCGCCTTTTGTCGAAAGACCAGCATACGAAGGTCTGGAAATATTTTTAAAATACGGTGAAAAAAAATCGAATAGCAAAAGAAAAAGTTCGTTAAATAGAAAATGTACTTCGATAATTGGAGGTTATTTTACCAAGAAAATCGTAAAATTTTCCTAGTCCCAGGAAAAAGTTCGCTAAATAGAGAAATTCTTAATATAGGGGTTCGTAAAATGGAGGTCCAACTGTATTATTGACTTCCTATTAGCTCACTACACCTACGCCACTGAATGGACCCAGTGGCGTAACGTACACCCCCGCATTGCGGGAACCCGTGGTTCTAGGGGGCCTAAAAGTTATTGACGCCAAGTACATATTAGGGCTTGGAGCCCAAAACCTGAATTTGCAGGGAGGCCCTAATATTCTCCGTTACGCCCCTGGGGGGATCGCAACACCTTGAAAAAATTAGGAGTAGCCCTTACCCTGGAAAAGTGTGCCCACCCCTGATTTAGAGGATAAAGACTGCTCCTAGAAGGAGTGCCGAAATTAATTTGTTCTATTAATGAAAGCTCCTTTGGAAGTTGATAAGGTACTTTAGAAGTATAAGTTAACAAATATATCCCTTAATACATCCATTTCGAAGAGGGTGGTGCATTTTCGGACATTTTTTCGTAAATTTGAATTGTCTCCAGTGTGTCTCATTCTGAAGTTTTTGAATTTGACGTTCTATATTGCTAACGTGTAGAACAATCGTATACTACTTGTTAAACAAATCTTGACCTCAGTCTAAGTTTTCTAGGTGCAATATTTTTATTACAATTGATATTATATAATATGAATGATCATGTGTTATTTCGTGATCTAGTTATACTTTAAAATTATGTTAGGGCTCCTTTGGTTAACCGACCACTCATCTGAAAGATTGGCTGGAAATACGCGACACTAAATGTTTCTTTCTATTTTCCTAGGCATTTATTTCTTAAGTACTTTAGCTGACATACTGTTGCCTGGACGATATTGTTCCAGGCAATTATTTTTTATAGTTATTTCTTTTCATTTTTTTCTAATTTATGATTTATAAGGTGATCAATCGTCCTCCTTAAGGGAGGACAATCCTGCTTTTATAGGTTCTGTTCTTCCTCAAAAAGTGTCCTCCTACTTGTCCTCCTTTTTCAATATTTTCAAACTAATTTGTTAATCTATATTCAGTGATGCCTAGCCGAACTATTACACTTTTGTTTGAAGAAGTTAGAACACTAAATGTATATTTAAATTCTGATAAATTAGAGCAATGAGAAAATCAACATGTCGAAATTGATAAAGGATGGGTGGAAGTATTAGACCACGTGAAAAATTAGTTATTCTTGTTGAATTTTCGTTGTACTGTCCAGGAACTAATGCAGCAGTTGAAAGAGTTTTTTCAATTGGTAATGCTTATTAAACGTGTGAAAAATCAAGATTGAATGTTGATATTTTACATAGTTGCAGCATTTACTATAAAATTCAATTTGATGGATATTTCTTGCTCCGAAATTTCCTAAGTATTAGAAAATGATATATTGACAAAAAGAATTCATTCGATGAAAAAATACTCATTTAAGAAAATATTTAAAAGGAATTTCTAAGAGTAATTAGTGTATTTTTGTTTGAGTTAATAAAATGTTTCATATATTTACGTTGTATTTTTTTCTTAAAGTTTTCGTTCTCCTTTTCATTTTTTAAAAACTGGTCACCTTATGATAAAGTCATTTTTTGCTTACAAAAAAAGTGAAATGCAGTTCGTTAACGACATGGCCATCAACTATAATTTAATTAAACTACTGTGGTTTAGTAAATTTAAGCTTGCTATTTTTTCCCCCTTTGTTTGTGAAATGATGCTATCATAATTATTAGTATTTTCCGCTCAATTGGCCATTTTAATAGTCAACGAAGGGTCTAGTTCCATTGATTTTTTTAAAGTATTATGTAGGATTCGTTACTATTATCACATTGTGTTGTAATATAAAATTAATTGAACGAAATTGAAAAATCCTATTTTTTAAATCTAATTTCAATGCTTATGAATATTTACAAAATCATGAAGTTGCTAAGAGTAAATATTAGTATATAAACATTTATTTTAATTTGTTAGGGTATAAAATAAATAAAAATCATAGGTACACTGCATAACAATGTTTACTTTTTTGGATCGATTTATCCAGCATTTGGTTTCTTTTGTTCAAATATATTTTGGTATTGCACAAAATTATACTTAACGAATAACATAAAACATGCGATAAAAGACAGTATAATGTCTTATTACACGACAAAATAAACTGAAATAAGTAATATTAATAAGAATACAGCTCGCGAATGTTTTATCAATGGTGCCCATTTATTTGACAGTTTTTTTCTCATCGTTCCCATTTACCTAATTACTTTTGGCATATGTTCTGTTGTGACATTTTGTACATATGCAAATGCAGATCAGGTCATTATTAAATTTAATTACCAATTTTAAAATAATTTAAATAATTTTCTTTTTCTTTTCTTTGAGATAAACATCAGTGTTATAAAACTTCTTAATCCTCCAGCAGTTAAAATATGGATTCACATATAACTAATTCCAGTTAAAAACTATTTTATTCTTTGCAATTTCTGATCCATTTAGTAAAAATTTCCATGTCTAGCCTTTAACCGGTACCAAAAGTCAACCAAATATATTGAGCTTCTACGTTTAAACCTGAAAGAGACTGGTAAGAAAAATCTTTTGTTTCGAAAAACATATCGGTGGAAATTTTGATACCAAGTTGCTTAAATTGTTCACGCAATATTTCCATTAGTTTTGCCGCTAGACATTTTGTTACTTTTCTGTTTATTGTCTGAAGACAGTCTGCTTTTTGACTCATACGTCTTGCAATAGCTTGTCTTATTATCTAATGTTGCAGGTTGTGTGATTCATCTGCTGGAATAATAGATTTGTTGTTGCAGCTGCGAATGGAAGCAATTCATATTGGAAAACATTTGCATATGCAGGCTTTGTTTTCATCTTGCTGATGTAAAAACATTATTTAAAAAAAGGGAATGGTTTTAAAGTTTTGATGTCAGATGCAAAAATATTTAATTTCTTAGCTTGACGAATTAGACATGGGATATTTGAAATCCTGTTTCGTTACTTTTTTTGTTTGATTTTTTTTTAATTCTCAAAAATGAAAGCCACTCTAATGCTTAAATATAAATAACAAGACCAAGTATTAATTTTTTAAAGGTATCTGACGCGACGTTCGGAACCGTGATTTTGAAAAAGAGTATATATGGATAATTTGATATTTAGTGTCAGTTGAATTGGAATATACATATAAAATTGTTTTAAAAATATTACAATAAAAAAATTATTTAAGTGTAGTTTTTTATATCAAAAAATGAAGGCTAAGTCTTCTCTTCTTCACAGCGTTTTTGAAAAAAAATTACATTGTTTCCTGAGTTACGATCAACTGAAATAATAATGGTTGTTTTTTTATTAAAATTTCTCTTCTCTTATGTAATAAAACATGAATATAAATCCACTTCTAAATTATATATTTCAAACATTTTGTTTCAACCGTTATAGAAGTCTTAGATATATATAGGCAAAATATTATTATAGAAGCAATTTTCATAAAAGGATAATATTTTGAAAATATGTCATTCTTTCTTTATATTTTATCCCAAAAAAATTGCATTTATAATATTCTTAAAACCATTTTAAAGGTATATTCTAATTCAACTGACACTAAATATTAAAAAAAAAATATCCATTTTACGCTTTTTCAAAATCATGGTTTCAAGTGTATATCGCTCAAAATAAATTAATATGCACCTAAAACAACCTAATTTTGTTAGCATTTTCAAGAACTAATCTTAATAGATAACTTGGTAAAAAAAAACTACGAATTCAAAAGCCCCATTAAGCAAGTACTGACTGTTTAATAATTTTTTAGAATTAAATGTTTTAATTCAAGTTACTCGTTTTACTTATAAACCTAATCCAACTGACTGTTGAATTTGTAAAATTGATCGATTTTATAGCTTGTTGAAAAGCTAATTAATAATAAAACCTAAGATTTTATACTTTTGTTTTACAGATTAAATTTTATTTTCGAATTTCATTACTTAGACTTACATTTAAAAATGTGCTTTTGCGTAAAAATCCCATAATAAATCTATAAGTAACACACACACATTTTTCAATTCCTACTATTAGTTCACTCTCTCCCTATATGTATATATATATATATATATATATATATATATATATATATATATATCTTGTTCAAATTTTCAATCAAAAATAAAATACTTTCTATTCATTCATTCAAGTTCAAATACAATTTTTAAACTTGTAGTGGATGACACTTGATGTTAATACATTTTTTTCGAATATTAATTCATTAACTAAATTTAATTAATGAATAAATACTAACAAACAAAAATAATAGTTCAACACCATTTATAAAAAGAAAAACCGCTCGTTGTGTACCTGTAGTGAATTGGATAGCACGTTGGACTTCTAATCCAAAGAACGTGGGTTCGAATCCCACCTGGGATGGCCTCATTTATGAGAACATGAATTCTTTTTACTATACACTATCTTATTTGAATAATTAAATTTAATTAATGAATAAATAGTAACAGACACAAACAAAAAAAGTCCAACGTTCTATATAGAATGGAAAATGGAATATTGCAAGGAAAAATCGCTATCTATTTTGTCACTAAATATTGTGATGTATATATATATATTTATATTAATTGTAACTATATAATAAAAAGTAAATAAAATAAAGCTTTTCTTTGTTTACCTAATTAGGAGTTGATTTAATTTTTATATATATATATATTACTTGTTTCATATGTTTTTGCTTGTTAGAAGAATTGGAAGTGACACGCATAATTTTTTTGTTATCAAATAGTGGTACTCTTCTCAAAAAGGTTGAGCACCCCTGTTCTAATGCAATGCAATTCAAAACAGATCCTCATATATGAATTGATTGATTTAGTAAACAGTAAGTTACATTTGGACTCATGTATGACGAAACCTCTCAAACCAATATCTTCAAGGTCTTGAGTGATTATCTGTTAATATCAGACGCGAGCCCTACAACCCAATTTCATGAAGAGGACGGATAATAGCGAGAGTCGATACGATACAGATTAATCTGTTCCGTAACATTGCATCGATGATCTCGATAGCAATAGATAATTGTCATTAGTAACTGAATTTGCCACCAGTCCAGTCCTAGACTACTGCACGTAGTTTGTACACTTAGGAATTAATTCCAAAATCAGCTAATGACACCCGCACTCATAGAATGCCGGAAATACTCCGTTAAATTTGACTAGTTTCAATAGTCCTGTTGCATGCCGTAGCAATATTCAGGAACAGGTAATTCGTGATGATATAGAACAGTGGTTCCCAAACTAGTCCCTATGGACCCCTAGGGATCCCCGATATTATTCAGGGGGTCCGTGGAAAAGTAAAATTAATTTGTGGGTCCCTGAACAACGTCGAGGGAGTCCGCGGAAATTTTAATATAAAGTAAAAAAATTTTTGATTCGTTTTTTTTATTTTTATGGAAATTTAAATAGATAACAATTCATTAGGATATTCCCGACTGGGTGTTGAACCCTTTTGCGCTTGGACTAACTCAGATCCCAAACACAGATGAATCCATACTAATACAGAAGCATCTAATTGAAGTATCCACAAGTGAGTGACTTAAACCAATGTTTGAACAAGGATACCCCACATTCTGGTTAAAAAAACAGATCCCAATTTTATATCCTGCATGATGGGTTATTGTACAGAAGTTGTTGACTACGTTCCCGCCTTCCAATTTGGTAGAACGGGGATTCAGGTTCGTAAAAAATCTCATCACAAAAAAACAGAAACCGACTAAAAACTAGTGCTCGTGGGCATTTGCTATTCACAAAAATTGAGACTGACAAATACACTCATTATATCTCATAAAGTTCAT
The DNA here is from genome assembly GCA_019973955.1 of Trichonephila inaurata madagascariensis. Taxonomy (NCBI): domain Eukaryota; kingdom Metazoa; phylum Arthropoda; class Arachnida; order Araneae; family Nephilidae; genus Trichonephila; species Trichonephila inaurata. Next base: position 184,375 of record BMAV01000900.1, on the reverse strand, counting down.
CCAAGTCATTAATTTTAAAAAAATTTTTTTAAACAAAAGTTATAATTTCAATAAAAAATTCTTCAACAAAATGTTTTTTTAAATTTGTAATTTTTATACTATGCATTTATGTAGCTTTTTCACTTAGGGGTCCGTGGGCAAGTTATGACTATAAAAAGGGGTCCAAGGTTTAAAAAAGTTTGGGAACCACTGATATAGGATATCGTATTTCGAAAATCAAACAAATCGTAAACTTAAAAAGTAAAGATCTGTCAGTTCAGAAAAAAAAAATATCCTCAAGGTTGTCTTCGCTTCATGTTAAAGAATAGAATTTGACTTAAGAATAATTTTTCAGATATTACAGAATGGGAAAATTTATATTATATTCTTGCTTCACTATTCTATTCTATTCACTATTCTATTCTTAATGTTCGTTTTTATCTGCGTTGATCTACTCTTTACTCTTAACCTGAATCAAAATATATAATTCTTGAATGATTTAAAACGTGAAAATTTTCCATAAAAAGTTGTGGTCAAGGATTTCACATATAGTATGCTCGACCAATTTAAATTTAATTGTTCATTAACTTAATGAAGTGCTAAACACAGAGATACAGAAGTATTCAGTGAAATTAGTCATCCTGTTTGCATGAAATGTGTTATGGTATCCTACTACGTTTGGAACCGTGATTTTAAAAAAGCGTATAAATGGATAATTTTCATGATATTTAGTGTCACATTAGAATACGCGTATAAAATTGTTTTAAGGATATTTTGACAAAAAAATATTTAAATACAATATTTTGGCAAAAAATGAACTTAGAATAACCTTTTTTCAAAATTTTCTCCTTTTATAAAAATTGTTTCTAAAATAATATTTCGCGCGCGCTTATATAAAGACTTCTCCAGAGGGTCTGAACTAGGATTTTTGAAAAATTCACATTATTTTCAGAGTTACCACCTATTGAAATAATTTTCGGTGTTTTTTTCCTTAAAATTGCTCCCCTCTGTTGTCGTAAAATATGGATAAACCCACTTCTAAGTCATATTTCAAAAATTCTAGTTGAGCCTCTGTAGAGAGGTCTGAGCTATATACAGGCAAAATATCATTATAATAGAATAATTTTTCACAAAAGGAGAATATTTTGAAAATGTGTCATTCTATGCTCATTTTTTCTCAAAATATTGTACTTAAATAATTTTTTATTGTAATACTATTCTTAAAATAATTTTATATACATTTTCTAATCTAAGTGACTCTAAATATCATAAATATTATCCATTTATACACTTTTGCAAAATCACGATTCCGAATGTAGTCGGATAACTTAAAGAATCCCTACCCCAGTCTTATAGCGAGACGTTTGCTGTACTGTTATGAATGGTCTTAAACAGTTCCTTTTAAAAGTGCCGATGACAGACTGCAAAACGCCCTCCTTCCATGTCAGTCTCAAAACCCTGGCAAAGTTTTAATGACTTGGTTCGGGGGGGAGGGTTGTCATCATTAGAGGTCGGAGAGGACTTGTTGCTTTTACAAAATAATGATTTTAAATATAGGCTGGCATGAGTGGTATTGGTTTTGCTTCTAATGTGAGGTATTTATTTTTATATAACGTATGTGTAAAATCTTATATATACCACACGTTGCATCATCGAAACACTTTTTCATTAGTGTATATACCTTTGTCTTTTATTTAAATATATATGTTACCGTTAAAATGTGAAATTCATTATTTCATAGAATAACTAGGTATTTCATGAAATAACTAAATTGTATAAAATTATTGAATTCTATGATTTAATGGGTACTCTGTAGAATAACGATTGCTAGATCGTTAAAGTATGAAATACGTTAAACAAAAGTTCTTTGAATCGGTTATAAGTGCTTTTAGTCAGTTTTGAAGCACTTATAGCTGTCTACTCGTGTAATAAAATGTGCAATGGTAAAAAGAGTCTGCTTATTTCAAAAATACTATGCAATGCTGTTACTTCATCACAGCAATCCCAATTTCTAATAAATAATGAAAAGTAATATATAGATATTTCATAAAATTTAAATTAATATTCTCCTACAATTTTGTTTGAAAAAGTTAAAACAATGTTTTTATGAAGCAGTAGTTTTTCTTCTCAGCATGTATTTTTTTGACTATATATAAACATAACTATTTCTGCAACATATTATTTTTCCTCTTTCTGTTTAACTAATGTTAGCAATATGAACAATAATAAATTATATCATCTTCTTTTCCTTATTTATCAATTAACCATCCGAAATAGGGATAAAATGCATTTTTCTAGAGATTTTAGCTATTTATAATCAATTAACTTATAAAATAACTGAACTGAAATAACTTAATTGAAATAGCTGAATTATACACTTTTATGTGCTAACATATATATTCTTTCTTCCGTAAAGCCTCTTTATGAGCTTGAAGGTGAAAATTTCAGTGTTTAATTCAAATAGTTTCCTCGCCTAATTTCAAGAAATTAAAACCGAATTCGGTATTTTTTTTCAAACTGAAAAAAAAAAAAAAATGGTTGGATTTTATATATTATCATATATATAATACCTTATATGTCATTAAAATACTCCCTTTTTCAATCAAGTTCTGTATTTTATGTCCTTTATGTTAAAATCCAATGAAACTTCTATTTTGCATATTACAGTGAAAAGTTGCATATTTTTAATCATATATATGTGTTTTAAGTTTTAAGAATTTAGAGTGATAGAGGATATCTGTATACACAGGAATTTATATTACTATCGAGAAACGTTTTCCCATTTGAAAATGTGTGCCGTGTTTAACTCTTATAAGAGGCAAAAACAACTTTAAAGTTATTAGTAGATAGTATGGGCGTTTATGTGCATTTAGGCTCACAAAACATTCATATAACGTTGCATGTTAGTAAAATATCCTTTTTGGATGTATTTCCTACTATTTAATTTACTGCTCAGAATTATGTGAGACATGAGATTTTATGGCATAATGAATAAATTCATGTGACGTCATAGTCGCATGATAACTGTAATTAAGTGTTTCCAACCACTCACTTCACAAACTCATGTGACGTCATAGTCACATGATAAATGCAATTACGAGTTTCCAGCCAATACGTTCATGTACTTCACTGTCGGCAGCGTTTGCCTTTTAAAGAAACCTTATTTTAAGATGAATGTATTTTTCAACAATTATAACACACATAGTGACAAAATGCTCTTGATTTAAAAGTATAAGTATAATATAAGATTTTTTGGTACTTACGTATATTATCGCAACAATCGCCAACTCTATTAATAACTCGCTAAGCTAGCAAACCCGATTTCCTATGTGTGGTACGCGCTGAATTGGCATCTATGTGCTTCGTTTCATATAATGTCACCAATAGGTTGCAATAATATGTAAGTACCAATTTTTTTTTTAATTTTGAAAAACTTTTTGAAGAATATTAATACTTGGAACATCTTCATCAAACTATCAAATTTGAAATTTTATATAAATTTTGAAAACAGAACATCAAGCATAAGACTAATAGTAAGGTGACCAACCGTCCTCCTTTTATTAGTCCTGTCCTTCCTCAAAAAGTGTCCTCCTTTTTGTCCTCTTTTTCAATATTTTAAAACTGATCTGTTAATCTCTATTTTCAGAGATGAACCAAACATGTTTCCAAAATATCGATGAATGGTCTGAAACAAAAATCACAGGAAATAACAATTTTCAAAGGTATTTTTTGACTTCGTCACATGTAAATTGGGCAGATATAGAAAATTACGTTGAGTTTTTTATCGAAAGAAATGCCCGATATTAAAATCAATGACAATTGTCTGTTTGAAGTAGAAAAAAGACTGAATGTATATTTAAATTCTAATAAGTTAGAACAGTTGGAGAATCAACATGCTGCGAAATTGGTAAAAGATGGTTGAAATTACTTAAACCATTTCAAAAATGAACACTTTCTATAGTATGAAAATGTAATTATTCTTGTTGAATTTACGTTTTGCTGCCCTGGAACAAATGCAGCAGTTGAAAGAGTTTTTTAAAGTTAATAATGATTTTTGTGAAGTGACTAGTGAGAAATCAAAATTGAATGTAATAATTTAGCTACAGTGCTTACCTTAAAATTCAGTATGAAGGATATTTTTTGCGTGAATTTTCCAATATATTAAAAAATGAAATGTTGACAAAAAAATTCGTTCAATGGAAAAATACTCTTTTAAGGCAATAATTAAAAGGAATGTGAGTTTAATTAGCGTATTTTTGTTTGAATTAATAAAACGTTTCATACATTTAAGTTGTAATTTTTTCTTAAATTTTTCGTCCTCCTTTTCATTGTAAAAAAGAAAAAGAAAAAAATGGTCGCCTTACTAATAGCAGCTTTCAATTCAATTTAGAGTACGTGATTGTATTTATCATGCCGTAATGAATTTGGTTCATTGATTACTTTTTTAAACATTTTTTTTCTTCTGCTTTTCCCTTTATATAGTTAAGTTCCCTTAAATAGTAACTACAGTTAACAGTTCAAACAGCTGTAATCAGTATCAACCTTTCTAAACTAAGCTATTGCATCCACTTAAAAAGCAGCCTTAAGCGTGTCCCGGATCTATAACCGATTACTTGATGAAAAGATGAAGGTGTGTACTGATGAATTGTTTGACGTTAAGTCACTGAATTTGAAATCGCTTAAAATGCTTTAGATATAAAGAGATGACGAATTGCTGCTTTTTAACCACCTCCACAAAAGCTTTGCATGATAAAATCCCTTTTTTTTTGGAATGTATATACATGTCACAGGGAATTTTGGTAATCAATGGCGTTTTTATATGTATGTATAAAGGTCCAGGTGTGGAAGAATATATGCTTTATAAGTTTTTATTTATTTTTTTTCTTTTTGAAAGAGAGTTATTAATATTCAAATAATCCCTGAAGTACCATCAGGTGGAGCAAGGGTTCTTTAAGACCTTTTTTGGGTGAGGCATAAAGCTATGTGCGTCAATGTTAAAACTCTTAAATAACGTACATGCAGTGGATACTTTTCGATTTTTTGGACGTATCTTTTTTAAATACATGAGTAATCATGTTTTAATGAATTCAGTTGCTTGTATTTTTTTATAGCTATAGCTGTATTTTTCGCGTTTGCATTATAAATTTAAATTTTAAAACATCCTGCTTTTAGACTTGTTTTTGATTTTTCTGCTGTAAACTGAATTATTCTTTATCCTGCAGAAAAAAACGAAGGGGTGTTGTGATACTCCAAACATTTTCTGCAGTGTGTTCAGTAAAAATTTTAAGTAAGATAAAAATAATGTATCAAGAACTACGTATATAAAAAGCATGGCATACATAAATCTTGATTAAATTCTGAATTCAGATATTTTCATACTTTTTTAATAAAATGTAAATATTTTTATTCATTTAGCAGCTTTCGTTACAAGATGCAATGAATTATTTAGTGGTTCTTTTTTTACATAGTATGTATTCAATTGAGTTCATTTAAAATTTCCAGATCATAAATATGTATAATTTTTTGAAAGATGTCTTGTTAGTATATGATGTGTTTTAATTAATATTTCATATTGCTGATGTTTATAAATCATGGTAATTTTTCTGAGCTTGCTTTTGCATTTTTATTGATAAATTATTCTTAATTGGAAACCTATCTTCACATTTAATCTAATTAATTTTTGTATATTTAACACTGTATTAAATTTTGAAAGAATGATTAACAAAATAAATGCAGCATAGACTTTGTTATTATACTTTTTAAGGGTTAGGTTGATACAAAGTGGTTTGTGAGTGAATACAACGAAAATTTATCTCGAGTAATTATTTCAAGCATCTTTTACAATGGCTTGGAAGCAAAGTAATTTGAGAATTGATAGATTTTTTTGAAACTGAAGCTTTTTTTTTAATCTGTGAAACGAAATATAGACTATTATATCATAAATACGAACGCTGGTTTAATTTGCAATGATAAATTTAAAATAACATTCAGAAAAACTATTTCGTTGTGTTTTTAAACTTAAAATGAACATCTTTTTTCCCAAATATATTTTGTAACCTATCTTGTATGTTTTATATATGAATAAAACAAAAATATTCAAATGAATAAAAAGTTAAATTTGGATTTTAAAAAAAGGACATTTTTTTTGCTTAAAATACATCAAAATTTTAAAATAATGTTTATGCATTCCGAAATTAAAGTTAAGATCACTGGTTTGTATGTAAATTAGAAGAAATAATTATATACTATTAAAAATACAGTCAAACCTTCGTATTGCGAATTTTTCTATATAGCGAACTTTTTCCTGGAACATTGAACATTTCACGATTTTCTTCGTAAAATAACCTCTCTATATCGAAGTGCATTTTCTATACAACGAACTTTTTCTTCTGTGGTTCAATTTTTTTTCTCTCCCTATTTTTAAAGTATTTCTGAACATTTCAAGTTATTCTCTCTTTTAACACATTTTATGGTGGTCATAAATCTTGAACTAGTTTTATAAGATCCTAACTTACCGAGAGCAATAGAGTTCTAGAAGTGCAACCTTTAATCCCCATTGTCCAGCTCACTAGAAACATCTTCGATGTACCCTTTCACACTAAGTGGAGTTGTTCCGTGTCCCCATGTTCTAGTTATAAAATAATGTATGTTTAATATTACTTGTATGCTTTAAATTAGAAAATGTCCTTAAAATTCATTAATTTTAATATAAAATTATTTTCTTAATATTGAAAATACAGTGTATTCTTCGACATTCTTTTTCTTGTCTTACTTGCAGTTATTTTTTTTCTTATGGGTAAGATATATAAAATAAATATATATTAATTTTAAAAAATGTGTGAATAATTACTTTTTTTCGTTATAATGTTTACGAATTTCAAATTTGTTTTATGTAGTTTTTGTGGTTAGATAGAGGTTAAAAGATGAACCTCTATCTAACGAATTTTCCATATAACGAACTTTTTTCCGAGATTTAGCGACTTCGTTATATAGAGGTCTGACAGTATTTACAACAAAATTTTTCAATCTAATTCTAGCTGTGTATTATAGAACAATAAACAAATTACAATGTATTTTGTCCAAAATTACGTGGAAAATACTTTGTAAATTAAGTTTAGAAAAAATAAACCCTACTGAAAATGAACTTTCCAAAGATATGAATTTTAAAAATTATTCAATAAATCTTGCAAACAAATCCTTCCCAACTCTGTTTCTCTCATTATTCATTTTATTTCGAATTTGTTCGAAAATTACTGTTGAGAATCAAATCTTTTTTTCATCGTGAAATCTCCTATTTTTCATGCAATTATTATATGTGAAAAATATTTTTGATACTACGAGCATAAAATTGGTATGTGCATTCATAAATAAAATAAATATAAGTATTTTTTACCCACGTAATTCATGAGCTACGTGGGAATTTTTTTTGCTTTTGTTTTTGTTTATTGCTGAAGAGAAAACAAAGATAATAGAATTCGGAAAATCGAATTATTATTTTGGTTACCTTTATTTTTTAATAGGTAAGTAAAAGAAAGTGAATTTCCGAGCAAAATGGTTTTTTTCCCCCAGAGGAAGAATAATTTCTATCTTACAAACTTTGAAATGTAAACTTTATAACTGGAAGATAACAATTCACAAATGTGATGAGATTTTAAACTTTCATATTTATTTTTTCCGATCTGCTTTGAGTTTCAGAATAAAAATATTAAACTTTCTCGCTTTAAAATCGTTTTCGGTTTTTGGTAAAATGAAATTCGAATTTATGTTTATTTATCTATTTTAAATTAAATTTACTTCTGAAGGATATTTAACAGTTTGTTATAAAAAAATTCTCACTATCATGAATTTGTTTATAAAATAAGAATAATAAAAATTGTTGTACATTTATTTTATTTTTTTTTCATTATTCTAATTTATAAAATACTTTTAAATAATGTAATTTAATGTCAGCTTAAAAATATTTCTAAAATATATGTATTTAGAATTTTATGAAAAAAATACAAATAATAATCTCTATTTCTCCGATGCAAATTACTTCTTGTTCTGATAATAATGAATATTTGTTTCTTTTTTAAATTTAAAATTCGATTCTTTTCGCTTTTAAGTTATCGATTTAAAAAGAAAAAATGCAGCTTATCACAGTATGTAGCATTGATAGTTAATTCTTTAATCAACTTAGAGTTAAATAATTACGAAAATACTATCATTATTTTTTAATGTGTATGTTAAAGTAAATAATCTTTAACGTATTTAACATTTTTCTTTCATGAACTGAAAACTTTTTGTAACAAAATTTTTTAACATTTTTTTTTATATGGTTAGGGATTGCAATAGCGGGATTCGAATACCGGTATTTTGAGCCATTTGTACAATTTTGTAATACCGGTATTCACAATTTTAAATACCGTTTTCTCTGTATTTACTAAAAATTTTTCAAAATTGTCTTCACTATATGTTTAGGGATCGCCATCATAGCAAAATAGTATACATTTTTATTTTTATGTCTCCCTAACGCGCTAAATTAGACAGTGAATACAAAGTTGCATCGTACAATCAAGATAAAATATGTGAATTATCCAAGGAGGCGGGCCAAAATTATCCTTGTAAAAAACAAGATTGTAGTTGTGAAGAAAATTCGTAATATTTCGATATTTTTTAAATTGATGAGATTGTTATTCACATTGTATTTGCATATCATACTTTAGGATTCAAAATATTTTTCAGATTTATTATATATATACTCATAAATAATAACACACAATAATGAATAAGAATAACTTTAAAGAACATAAGAAATCAGTTAATAATACTTCGGTTTGATTTCATTATTTATAAGAAGAAAACCACAGACTAAATAGTGATATTTACACTTTTTTGTGATTCTGTATATACTGTTATAATTTACAAGTTACACATAATTTTTTGTGATATTTACACTCTTTGATAAAACTGGCAGATAAAACAAAGAAACACTTGTGTTTTCTTTCTTTTTCTAAAATTTCTACTACCGGTATTAAAACCGGTATTCCGGTATTAAGACCTAAAAAATACCGAATTCGGTTTTTCTTTTTCAATTCCTACTATTACCTCACATGCTCTATATATTTATTTATTTATCTTGGTGGAATTTTCAATCGTTAATAAAATACATTTTAAAGCGCTGAATTGAGCTGAAATTTTATATACATTTTTATTTTGGATGACAATACAATAAGTTAATTATAATTAATAAAAATTAATTGATTAAAACTAATTATTTATAGAATTACAAATACAGCCCCGTTGGCATCATTTTTGGCGACTTAGCGACCCTTTTGGCGACTTGTGTCAAAACTTGAAGAGGTTTTTTTCTCACGTTTTAAAGCATTCAGTTGAACTGAAATTTTATGGACACGATTGTTTTGGATGGCAATACGATACTTTAATGATGATTAATGAAAATTAATTACCACTTATATAATGTTGTGATTCTGTCCTATGTATGTACATATTTATATTAATTGTAACTATTTAATAAAAAGTAGCAAAAATAAAATTTTTCTTTGTTGATCTAAGTAGGAATTGACTTGAAAAAATTTTTTTTTACATTACTTGTTTTCCCCCCCTTGTATAAGAATTTTTTCCTATAAAGTTCGCTCTAAATGCATATTTTTTTATTTCTTAGATCTTTTTTAATGTTAGCAGCCGAAAGAACCTGGTGTTTCTTCGAATCCCGGGATTAAAATAACTAATCTCGGGATTTAAATTTTTGTCTATACTCTATAAATATACTTTTTTATGAACCACCCTGTATAAGCTTCGAGAGAAAGTGTTTTCACAATTTTCTTTTCAAATTTCGAATTAACATTTAAGTGGAGTATTATTATTTGCTTTCGACTAAGAAATGTTTTTAATTTAAATCTATTTATTTCTTAATTTGGTTCTCACAGCGAAAATATATTCTGATAACTGTAACTGCTTCGAAGCTTTTTAAGAGAACTGTTTATTTATAAAAACAAATATATGTTTCTGTGCATTATTGAAGAAATCTTATTTTAAATTAAAAGCATAATGGGTATCCATTAACTTTGGTTTGGGCTTTTGGAAGATATTCCATTGGTTTGAAATGTTCAAGTTTTTATTAGATATCGGGTTTTTCTTTTTTCCCGCCAAGAATTTTTATTAGAAAATTCTTGTTGTATTTAGCGAACCTATATCTAAAATAGCTTTAGGCTGTTTATCGAGTTTATGCGGTAGATTCCTCCTCACTTTTGGAAAATTCTCGACTGCATTTTATATTTATGTGTGTGTAGCTTTAGTTTTGTAAATGAATTTTAGTTCTCTCTTTTCTGTTTCTCTTTATAAGTTTATTTTGTACATCACTAATGGTTCTCTGAAAATTTACTTTTTTGTGTGTATTACTTGCTAATTGTGTATTTTCTTTTTCTTCTATCTCTCTTATGTAAAAAATTAGAATTCTTTTTCTTGGTATTATTTTGAGAAACGCATTTCGTTAATAATTCTATTTCAAAAAGAGTTCAAATTTCTTGATTATTATAAAGCATATAAGTTAAAAATTTCGGCTCGTAAAAGTAAATTGTTTTCAATATGTAAGCTTTAATTTTTAACGCATCATTTTTTCCCTAAAAGGTTGTATGTTGGCAATCAAGCCTTTGAAGACACGGCAAGTCCCCAAATGGGAAAACCATTTCATGTGGCACCATCTGGTGGTGGTTCTCGTTTTCAAATTTGGATGCTTGAATTAATTTTAACTCAAACTATCGTCAGATGCTAAATATTGCCGTGATTCAGTTTTGCTGAGAATAACAGTGCCAAATTGATATACTCAAGGGATCTTATCTTCTACATGCCACGTAATCATATGACATGCGTGCCTACGATTTTCGCATCCAGAAAATTTAGCGACTCCAGTCGGGATCGAACCCGCAACATTGAGCTTACTGAGCGGGCTTGCGACCTCTAAGCTACGGAGCCGACCAACACATCCTATGAGAGGAAAAAGTTTTTTTGTATTCCCCTGTTTTCCCCTTATAGCGTTTGTACTTGTAATATACTATATTAAACTAACCGATACATAAAATGGTTAGTAATAAAAATAGTTAAATTGTTCATCGATATACAAAAACAAATATTCCTAGAGAGTAAAAATATCAGTGCATAAAATCACTGTAAAAAAAAGAAAAAAGATACTTGAAATATTTATAACGATTTCTTTTCCGAAATCAAATGCTTAATAATGATGATAATTCATTTACCCTTATAATTTTTTCGAAACACGCGTTGATGTAATTCATTTTTGAAACAGATTTTTTAAAAATAATGTTTATTTAATTAATCCCTTCGAGTCGCCTGTCATTCAAACGAAATTCTATTAACTTTTTTAAACATAAGAAGAGAGAATCATTTTTTAGTTTTCGGTGAAATATAGGTATAATTGCTTTAAAGTGGAGGTATATGCGAGAATTCTAGAAATTCCCTTTTTTCCCCTTAGCATATGTCCAGATTTTTTACTGTTGTTTCTTGAAGGTTTTATTTTTTTTTTCCTGTCTATCTTTGCCTGCAAAATGAAAATGTACCTAAATATAATTTTTTATGTAATACTGTAGGAAAACTATAAGAGTAACCCAAATGAAAAGTGGACACATGCGATTGGGTCAGAATGAGTGCACCTTTAAGCAGAGCCACCAAACAGGGGCACAGAGTACGGTAAGAAGTGTGCATTGCATACGGCAGGGGTGGCGAACCTTTATGGATCAACGTGCCATTTTTTCTAAAGAAATGCTTACTGTGATATGCTTACTGTGATATAGACGTGCCGTCAAATAATTTTGACGTGATTATTGGGGAAAATAACAAAACTAAATTCTAACAACATAAAATTCTTTATTTACTATAGAAAAGTACATTTTGTATATTATAGTCGTAAATGTGAGTTTTAGTCAAACGTGTAATTCAAATTATATAAAGTAATATTAGTGTGATTTCTGCTGTTGCAGATAAGATAACAAATAAATTTTATTAGGAATGGGTAAGATGTTACTTTTAACAGAATGCATGTTGAATTGGAGTCATCTGCGAAATGGTTTCTATGTGAGTCTTTAATATTATTTATCTCTGAAAATAATGACTCATAGGCATAGGTCGATGAAAATATGGTTAATATAGCATGAGTAAGCTCGTTCAAACAGTTAAACGCATCTGGAATCGAATTTAATGCTTCCAAAATTTCGTTACTAGCATTTTTACTTATATTGCCTTTTTAATCTTTCTGTTTCAATCAATTCTAACTTTTTACTCGTTTCAATAAATTTTTGAATTCATATTGAACTAGACTAGATATCAATAAGTCGCATTTCAAATTCTTCAATTTCCAATCAATCGAATGTCACATCAGGGTACATAATAAACTTGAGCATTTCTGGTAATTCTTTGAACTGAGAAAATCTCACTAAAAATTCCTTGATTGAAGAATCAATCGCTGTTGATCGTTTTGATCGGTGGTATGCCCAAAATATTGTGCCGCGTGCCATTCATGGCACGCGTGCCAGTGGTTCGCCATCCCTGGCATACGGCATCGTTGCGCATGATCGTGGTAGAGGAAATAGATTAAAAGTAAAGTCATGCCGTACGTAAATGCCACCAGATCGGGAAAACGCATGGTAGTATGGCTTCTGATTGCAGGAGGTGAGTTTAATGCAGACATCTATTGACGAATAGTGGAAGTCTATGGTGAGCACTATTTAGATCAAACATCTAGGAACATATGGTGTAAAACTTTTCTAGAAGGGTAGTAAACGATATAGGATCTGAATGGCAATGTCCACCCACACTTCTCCCTTTAAACCAAGGCAGTTTTAAAAAAATCCGTTGGGAAATATTAAAACACCCACCATACAGTCCGGATTTGACGCCTTATGACTTCTAAATCTTTAGGCTACTTAAGACAGTATTATGTTTCCATTTGAACGATGAAGTGAAGGAAGCCGGGCAGAGCTTCCTTAAGAATCAACAACTTTCTTTCTATAGTGAAGACATAGACCTGCTGCCGAAACGATGCGACCCGTGTTACAACCCCCAGAGCGTTTTCTTTTATTTTCCAATAAAATTTTTCTTTTTATTGAACTTGTCAACTTTTCATTTGGGGAACTCATATAGTTAAATGATTCATACTATCTCAAAGTATTTTTTTCCCCTTATAATTTCAGAATTTTAAGACTATACATATATAATTAATAATCATATACTAAACTTCGATAAATTTAATTAAGGAAAATAAGTAACAGAAATATAGCATGGCAATGTAGGTCAAAAATAAGAAAGCTAAAGTTATATAATAGCAAACGCATAACCTTAGGAACTAAAATTGTAGGATTAAAACATAGGTGCCTATATTTACTTATGCCGTTGAACTGTATGGAAGAGAAAAAAGTGTTAAGAATATATGCATAATTTATATACAGGGGGTCCGGGCTTAATGTATCCAAAAGTTATGGTTTATTATTACGTAACTACCCATCAGAATATAATTAACTGTTCATACGTGGATTGGAACCCTTCGAGATTTTTTGGGTCTAGTCCGATTGGCCGTACGTGGGCGCATTATTCGGCAATCGCAGAAATAAACTTGTTACACTGACTTTATTAGGAAAGATGTAGACGCCACAGCATAAATGCAGTGCGTACTTTGCTTAGCGGAATTTAAATCCGTCGCGCGTGTACAGCGACGTGTTCGAACAGAATGGAATGTCGATCCTCCGACATCAAAATCTATCCCACCAATGGGAAAGAACTTTGAAGGAGACGGGAACTTTGGTATCCCAAACTGTCAAGTATCTTAAGTATTCGTGATAGAACACACTGTTGATCGTGTGAGTGATTCATTTTGTAGGAGTTCTGTTAAGTCTATTGGGCAAGCCAGAAATGACATTCCACTCTGTTTCAACACGTCGCTGTACTTGCGTGACTGATTTAAATTCCGTTAACCAAAGTAAGCACTGCACCTATTGCTGTGTCATCCCCATCTTTGCTAATGTGAAGTCAGTGTTACAAGTTTATCGTCTGCGATTGCCGAATAATGCGCACACGTGCGGCCGATCGGACTGACCCCAAAAAAACTCGAAAGGTTTTCCAGTCCATGGATGAACAGGTTATTTTATTATGATGGGTAGCTCTGTAATAATAAGCCATAACTTTCGGATACTTTAAGACTGGACACAATGCATATAATGAAAATCGCTTGGCACGAAACTGAGGAGGACTGAAATATTTTTTTTATGTTGAAAGATATTGCTAAAAGAAACATTAAGTTTATTAGAGTACATTTTATTTACACATATATGCATATATGCATGTATTTAATAAAAACCGTTCAAATATTTACGTAATTTGCTCTCTTTTTTTAATTATTGTTGAGAAAAAGTAGAGCTAGCATCTCCAAAATCTTTACATATTTCTGTTTTTGATCAACAGCCTTAAGAAGCTTCATCTTCATTTTAGGCGAAATGACAGTTTGCTTTCCCCCTGATCTCTTACCCACTGTACTAGCCAAAAAATTCTCCTAAATAGAAAAAATAATGCAAACCAAACGCACTGAATTTTACCCACACTGTGATGTACTCGTCACCGAATTTCAAAGTCAACTGATAAGAGATGAGATATTTTTGTGTGGTATTTGTAGGGATGGAGGATAAAAGTAGCTTAGATAGATAGAAAAGCAAAACTGACCCAAGTCACTGGCTATTCCTAAGGTATTTCAAAGCCAAGTTAGCCTTTCTACGAAACATGTAAAACAACCCCTCATTCATTTCACACCCCTCTTAAATATCGCTTTCGCGGCTGGTGTTTTCCGTATTTTGTTCAATCCCAGAAGGGAAATCTCTTCGTGTTAAGCGATTTTTATTTCATGTTAAGAGAAAAAGATGCATGAAAATGCATAGCACTTTAGCATGCATAGTCGGGACCGTTGTATTATTTCTTCTTAAGCGTTTTCGCGTTTAACCTATTTCGCAGTATATCTGAATAGATATTTTTCAAGTATTTTTCTTTATCCTATGGAATGTTTGTTTATTTTTACCATGTTTATTTTTGCTCGCGAATTTCGAATTGCATTTTGAAGGCAAAAAGATCAGAGGTTAATTTCATGTAAAACTAACGCAGTAATAACAATCCGGTCTTCCATTCTGTTCATAGAGTGTACGTTACATGGAAATTTTCCATATCTTGGAGCAGATGTTTCGGGCACATTTATAAAAAATATTACTTACAAAAAGAAAGAGAAAAAAATCGCTAAGACTTGCGGCTTTCTCCACAAATCTCGAAACGGAGTGATTTATCTCGCTTTAGGCGATTTACAATGATATATATTTCCTTTTTGTGGAGCGGCATATTCCTCCCCCCCCCCGTGTTCGTCAGTATGTTACAAACTTCTGGTCCGGTTAATTATAGATACATACGTTATTTTTATGATTTCAAGTGTTTTGACGTTTTGTCCGTTGAGCTATTTTTTTTTTTAGAGATTTTAGTTTGAAGAATTATCTTGTCGCTATGCCACTAATATTTCCTATTCTTTTTAGAAGTATTTTTGATGGATTATTTTAAATTTTTTTTAACCTTTAAGAAGAAATCGTGAACTATTAATCATAGAATTTGTTGGTGGATATGTTAGGAAACGTTTGAAAGGTTTTCTTAGGGTTAGAGAGAGAGAGAGAGAGAGAGCAATGAATGCAACTTTTCGTGTTCTATTTCTGTTTATTTTTTTTCTTTTGTTCCAAATCTTCTCACATTAATAATCGTTGGTTTCATTTTTTTTTATCTGGAGGAGGTTCAGAGTGGCTTGAATATGCAATTTTTAAATGATATCGTTACTCATATTGTGTGTGTGTGTGATTTCGAAGTATGATTTATTCAACAGCAAATCTGTCTTCTATTCTAGAAATTTTCTTATTCAAATTTCCCTGTTGTTTTCTTTCTTTCTTTTTTTTAAAAAAAAACTTTTCGTATTGTAAAATTTTTTTTGAAATCTAAATGATTTTTAAAAAGTTTTAACAATCAGATAACAAAGTTCTTTCAAAAAAAAATTAATACTAAAGATTTATCAAAAAAGATGAGACTTAACATCCAAGCACCCCTGAAGACGTATTGATAATTTGAAATAATTTTTTTTTCATGTGATCAAAAACATTTAACTGGATCTTTTTATATGAGAAAAGAAAGAAAATACCGTTTCCTATCAGTCTTGTTGCTTTTAGAATTAAAATATAATTTTTTCTTATAATATTTTGAAATAAAGATTGTTTACTTTATTTTGGTCAATATACTTTTGGGTACTCTCCCGGGTTAAAAAAAATGCATACTTGTCAGCAGTAATAAAGGTAAAAAAAAAATGCATTTCATTTAAAAACACACATATAACAAAATGTTTTGTATTAATTAAAAAAAAATTTTTTTTGAAGAATGTTAATACTGTAGAGTCCCAAAAATTTGGCCTAATGTGGACCTAAGGGTGGGCGAGTTTGTGAAATTGTCGGGTTGTCGAGAACGGAATTAAAAAAATACGAGTGTTTCCTCAGAAAATATTGCACCGAACTTGTATGTATTGTTTGCTTGAGAATATAACGGAAAATAAACCCTAGTAAACTTTGTAGCCCTTCGGGTGAGCTTGGCTTCTTTGATCATTCGACCAATAACCCTCGTATTGAATCATAATGAGACTTTAATAAACAATTTTATTAAACTGATTTCTAATTAGAATATGATTTCTTATGATTTTTTTAATAAAAGTTCTTTATAAGTGCACGTAAAAAGCGAAAAATGAACATTTTTACATACTTTAAAAGATGTTTATTCTGATTCTAATTATCCATCTATTTTTGTGTATGAAGTGTATAGTTTAATTAAAGATATGCTAAAATGAAGCCTAAAATGTTCAGTTATATCATTGCTTGAGCCCTATTTCAAAATTAAAGAGCTTTTTTTATATAGAGAGAGAACACAGGTCATAAGTATCCTTTTCAAAGAGAAGGAAGATGACAAAATTCCTTTTTTAGGAAAAAAATGCGGATGATCGAATGAAAGAAATTGAAATATGTTTACGTACATTAAAAAATAATGATACGATAATACAGTAGAGTCCAGAAAAATCTTTGTCAATAACCCGACTTTCCGGATAGCTCGCCCACATCTTTTGTAGGTTGAAAAGACTCCACGTGCAGACTTATTCAGGGACCCACTCTCACAGTTAATGAAAAAATGCCGACAAAGGATGAAGAGGTTAACGTCCACAGGACACGTCAGAAACTCCTAAAATATCACTAAGTGAGGGTTTAACGCAGTGGTTCCCAAACTTTTTTAATCCATAAACCCCTTTTTATAGTCAAAATTTGCCCACGGCTCCCACGGTAAAAGTTAAATGAATGTATAGTAAAAAAAAATAACAAATTAACCTGAGCAAGTTACTCCAGAAGAGCCACAGGTGCAAGAAAGTGTTAACTCAGATGGTTAGGCAAATCCAGATCAAGTTAAGAAGTAGTTATCTCAGGTGTCATTACAGCAGGTAACTGAAGCCAGAAGAGAAGAATCAAAGATCTCAGTGCCAATATTTTGTTTAAGAATTATTTATTGAAATTATAACTTTTGTTTAAAATAAAATAAAAAATATTAATGACTTGGATGAATTTGACGAGATGTTATGAGTGTATTTATGTGTGGCTCAATGTTTGTGAGTAGCAACCACAAATCCCCACGAGCACTTTTAGTCGGGATTTTTTTTTTCAATTCCTACTATTAGCTCACTCTCTCTCTATATATTTATTTATCTTGGTGGAATTTTCAATCATTAGTAAAATACATTTTAAAGCGCTTAGTTGAGCTGAAATTTTATATACATGATTTTTTGGATGACAATACAGTAATTTGATTATAGTTAATAAAAACTAATTGATTAAAACTAATTATTCAAAAAATTACAAATACAGCTACATTGGCATCATTTTTGGCGACTTAGCGACCTTTTCGGCGACTTGTGTCAAAACATGAAAAGGTTTTATTCTCACATTTTAAAGTGCTCGTTTGAGCTGCAATTTTCTATACACTATCGTTTTGGGTAAAAATACGATAATTTAATTATAATTAATTAAAATTAATTGACTTAAACTAATTATTTAAAGAATTACAGATACAGCCACATTGGTTTATAATTTTTAGCGACTTGGGTCAAAACTTTAAAATATTTTTTTTTCTCACGTTTTAAAACATTCAGTTGAACTGAAATTTTACACGATTGCTTTGGAGGACAATACGATACTTTAACGATAATTAATAAAAATGAATTACCACTTAATGTTGTGATTCTGTCATACGTATGTAATATTTATATATTAATTGTAACTATTTAATAAAAAGTGGCTAAAATAAAATTTTTCTTTGTTGATCTAAGTAGGAATTGACTTAATTTTTTTTTATATATTACTTGTTTATAATTAGATTTATTACGGCACTAAAGTCACGTTCTACCAGATAGGAAGACGGTTTAGGCAACAGCTTCTATACAGTAATCTATAATGCAGGATATAAAATTGGAATCTGTTTTTGTAACCAGAAATTGTGGCATCCTTGTTCAAACACACACACATATTTAAATCCCCCATTTGTGGATATTTCAATAAGAGGTTCCTGTATTAGTTTGTGTCCGCGGTAGCCGAGTGGTATAGGTATCGGACCGTGGCTTGCCTTGTCACGAGTTCGAGCCTAGTACCACGAAAGACCCGCCGTGTAGGGACGATGCACGTTAAATTTGTCGAGAGCTGAAACATACTCCCGTTGGTGTGGTGTGGTAGTTAGGAGAGGGGGTGCCAGCTCAGGTGTCGTCCACGTCACTTGACCATGGTTCAAAATTACGTGGTCCGTCGCCAAAAGCCCTCGTGTAGCTGAACAGTGCGACGTTAATATTCAATCAATCCTGTATTAGTGTGGATTCATCTGTGTTTGGGATCTAAGGTCAAAAAGGTTCAACACCCAGTCTAGAATATCCAAGTGAATTATTGTTATTTATTTAAATTTCCATAAAGACAAAAATTGATCATTTTTTAAAAATTTTATATTAAACATTTCACAGACCCTCTGACGTTGCTCAGAGACCCCAAAATTAATTTTAATTTTCCACGGACCCCCTGAAAAACATCGGGGACACCTGGGGGTTCATAGGGACCACTTTGGGAACCACTGTTCTAAAGGCTGTCAAAACCAACTTTCGGAATTTTGAACAAGGTGCGTCGCGATAATGAACTTTACTTTTCTTTCGTCGTCTTCGTGATAAAGCAGCGAAACGCAGAATGTAGTATGAAAGACTACCGGACATTACGCATTTCTGAACAGTCAGTTGTTGCAAATTCAGCAACTGAATTTTCATTTTAGACAGTTTTATGCCTTCAGAAATTATTTTTCTGAAGTGTGTCTGATCAGGTACATTTCTGCATGCGATGCATTCATTAATTTTTATTTTCATGTATTAAATGCTCTATGCCTAAATTGAGTATGTACTTTTCCTTTGTTTAGGGGTATTTGGGCAGTTTATTTTATGTTGTATTCTCAACGACATACAAACAAAACAACATTCAAACAAAACATACAAGTGCAGTACAACATTTTCTGAGGGAACACCCGTACTGATTCTTTTTTAATCACATTCTCGATAATCTGGCATTTTCACAAATTTGGCCACCCTTCGGCCCGTATTATGCCGATATTTTGGGATCCTACTGTACTAAAGTTTGATGACTTTAGTTGCTACATATGTCTTGTAATAGACTGCCAAATTTCGGACATTCAAGATTATACATTTTCACTCTTAGACCATCATATTCACTACCGAAAAAAACAAGGTTTTTTTTGCATATTAAATATATTTATCTTTAAATCCTCTCGATGTAATGTGTAAGTTTGGTTCACTACGTTCACATACCCAAAATATTACAATAAAATATGCAGGACTCGCAAGTAAAAGATTATATACATCATGGTGTATGTGATTATTTATGTATTTGATATTTGTTAAAGAGTCTCTAAAGTAAGCCCAAAAGGCTTTTGCAATGCTTTTTTTTTTAAAAAAAAAATTGTGCTCCACTGTTTGTGTGTGGGATTAACTCTTTGCCACTCGTAAACTCAGATTTATTTGATTTTTTGATTCGAGATAATAACAAAATAAATAAATAAATAAATAAAATAACGTATTACTGCATTCAAAAATTTTTTTTCTCGGTTTTATTCCGTTTTGTCGGTGCAAGCGATAAAGTCGCCAAAAATAATACATCCGACCTTAAACGGAAAATTCCTACTGGTAACCTTTTACCACCACATTTTGAAAACAAGTCGCGGTCTTTTCTTATCTGTAAAGTCTTTTAAAACTTTAAAACGTCTTTACTTTATCAAAAATAGATTAAAACTAATGAGAACTAACATTTATAATATTTTTTCTGTGTGTTTTTTGTATGTTGTCGCCAATAAAGCCTGTTTGACGAGATTTGTGCCGTCGAAACAGGAAAGTACCTTTTTTTTATTATTATTCATGAAGAATGTTACAAAAGCAGGGAGTACCACCTTGAAGCAACACTGTTCAAACCTTATAGTACGGCATGAAACGTTACGAAAGTTTTTAACTTTCTGAGGCAGTTCTTGGTTTTCGAATAGCATAAGGCTAACACGCATTTTTCACATGTATCGTGGATATATTCAACACACTTCGGAAATTTTCTCCATCTCGTTGCACCAAGGTAACCATAATACCTCATTGCTCTTGTAGCGCCTTCTAGTTGTTTCCTTTGGTATTAGTTCGTTAGCTTAGTTTGTAGACCGCAGGCTAGAATGCGTGGTTCTGTTATAAAATCAACTCAATGAATTTGGCAAGCAATCGAACATTATATTGCCAAAAGTTTTGCTTCAAGGCAATACATTATGTTGCAGAGGATTAAAATTGCACCTTTTAATAAGCTCAATTATTGATTTTCAACTGTTCAATATACTTTTCCTTACATGTTTGGAAAAATCTTCTATATGATGATGATGTCGTATCCATGTCGGGACCAAATCAGACAGTACCATGGGTCCAGATGACTGTTCTGACAATCTGTTCAATATCATCCACATAGAGGTTTCTTAACGAAAACAGGACCCCTAATTCTTGTAGGGAATCAAGAATAGTTGGACAGTCCAAAATATGAGCAGGTGTTAGATCTGTATCTAAACAGTTATCACAATTCCTATAAGTTCTTCTACCATCCCTATCAATCTTCATTACTCAGTAATGACCCGTTCTTAGCCTAGCTATAGTCTTTGTTATAAGGCTGTCTTCACTTATATTACAGATTTGATACTTTACAGCTAGAATGGGCATCACGTCGATCGCGATCGACCGGTGGACTGCCAAGACATTTTGGTGTGACCATCTGAAAATTTTAACATTTAGTAATTATATACGGAAATATTCAAGATTGGCTGAAGTATGCACACTATATATATATAAGTCTTCTACTGACTATAACAACAAAAGTTAATTTTAGATAAAAATGTTTTATTTTTTTATGTATTTTGAATTGTTTGATAATAAATGCATCATTTAATATTATTAAATTTGTGGCTATTATTATTATGTTTGTATTTACGTTTTGCTTTAAATGCGTTTTGAAAAGTGTTAGTTTTTCTATTTTAGTTCAGTATGTAAGTACATATTCCATATTTATTATTAATTTATAATAAATATTGTGGACCTTTTCCTACCTCACCACACTTACAACACTGGACATGGGCGCAGACAAGAATTTTTCAAGGGGGAAGGCGGGATCGAGGGTCAAAAGTCTACCATTCTCGTATCATACCCCAATATGCTGCCAAAAATATATTTTTTTAAATTTTGTAGGTTGTCGGTAACAAAAAATAGTGAAAAATAAATGACTAAATAAATAATCAGTATTAAATAATAAAAAAAATATGAATAACAAATACTTAATTAAGTTTTACCTACTATATACATGGAATTATAATCAATCAGGAAAAATAATTAAGGGTTATTGGGGAGGGTCTGGACCAGTGCCCCCCTCCCACCTTGTGTGCGCCACTGACACTGGAGAGCTTGAAAAAATTATAAGTAGCCCGCACCCTGGAAAAGTCTGCCCACCCCTGCTTTACAGGAATTGACTTCTTTCTCAATTTGAAATTTGTGACAGTATTTGCTTCTAATAAAGCAACGTTGATAAAGTTGTCATTATTAAGATTCTTATCTTCTTTTTCGTTAGTTCATCCGCAATTTCATTGCCTGTAATGTCAACATGTGCAGGTAGCCATAGGTGAAAGTAGACTTTATCTAACTCCTGTAATATAAACAGGTGGGAGCAAATTTCTTTAATAATCCATGAACCTCCATTAAGAATTGGTTTTGAGTCACAAAAAATGACGAGACCTTTAGCCTATTCTAGAATAGGGAGAGTCTCATATAGATCAAGAGAGCCTCAACTACCACCAGAAGTTCACAAGTGAAGTAAGAGGCAATGGCACCAGCTCCTATACAAAGTCCATATTTCATCTCCTATATAGCAACGCTAAAACTTTTTTTAACGTTACATGCTTAAGAAAAAGTTGATTATTTATACAGGTAAAATGTTTTTAAATTTTAAGACTCAAAGAGTATGATAAATATGCACGTACATATGTGCTACAAAAATGCAAACTTACACTAAAATAGAGCGCTTTTCTATCTGAAAATGTTTTCTAAGAATCTGTTTTGCTTTTTGACCTCGGTTACATATTTTCCATGATTGAAAAATGTCCAAACCACAATTAACTAACACATAATATCTAAGAGGCGATAAATATTCTAAAATATCTTTAAAAAAAAAGAACTTCCTTACCAGAACTTCCTCTTATGGTATACAATTTATACCTTCTATCCTATCTACCCTCGTCTCCATTTAAGCAAATCTTGCCGCTAATAAATAAAAAATGAAAATTTAAGTTAATAAAACGAAGAAGTGGCGTTATAATATTGAAACTCACGGCATGATCATGTAACCTAATGTTGATAAATGAAAATAACGTTGTGGTTAGTCACGAACCTTGATTTGAACTGATAGTAGACCTTTGTACGTAAGTTTTATTAATAGCTAGTTTAATATTGTTAGTTTTCGCATTAATTTATGGACTAGGTTGGGTTTTTTTTTTGTGCCAGCTTTTAAATGTTAGCTGTGTAATTCATTCTTCAGGTGAGGTTACTATAACGATTAAATTATAGATTAGATTTTGTGTGCAGGTTATCTTAATTGTATGATTAATATATTTATTCTAATTTGTTACGCTTCTAGTTGAGTATTAAAAGTTTTAAAAGAAACAGATTACTGTAATAAATTATGTGTAATAAAAGAAGAATAACTCCACAACTTAATGGAAATTTAAACTATTATATTATTTATTACTTGATATTTGTTCTGTTATTGAAGTTTTATTGCCTTTTTACTTAGGTAGTGATTCTTTTCAGTGTATTTATTACCGAATTTATCAAAAAGTTTATGATGGTTTTATTTTCATTGTAATTTATTCTTCTAACCCTTAAATGCATGATTTTTTTGTTTTGAGTTTTAAAAAGTTGGTTTTTTTTATAGGAATGTAGTCATAGATTACTTAAAAAAATAGATAAAACCTCAGTAATAATATTGGATATTTATTTCGAAAAAAATTTGTATATGGACATTTGGCAACATACGGTATTGCCCCAAAATCTGGCGTATGTCCAATTGAATTTTCTAATCAACATCAAACATTGATAGCTTACCTGACAACAAACGATAAGTAATTTTTTTTCAGTTAGATAAATAAATCCTTTATAGGAAACTCGAAAAAAAAAGAAAAAGAAAAATTTTCTCCAAATAACACATTGTATTTTATCACCCACCATATTCAAATGTCAAGAATATATATGTAACTTACATCTAAAATTAATGTCTTTTTTCAATTCCTACTATTAGCTCACACTCTTTATATACTTATTTATTTATCTTCGTGAAATTTTCAATCGTTAATAAAATAAATTTTAAAGCGCTCAATTGAGCTGAAATTTATGATTAGTTTGGTTGACAATACATTAATTTAACTATAATTAATAAAAATTAATTGATTAAAACTAATTATTCAAAGAATTACAAATAAAGCCAAGTTGGCATCATTTTTGGCGACTTACGACCATTTTGGCGACTTGTGTCAAAACTTGAAAAGGTTTTTCTTCTCACGTTTTAAAACATTCAGTTGAACTGATATTTTATATACACGATTGTTTCGGATGACAGTACGATACTTTAATGATAATGAATAAAAAATAATTACCACTTAATGTTGTGATTCTGTCCTATGTATATATATATATTTATATTAATTGTAACTATTTAATAAAAAGTAGCTAAATAAAATTTTTCTTTGTTGATCTAAGTAGGAATTGACTTAAATTTTTTTTTATATATTACTTGTTTCTTTCACACATGATTTGTCTGTGGTTATCAACGTGCGTTCGAAAAACGCACACATTAAGGTTTTTGAATAAAATTAAGTGGAACTGGAATGTAGACAAATGGCAACAATGTGCATTTAAGGGTTAACTTTTGTAATGTGTTATTATTTTTTTCCCTTTTACAGTATTTGTGTATTTATTTGCATATCAATTGATTTAAACTTTTTTGGTGTTTTTCCTAAGTTTTTACTCCCTTCCTCTTCTTTTATTGTATACTAGCTGAAATACCCGTTCTTCACGCGGGGTAAATTTTAAAATAAAGAAAATTCTGCTAATTTTGCGAACATAATACATTTTAAAGAGGGTAGAGCCATTGCAAGGCAGTGTATCCAAAAGTTAAAAATAATTTTTTTAATGAGTGTTCACACATTGCAATTTGGCCTCATAGTAAAGAATGATTTCTTAAAAACGTATATTTGAATGTAAGAGAAACAATTAATATGCAAAAAAGGTAAAATGAAATAAAAGAATGAAAATATAAATAAAAATTATAACAGAAAAGTAATAATAGTAGTATGTTTCTTCTATGAGTAAAATAACCTGAAATAGGTAAACCAAAAGAAAAAATAATTATGATAAACCTTTTCATTAAAATACTGTTATAACCAACATATATTAAGAACCCTTCTTCTGGAAAAAAATTAAATTATTGTAAAATCCGGTGTATAACGTGTATTTTAACATAAAAAATATGATCGAAATTTATGGGTGCGCGTTATAAGCTGGGTATAAAAATGAGAGCTTTAAAAATAAAAAAAATAACATAGAAAAAAAATAAAATTCGACAATATCGAAATATTGTCTATTTAAAAGAAATGGCATTCCTTATGAACTTAAAGAGCTGTAGTTCTAGTATACTATTTTTTTCTGTACTTTGGAATAATGCTTCGAGTAAATGACTTCAAAACATAAGAGAATTGCATATGTACATTTACGCGGTTGCTTCACAAAAAAGGGGGTTCACGTTATACGGCGAACATACCTAAAAATTAAAAAATGCAGCTCGAAAGTATAGGTGCGCGTTATACGGCGGTGCGCATTATACGCCGGAATTTACGGTAGTACAAACTAACATTTAAAAAAATAGATAAAATAGGCCTACATTGTAATAAACCATTAAATTAAATTTTCTGTAGCATTTAATTAATATTATATGAAGAATGGATGTAATACTATATAACGTCTATATTACATTTAATATAAAATTTAGATATAATACAATAGTGAAAAAATTAAATTAGTAAGAACCAAAATAAAAAAAAAACTTTCTAAAACAGATAAAAAAAGACCTGCATTGAAAAAAACTATAATGAACACATCAATTGATTTAAACTTTTTGGTGTTTTTTCCAAGTTTTGTCTACCTTCCTCCTCTTTTATTGTTTCTGTGGAAGTATAAAAAATACTTCCTTATATTCTAATGTAAGTCAATGACATTTTCACGTATTGGAAATTTTTCTTTTTCATGTAGCTTTACTTTGTAAATTTTTGTAGTTATGTATACAAATTAATTATGCATATATTTTAATATTTTAAACATATGAATAAGCAACAAAAATTAAAATTTCAGCGTTTTTTTTCATTAAATTTTTGATTATCTGACGCAATATAAGAACTTATTTAAAAAATAATTTGTGTGTGTGTGTGTTTATGAAATTCTTGTTGTATAAAGTAAACCTTTTCATTTGAATTCCTGAAAAAAAAAGAATTATTAGTTATTTATAAAACAATTTTTTTATTCAACAACCTGAAAGTTAAAACTAATTTTATCATAATTTCTGTAGTAGATATACGAGAAAAAAGCCTTAAACCTTAAGAATTTTGATTATGTCATATTATTGCACATCACCTTGTAATTGCAGAATTCTTCCCCTTAACATTTCTATTTAAAGTAAACTTATCTATATTTTTCATTACTTTTATTGGGCATTCTTTATTGTCTTAAAAATTTTCATCTATTTTAAGGTATCCGACTACGTTCGGAACCGTGATTTTGCAAAAGCGCATAAATGGGTAATATTTATGATATTTAGTGTCACTTAGATTAGAAAACGTTTATAAAATTGTTTTAAGAATATTATTATAATAAAAAATTATTTGAGAACACTATTTTGACAAAAAAATGAACATAGAATGACCCATTTTTAAAACATTCTCCTTTTGTGAAAAATGCTACTATTATAATAATATTTTGCCTGTTTATAGCTTAGACCTCTGTACAGAGACTGAATAAAAATTTTTGAAATATATAACTTAGAAGTGGGTTTATCCATATTTTAAAACAACAGAGAGGAGAAATTTTAAGAAAAAAAAAACGCCGATAATTATTTCAGTTGGTTGTAACTCTGAAAATAATGTGAATTTTTCAAAAATCATAGTCGAGCCTTTGTACAGAAGTCTGAGCTATATACAGGCAAAATACTATTATAATAGAAGCATTTTCACAAAACCAGAACATTTTGAAAAAAGGTTATTCTAAGTTAATTTTTTATCGAAATATTGTATTTAAATAATTTTTTTATATCACAGTGTTCTTAAAACAATTTTATACGTGTATTCTTATCTAAGTGACACTAAATATCATGAAAATTATCCATTTATGCGCTATTTTAAAATCACGCGATTCCGAACGTAGTCGGATACTTCAATGAACATGGTTTTCTTTTGTTTACCGGCTAACCCATTGACTTTCATATAAATTTAGAGCTTCTTGTCCTGGCTGCCAAGGCTTTACTTTAAAGAAAATATGGAATTTTATAAAATATAATAATATTATAAGTTATTGATATAATATTGTAATAGCATTTACAGAGTAATTTTTAGTTTTTAAAAAAAACACTACGATATAACTTGTAGCACTGAATAAGATTCCTGTGCTGAGTGCCATTTACGAGTTATCTCGTAATGGTTCTTTTTCATTATCATTCATATTCATCATATACAAAGATTTTCTTTTCGTTTTTAATGGTTTTACAAGCTCGTCACCTAATTTCATCTGGCGACAGTCGTATGTGTATTCTTATGTCAGATCTTCATACAGGCGTGTAATGACCTTCGCTGGGAAAATCCTATAAGGAGATTGTAGTTATAAAGAATTGTAAAATTATAAAAAAGAACTGATAAAAAAAATCATCGGTTGATACAAAAAAATCTCTCTACCCTACTCCCTACGAAATCTTCTTGCAGAATGCAACAAACCAAACAAATCGAGTGACTAAAAAGAGGAGGATACGTCAATTTAGGGAATCATTATGCATTAATTTGATGGCAACGGCAGCAATGCAGGAGAAAGCTGTATAACTATAATACAAATACAACTGATTTTCATTACTTAGAACATTTGCTCCCACAGGAAAAAAAAGGATGCCTACCTACAAATGTATACAAAGTAAAAAAAAAAAAAAAAACGTTAGGAGATTAGGTATTTTTGTTCAGTGTCAACAATCCAGCACTTTCTGTTTTGATCCTTTCTTTAAAACTCATCATACATAGAAAAAACAATAAAAATATTTTTTGAATTTTTTTGGATACATTCACATATTTTATAATTATCATGTTATAATATAATCGTCTAAGTTATGATTTTAATAAAAAAAACTGATAATATTAATGTTTTTTTGCACTATATAAATTTTTCATTCATCCTTTCTAATAATTCCTAACTTAAATGGAAATATGTAATAAATTTAAATTTCAGCCCTAACAACGAGATATCTCGTAGTTGGTAGTGAATGGGTTACTAATATCTTTAGATGAGAAGGGATTCAACTTCTAACGCAAATAATTCTATTATAACTTTCTTACACATTTTTTTTTTATTTTGAATGAAAATTATAAGCATATTTTCACTATGAATGTTCTTAAAGTCATGGATTTCAGTTATATTACGTAATGCATTTTAAATCTTACAAAATAGGTGAAAAAATACAGAACATAATATTTAAAGTATTTTTTTGCGTAATTGCTATGCTTATGTAAATTACTCTATTTATATTTTCTTAAATATTGAATAATTTTACTGAAGTGTATTCAATTCTAAAAACAAACATATGACGTGTGTGTGTTTTTTTAAAAAAACAAGCAAACTTTGAAACACAAAATATTGTTTACCTTTGTTATTTAATTGTAATTAAATTTGTTGAGAACAATTCTCACCTGGCCTAAATTGAAAACACTCATTTATTTCATATTTTAAATGAAAAATATCTTTTAAATTGGAATAATAAAAATCCACCAATTAGCAGGTGGTTTAGTTTTACATAAATTAATTTTGCATATTCCTATGATGTATTAATTTGTTATTTACTTGCATTAAATTCAATTTTGATATGAACAATTGGAACTAAAAGACAGTGTTATATTAAAAATACACACACATTAATTCTATTAACTAAATAATACCGGGTTTTTTATCCAATTATAAATCGTATTTCTCTCGTAAAAATATCTTATTTCTGTTTACAAATGTTGATAAACTAATTTATTAGTAATTTCAGTTTCGTTTTAATGAATTCTTTAAATAACGTCCTGTAAACAAATTTATTTTAATAATTAACAGCTATTTCTAAATTCGTATTTTTTACTGAATAGGAAGTAATTTAAATTAAATAAAAAAAAAATTTATAACAACAATGAAAATAATATGAAGTATTTCCAATTTTTAAACCTTTTCAGTTGATAATTAAATTTATTTTATTTCCCCCTGAGTATTGTTTGTTTTCTTATCTTAAATATTACTTTGGAATCTCACTCAAAAAAGTAAGCCTATTTTTGTTCGATTTTTAGGCTTAACT
>BMAV01000900.1:144229-155053 GCA_019973955.1 Trichonephila inaurata madagascariensis | reverse complement strand
CCTATTTTTGTTCGATTTTTAGGCTTAACTTTATACGAAAAATTTCAGTACGATAAACAACATTGAAAATAATATGAAATATTTTCATTTTTTAAACCTTTTCAGTTGGTAAGTAAGATTTTTTTATTTCCCCCTGAATATTGTCATTTTTTCTCTTAAATATTATTTTGAAAATTCACTTAAAAAAATAAGCCTGTTTGAATTGTAGGCTTAATTTTATTCGAAATATTTCAGTGCGATAAACATCATTTAGTTCCCAAAAACAAAGCCTTTACGACTTATAACAAGGCTTTTTTCCTACCCTTGATGTCTTCTTTGAGACATAATCTTTTGATTACACATCTTAACCGTTTCTTTTTAATCCTTCTGATAGATAAGAGATGCACTGAATACGAGAAACAATTCCAACAAAATGAAATATTGATAAATGGAACTAAGAGTCCCAACGGCCCTGGCACCTGCACTGGCTGTTTCAACACACCTCTCAAACCACCTTCAACCCCAAAGTCAAACCGAAACGCAGCTGGACCGACGCCCACGAAAGAGCCCCGAGAACAGGGCGCGCCCCTTTTTTGCGCCCGCAGCCTTTTTGTCGAGAATCATTATTTCGCTCGTTTATGAGGGTGTCAACGCCAAGGTGCTGCCTTCTACAAAAGGCGGAGGTGCACCTCTTGGCTCCTTTTCTTTAATTTTTTTCCACCAAAAAAGAGTCGCAGCGGCAGTCACGTGGGAATTGTTATTACAAGGGGCGTCGCTGGGGTCGAAGCTCTTGCTTCCTCTGGGTGTCTTCGAATTTCGTGTCCGTTGAGCATTTTCTGGCCATGCCTTGGGTTCGATAATCATTATTCGGCAGGTGATATGCGCTCAAAAAGAAGGGGGGAGGGGGGGGGGTGGAATGCCAACTTTTAGAACCAAGAATTCGATTGAGTAAAGAAAGGGTCTGTTTGTCTTTCCGTTTGACTGATTTATGCAGTTATGTCGGCTTGCGGAATGCTAATAGCTTATTAACGAATTCTACTGAAAAAAAGAATTTTTATTTATTTGTTTTTGGTACAAAAAAATGTTCTAACCTGCACCTGTTGTGAAGGTAAGAAGGATCACTGGGTATATGAAGGACGTATTGTGTTTCGATTCGGGTTTTTAGTCGGGTGTTTGAAATATGAGACGGAAGAGTTGAGTGAAATACTAAACTTGTGTGGTCATTAGAATACAGAAGATAGAATTTTGGAGAAAAAAGAAGGGAAGTTCTTTTCTTTTAGCCTTCTGGTCTTTGTGAGACGGTGTCTTGTAAATCTTTATTATTGTAACAGATTGCCGATAAGAATGAAATACCTATCAGTTTTGAGAAATTAAAGAAGTATTTAAACTAATGAGAGCATTCATTAAAAGTTTAGAAAGCTTAGAATATTTTACATTAATTTAAATTATAATAATTGTTTTTCATTGTTTCTTATATATAAAGAAATTATAATTGAATTTACAGGTACAGTTAGTTGATAACAAAATATGTTTCCTATGATTTTAACCTATAGATGAATACATGCTTTGCATTTAAAATTAGATACAAATTTACGTAGAAAAGATCGGAGTGAAAGTTCACGATGTTAATAGCTGATTATTGGTTTAACTTTATAACCTCGTTTTGCGTGCTTTATTATAATCACTTTTTATTCAATCAAACCTAGCTATTCAATTTTTATTTTATTATAATAAACATTGTTTGTCATTTTTTTGAAGAAAAAATGAAATGTAAGGCTTAATTTGTCTAGGCATAGCAACAAGATCTGACAAAAATTGAATATTTTTATTGTTAAAAAGTCTAAGACAATTAATTAATAAATCATTGACATCTACTTTTCTTAAGTAGTATGTAATGAAAAGCTATTGTGTCGAAAATTTATTTCATAGTAGATTAATAGTAGCACTTAAAATTAGTGTTTCTTATTAGCAAAACTCATAAATAAATTTTCCTTCGTTAGAGTTTAAATAATCCTCATGCCACCTTTGGTAGCAATCTTTTGATTGAGGGTCGCCATTGACCTCACCACACGCTGTACATTACATTATTAGGCTTGTCCGTAGCAGGAGCATGTTTTGTAGTTTTCGTTAAAGTCGAATCAAGTTCATCAAACAAAAGGAAACAAGAAGGTTCTCGATTTCACATTCTTCGAATTCATTAACTGTTATAGATCATAGCTGCTTTGAAATAAGTAATAATCATTAAATAGCTCACCAATCTTCATATCAATAATGTCTTGCCTTGGATGAATAACCATGAAGTTGTCACAAACTTGACTGCAATATGCCTTTAGAGGACCTCTCCTTAACCCTTTATCTACCGCATTAGGAATTACTGCAGTTTTTTTCATGCAATATTTTTTTTTTGAATCACTACATTGAAAATTAAGGGATATACATAAACAAAATACTCAACTTTGGGAAAATTTAATTAGTTAGAGCTAATTAATTGATTAAAGATATTCAACTGTAAAATTAATTATACACACTGTTCACTTAAAATAAATAGTCAAATCTTCTTCTAAGGTCTTCATTAACATACAAAATACATAAGACACTTAAATTTTGACATTCAGTAGTTTTTCGGAACAAAAATGACAATCTTCGCAATCCGCTGAAAACGCAATTTCTACTATAAAACTATTCGCCCCTTCCCCACTAAAATACTCATCCTAGAACCCGTGCTGCCATACATCTTGGAAGAGTAGATTTAAAAGAATATTTCTGCTAAGTATCGTCAGAGTATTCGTAAAAATGGTTATTCTAAGTAATTTTAAAGTGAGTGGTACTTATAAGTACCGTCGGTAGATAAAGGGTTAATTGAAACTTACAGTAACATAATTAAAAAGGGGAATAAACATTAGATAGGAAACAGTACACAGCACTTTTGGATCAAAAATGGCGACGTTGTCAACTTGCCCCAATCAGTAAGGCTAAAAGACTTTGATTTTGTGGTAGGATTAAAATAAAAATAAATAGCGATTGTGAAAAGATGTTATCTAAGACTGTTATGCAAAGCATAGAATACCCAACTACCTTATAAGTTAATCCATCAGGTCAGAGTGGCCGCGGTAGCCGAGTGGTATAGGTATCGGATCGTGGCTTGCCTTGTCACGTGTTCGAGCCCAGTACCACTAAAGACCCGCCGTTTAGGGCAGCGATGCATGTTAAATCTGTCGAGAGCTGAAACGTCCTCCCGTTGGTGTGGTAGTTAGGAGAGGTGGGTGCCAGCTCAGGTGTCGTCCACGTCACTTGACCATGGTTCAAAATTACGTGGTCCGTCGCCAAAAGCCCTCGTGTAGCTGAACAGTGCGACGTTAATATTCAATCAATCAACCATCAGGTCAGAGGTTCCCAAACTTATTGTCTCATAGACCTCTTGCCACATGTTCTTTGGGTTTAGGTAAATCTCTGCTTACCTAAAATCGAATTTTTGCTATTGTATGAACTATAATGTCTTTTTGACACCTGATATAGAGCTATAGTTACTTTAAAAGTTTTAAATTTCTAACTGTCGAGAAGAATAGTGTTTAGAACTTAAGAAACACATGTTAATTAAAATAAAATTTAATTAATACATAAAATAGCTGATCGACAAGCAAATGTTTATATTGAAAGGGATGAATCTGGTGCTTCAATAACAAATTTCCAATATCTGGCATCAATCTAGTCAGGTTAAATCCTTAATCTCTCTCTCTCCTCGGTTAGTAGTATCCAGTTTTTTTTCTTTCTTTTTTTTTATTTTGACAGTTGGCAACCGCGCTAAAGCACCTTCCCACTAGGAAAAGAAATTAAAAAACTTTCACACAATGCTCCATAAGTCGGGATAAATAACAGGTATGTGTGTCTTTTTAAAGCCGAAATTGCTCTGACATCTTTTTTTAAACTTTACTTTAAGATCTCCGTTACGCTTATTCAGTTCCTCTGTTCCTTTTGTAATATGAATTTTTTTTTTTGCTTTTGTCAATATTATCATATGAATTCACTGCCTACTTCCAGGAAAACATCATTTTCCTGGAAGATTTTCTGTTGCCAATGGAAAAATTGGAAAAAATAGCGACGTCCAGTATTATACTCCTTTAGCTTCCTTTTTTCCCTCCCATCATTTTTAACACTTTAACCTTTTTTGTGATCTCGAGATGCTTCCGTTCGGCACACGAATCCTACGTGTATCTAATTTTTTGAAGCATGGCACACAGTTATAACTTGGCTCAATATCACAATGTTTTAAAATCATTAATCTTGCTACATGACTCATATTGAACTGCGCAATGTCCATATTTACCACAATTTTAGCGATTTTAATTCCACAAAAGTAAATTTTGGAATTACTAACCATATGATGTTATTAATTGACTCATTTGAACAATAGATGCATACCCAGTGGCGCACACAAGGGGGGTGTCCTAGGGGTCCGGACCCCTCCCCCCCAAAGCCCTTGATTTTTTTCCGATTGATTATAATTTTAAATATATAATACGTAAAATTTAATTAAATATTTGTTTTTAATGATTACTTTTATTAATTAATACTAATTATTTATTTAATAATTAGTTTTTTACTGTTTTTTGTTCTCCAAAATCGACAAAATCAAAAGGAGCATGATAACACGAATGGTGGACTTTCGACCCGGGCCCCCCCCCCCCCTCTTGGAAAGCTTCTGTGTGCGCTACTGCGTATACCCATACACTTTGGGGGATATTTCCAATACACTCTAATTTTTCCACTTGAACATCATATGGATTTGCGCT
Source organism: Trichonephila inaurata madagascariensis (assembly GCA_019973955.1). NCBI lineage: Eukaryota > Metazoa > Arthropoda > Arachnida > Araneae > Nephilidae > Trichonephila > Trichonephila inaurata. The sequence continues at coordinate 150,284 of BMAV01000900.1, read as the reverse complement.
CATCAGAAACTAATGTAAAGGTAAACACAGAGGGGCTCTTTGCAGAGCTCATTTGATGTTCCTTAAGGAGTAGTTTCATTAAAAAAATAAATAAAAATACTTCTAATTATCGTATTTCCTCATATCATATATCATTTTAAACAGAAATATTTGAACTTGTGAAAAACATAAAATGAAAATCGATAATTTTTTGAAAATTCATGTGCTGGATCGCCTTAACGCGAAACTGAGGGGGCTGAAATATTCTTTCGTGTTAAAGGATATTGCAAAAAAAAAAAATCATATATTCAACAGAAGTAAGTTCATTAGAGTAATTTTATTTACATAGAATGTATACATGCATGTATTTAGTTAAAATAAATGAAACAAAAACATTCACAATGAAATATAATACAACATTTTAAAGGTTTTGAAAAACAATATTTATTGAATTTTTGAAAGTAATTTGATATTTCTTTGTAGCATCAAATTGTCAACACATTGTTCAATGTCGTCCACTTTGTTATTCATTTCATTATCGGAAAGTGCGTCTAAATAACTGCGTATACTTTTCATGATGTTCCTTATTTCGGATGATGTGGGATCAGAAGTTACGATATTCATCACAATTTTGTAGTCGGAATCTGCATCAATGATATTTTTTTTAGTTTTAAACAAACTCCAAAATGTCTTTGTCTATCCTAATTGGGGCTGAACACACATTATTATCATCTACGGATACGAATTCTTCCGATGATGTACCTGCGTGGCTGGTGTTTTTCGTATTTTGCTTATTCTCAGAAAGGAAATCTTTTCGTTATAAGTGATTTTCGTTTCGAGTTAAGGTAAAAAAAAATACATTGTAGTTTGTCGGGACTGTTGTATTATATCGTGTTAACCCATAGTTCGTCTTAAGCGTTTTTGTGTTAAACGTATCTCACTGTATTAATTTTTAGTCTCAAAATTTCTTCAATTAAATTATAATTTTTTAACTTTAAGACTCAGTATTTTAAACTCACTTGATATCTTAAATGAATTGAAAATCATGAATTGATAAAACCTAATGTTTAATTACATGTTAATGTTAATACATTAGTCTTATAATATGATACTAATATTGGAATGTTTTCTATCAGAAGATGTTTTCTTATTTTGGCTTTATTTTCGATAAGTTAGCACTAAGCAAAGAGGTCCACTTAACGATCGATTTTCTTCCATAAGAAATTAAATTAAAGGGAAAAAAATAATAATGAGAAAACCATTTACTTCAAAGTCGGGAGAAAAAGAATGCTTTAACTATTCACTAACAAATGGTTAAGAACAAAGAAAACACAAATTCAGACAAAAGAGCGCTGACTTTAGATTTTAAGTATGTCCTATTGTAGCCGCCCGTGAAATCTTTCTTGAATAAACCACGTTAATTAGGTATTGATTTTATGGTTCTTATTTCATTGTTTCATTTACTTTGTTGAAGATGTCGTGAATAATGTTAGCTTTGAAGAAAATTCTTTATTCTTTGTAGCATCAAAGCTGTATTCCATAAAGCGAAATTATTTCAACTACAAAGCGAATAGTTTATATCAACAGTATAAAAAGAGTTGATTTGTACTATTTATTTTTTTGTTGAAAGGGATATATAATATGTGTCATATTTAACTTTATTATAATTTTATATGGATATTGCCATTGAAAAATATCGGAATAGTTGAGTATAAGAATTTTCTCTCTAACGAAAATTGAATAACTTAATGCGGAAGCAGAATTTACGTTATTTCTCTATTTTTTTCAACAAAATACTTAACTATTAAATATACTTTTATGGTTTTTACCAATGGGCTGAATTCATGATGGTCACATGATAAATATAATCACGTGTTTTCCGTTGAATTCAAAGCTCGCATTAGACGTAAGATCAAGGTACAATTTCAAATTTAATTATGGGATGAAAATGTAATTTCTTTAAAAGATTTTTCAAAATAAATATACTTTTAAATCAAGGGTGTTTTATTTACCAACTAAGCGCTTTATTATTGTTAACAACTAGGCACTTTTTTAAAGAAAGTTTCATTAAAAAGCAAAAAGGTGGCAACAGTGAGGCGCATGAAGTGGTTGATTGGAAACACATGATTTCATTTATCAAGTGAAAGTGACGTCACATGAATTTAGCCCGTTTTCTCTACTGATTATTTCATTTATTGTTGATTTGGGCATGTCTTTTTTTTCCATTGATGAGCAGATTCTTTATCAGCTGGGTTTTTTTAAGGAATGTTCTGATTCTTTTTATTTTCTTTATTTTTGTAATATATTTTAAAAATTTTTATTTCGAAAATTACACTTAAAGCATTGTTTTGTTTTTTGTTTTACTACAAAATTCTCTTCTTTATATCAGGGCACAAAAATAATTGACTTTGGTACACTTTCGAATAAAAAAAAAAGATCCCTAATTTTCCCACACCACTTTTGTTTTGATATTTTTTAAAATTTAATTTTGGTCTCCAATAAAACGCACAACTTTTCTGATGCTTAAAAATTGCCCGTGTGGATATGAAAAATCATCCAAAAGCTTCATTTTCATTCACAATTTACTTTCTAAGCAACAATAATACTTCTCAACTTAAAAAAAAACAACAACTATAAATAAAGATATTAAAAAAAGGAACAAACTAGAAAGATAACGGTTCCTTTCTATAAAAAAAAATCCACCATATGTCTGACGACCAATTTAGAAGACTGCTTCCCCATTGCATCTCAAGAAAAAGCGGAAAAACTTAAATCTAAATCCAAATGATAATAATTAAAAAAAAAACAAGGGAACCATACCCTTCGTTCGCCAGATGACTTTCCTCCCACACTAGAGGAGAAATATCTCTGGTCCACCCCGGTAATCATCCTTGGGGTCAAGCGCCGTCGGCAGAGGTTGGATTTTTATAGAGGTTGCGTGTTACGGAACGTACACGAGTTATTTTAGAGATGTAATTGCCGTAGCGAGAAATCTTGAGACGTTTTGGGTGCTACATAATATTTATTTGGGATTTCGGAAGTGTGCTGGCTTCTTTTTTTTTAACTGTCAGAAGTTTTGTGATATGGTGTATTTTGATTTGAATTGTGTGTGTGTTAGTTTTTAATAAAAAGACTGGTGTGTGTGTTATATACGTTACGTATTTCCTGAATAAATGCCATTGATTTTAATAGGATTTAATGCTAATGAGAGTATAAAATGTTTTTTCATCAGGCTTTATTTTGGGGGGATGTTCATAATTCATTTAAGTAAAATATTTTAATATTTTTATATATTATGTATTAATTTGTATAGTGAGATTTAAGATAATATTTTAGGAACATTTCTAATAAGTACAGTAATACCCCGAACTAGGGATTGCAATACCGGGATATCGAATACCGGTATTTTGAGCCATTTGTACAATTTTGTAATACCGGTATTAAGAAGTTTAAACCCCATTATATGTTCAGGAATCGCTAACATAGCAAAGTAGTATACGTTTTTGTTTTTGTGTCTCCCTAATGGGCAAAATTAATTAGACTGTGGATATAAAGTTGCACTGTACAATTGAGAGTAGTGATAAAATATGTGAATCATCCAAGGAGGTGGGCCAAAATTATCCTATTACAGCTCAGAGCGATACTGCATACGCGCAAGATTCGTAGTCTGATATTCGTATCTGTGGAAAACAAGGTTGTGGTTGTGAACAAAGTGTATAATATTTCGATATTTTTTAAATTGTTGAGTTTGTTATTTACATTGTATTCGCATATCATACTTTAGGGTTCAAAACATTTTTCAGATTCATTATATATATATATATATATATATATAACCCTAATTCGCTGGCCTAATTCAGTGACAGCTTTAGAAATCGTAATAGGTCTCCAGTTTAGTCCAAAGACTTTTTTGTATCTACATTTGTTGTGTTGTGTTTGGTGAATTCCAATTTCTTCCTGCTTTAGCACTGTAGGTTCTAGTACTTCTTCACTTTTATTTTATATTACTATATTTATATATACCCATAAATAATAACCCATAAAATGAATAAGAATAACTTTAAAGAACATAAAAAGTTAGTTGATAACACTTCGGTTTGATTTTATTATTTATATGATGAAAAGAATGTGGTGGTGCAGTGTAAATAAGATGTTCCTTTTTTTTTTGCGTGATGCTTAATATACTATTATAATTTATAAGTTACACATTATTTTTGTGATATTTTCACTCTCTAATAAAACTGGAAAATGAAACAAAGAAATACCTATGTTTTCTTTCTTTTTCTAAAATTTCTACTACCGGTATTAAAACCGGTATTAAGATCTAAAAAATACCGAATACCGGCATTGGACTTTTGGTCCGATATTACAATCCCTAACCCGAACGTACTTGATAGGGGGGACTGAGTGATAAAGTCGAGATGTAATTTCCCATATAAATACTTTTGAATTATTCTTAGTTGGAGCCAAAGAAGAAAGCAAATAATAATTTCGAAAAAAAAACTTAATAAAACCTTAGATAACACAAATGCAAAATCGTAAGCCGAAGTTATTTTGATGTAAAATCTAACAAAGTAGTGTCCCGACTCACAGGTTTTTTCCCCCTCTCGCAAAATTTTCTTGTAGCATGCTAATAATATTTTTATTCCTTGTTTTGTTGAAAAAATACTCTCATCGTTGGCGACTATATTTTCTAAAATTTGTAACCTTTTTTTTTCCAATTAAACTGAGCCCTTCCGTCAAATTCCCAACCGTTGTTTCATCTTCTGATTGAGCTAGGTCTAAAGACTCAAGTTCTTTAATGTCTTGCTCATGCATTTCTATGAGTTCATTAATAGCCAACTCCTGATGGTCTACCCGAAAATATTTTTTTTTAAAATGTTACTTTCGTTTATACGGATATTCTATTCAGTCCAACTAAGGCGCCTAATTTTAATGTAATGAACAACATCTGGTTCTTTGAGCATGTAATATAATTCAATGTCGTGTCTTCTGCACCTGATACCATTTTCCTGAGTTCCTCCGAAACACTTCTCAGGATTCTACGCGTTCAAAAGCTCCCCAAATCCCTTCCTCCTTCTTGGTAATAGGGCAGATTTCCGAAGCGTAAATCAGGGCAACATAAATAATATAAATGAAGTAAAAAAATTTGTATTCATATAGCAAGAGTAATTTCTTTTTCTCTTAAAGAAACACTCCTTTTAACTGTAACATTTGGAAATAGAGTGATTCAGTAACCGAAATCTATGCATTACTTTACAGTTTTGTGCCCTATAAAAAATTGAATCATTAAGGTCCTTTTGAATATCTCAACATATGAGAAATATTCATTTAGAATAAAAGATATTGGACGAATAATCATTCAGAAAATATCAAATTCTTAGCCTAAAGACACTATATCAGGGGTGTCCAACCCAAATGACCTTGCGAGCCACTTCGGAGAAACATTATAATCTCGCGGGCCGCACATAAAAGTATGTTCCTTTATATCAGATTTAAAAACAAAAAAACATTTATTGGACTGAAAATTTAAAACAGAATGAATTATTATTATTGTTTTCATTATTTTTCATGTATACAGGCATATATAATTATGTTTATATAATATAATAATGCATTCATCAAATAATATTTGAAATATTACAGTTGCGCGCCATTTTCTTGAAAATTACGGTATTCCTTTTGAATTGATTTTTCGTTACTCATTGTTGATATTTGATTGTGCGGTCATTCGCAAACGATTAAGTACACATTATATTTTATTTTAAACCATCCTGAATATTTCTTTTTAAACTTTAAAAAACATCTCTGAATGTCTCTTTCCTTTTGGGCACTTCAAACAGAAAAGGAGGAGGAGAAATGAAAGTCGCACACACAGAGAATCATGTACCATCCATAATAAAATATATGCATAATGCCATTCGAAATTTATTAAAAATGTAATTTACTATATTAAAATCAAATGTAACTGTTTGATCAAATATAAATCTATTTTAATCTAAAGGAAATTTCTATCATCAAAAAGGATTTATTTTAAAACAGAACAGGTAACAGGCAAATACATTGTAGATTATAT
>BMAV01000900.1:99061-133857 GCA_019973955.1 Trichonephila inaurata madagascariensis | reverse complement strand
TTTTTTTTTTTTTTTTTTGCATTAAGTAATGTTTATAAAAATAATTCAAAAAGTGTTTTTTTTACACTGACTACGCACCTTCGCTGCTAAAATTGTCTTCTAGAAACCTTGTAAATCTAGAAAATGAATTTTGAGCGATATTCTTATTGAAAATTGTATTTAATGTGGTACAATCTAAATAATGGAAATAATTTATCTTTATTTTTTCGACATTTGTTACATACAAAGAAATTCAAATGAACGCAATTATAGAAAAAATATTGTTTTTGTTATTTATGTAAAATTCTAACCGCAAAACAAATTATTTTTAATTATTTAAAGAAATGAAATATGAGAAACATGTTTAATAAATTCACACATTTTATTTTTAGTGATCATTTAAAAAAATTAATGTACTTTTTCCGTCAATTATACAGTTAAAAACAGAAAATGCGTTTTTTTACCTCAATTGTCTTAATGCATTTCGAAAGAATGGAAATAAAAATGTATATAAATTGCAGAAAAGTTCAATAAAACACTTTCATTTTTTTTATTTACTCATTTTATTTTCTTTTTTAAATTCAGCTAACGTGGTAAAAAAGATTTTCAAATATCCTCTAATATTTGTTAATTTATTTAAAAAAAGGTTAAATAAATATGGAAAAAATAAATTATAAAATCTCATTTATAAAAGTATTAAGAATGAGAATATGCATTTCTTTTTAAAATTCTTTGCTAAGCGTTATCAATTTTATGATTACACTTTTTGAGAGAAACTATTCAAACTTGAAACAATTGCACCAAGAAAACGAATTAGAATGATAGTACATCTGATTTATTTTCAGAAAGCTGTCATAAAATGCGGAATGAAGGAAAGGGGATCTAAAACTTTCAATTACGTGATTATTTTCTCTTATTTCTAACGGAAACAAGTCCTGCAGAATTCACTTCTCATAAATTCCAGAAGAGTAATGATCTTTCATGAGAATAAGTTCTCAAAGGGGTTAATGTCCTGCGAAATAAAGATATGTGTAGTTTAATATTATATAATATTTGTGGAAAAACCTACAGCGGACTTTCAACTGTGTGTGTGTTTTTTACACGTCGAAATTTCTCTCATAAAGTGAAATAAAAACTTTCAAAATGCTAATCGGTTTATTAATTCGTGTTATCGCTATATTTTTTACTTTCAAGATCAAGAGAAATAAATAAATAAATAATGTCATTATAATTATTAATTTCATTATAAATCAAATTAATTGAGAGAGATTAATGCATAAAACAATGTCGAAATGATGGAAACTTAATCCAAACCCCGAGAAAAACTACTGTATTAATTATTCAGCTGAGAATAAGTCAAATTAATTCCTGTATGTTTCTGTTGCCATTATTATTTTTTATATCAAAATAGCAGAATTATTTTGTCAACTCTGCTGTTATTATGTTTGTTCGGTACTTTATTAACATTTGTTTTTTACTTGTGTTTTGAAATCGTTTGGGATTTAAGAACATTTTTATTGTTTTAATTATATCAGAATCACATTAGCTCTTTTAATTTAATTCCTTGAACCAACGGTTTCGGTATTTAAACTGGTTTTTTTTTAACTAAAACTTTATTTATTTATTTTTTTTATGATTTTATAATATTTTAACAGTTTTCATGATAATTTATATACTTACTTATATATATATTTATTTTATGTTAAACAGATTCAATCAATTATGTTGAATGTCGCAAAGTTGTTAAAAATCATTTGGATTTAGGCAATAAAAGCCTAAAGAATAAAGTTGTAGCGTATGTTTAGATTTATTTTTCATATTTCTATACTTTTTTTTCCATATTTATTTTATAAACTTAGATGAATCTTTATTTTTAATGAAATTCGATATTAAAAACATATAATCAATTTTTTATTAAAATGTTTTTTTTTTTTTTTTTGCTTACGTTTTTAAAATCGTTTGGTATTTATAAGAACAATTTTATTGTTTTAGTCATAGCAAAATCATTAGTTTTTCTATTAACGTTTTTTTACAGTTATGTAAAATCGTATATAAAAAAGGAAGATTGAAATTTTGAATTTTTTAAACATAATTTTGTGAAAATGCAGTGAAATTCTTTGAAAAGACTAGCACGATTTATTGAATGTTTTAAATAGTGCTGCTATTTCGATATTTTTGAAAGAACATTGGAATTATTAACACAGGTAATGCTTTTTTTTATTGAATAGTCCTACTTTTTTTTTGGTCTATGAAAACATTCATACACTGAATATACAGGTAGATACAAACATTCAAGATTTAATTTCATTCTACTCTAAAAATAAACTTTAAACCAAAATTTCATCTATCAAAAACATAGCTAATAGCAATAAATAAGTTAATTCTTCATATTTATAAGATAAGTGTATCGTTTGCATTATAGATACTCTCAGATCCAAAAACTATTAATTGAAAAACAGGAGCGAATATACGTTTTAAAGAATGTATTGTTACATTAAAGCAAATGTTCCAAAATAATTTCTTCATAGAATTTTGTTTATTATATTTGTAATATAATCTATTAATATATATATATAGAGAGAGAGAGAGATAGAGAGTATAGTTTTTCATAATCTTAATTGTTAAGTATAAGCTTTAATGAAAAAAGATTCTATTCACTAGTTTAAAAAGTTATATATAATAACAGTAAAGAATATTTTTATAAAAATAAAAATAATCATAAGTTATTCCTTAGTACTGAAGTTAAATATGTTTTAAAGCTACTATCGTTAATATTCAGTAAAACTGAAGAATGAAATAAATTTCAATTTTAAAATCAAGTTTGATCATTTATTTTATTCACTACTCATGCATTAAGTTTAATTGAGCATCCTCTTTGACAATTTCGTAGTGTACAACATTATTTGTTTACGAAACATTGTGATATAATTGTATGCATCTATGAATTTTAATTTTGGAAAATATTCAAATAAACACTGAATCATTTTGAGTTTGCATATTTATAATTACTGACATCATTCATATTTCTCTAAAATCAATAATTTTTCGCTCCAAGTTATTGAAGCTATCACCTTTTGTAAATAATAACGCAATGAATGTAGTTTCTGGAGACATTTAAATACGTTTATTTCAATATTGAACTAAATTGCAAGTACAAATTCTTTTACGAGGGAAAATACCAATATTGGCTCAGTTTGCCAATGAATAATGATTTTTATTTACTGTCATTACTGGTATTATGTGTGAGGACAGTATTCATTTAATCGTTAAAGTATGCTTAGTGAATATCGCTGTGAACTTTTAATGATGATAAATAACGATATTGATGATAGTTATCGATATCATTATGAAAAGAAACAGTGAGGTGATATTAACAAACAATTCATTCGTGATGATATTTGTGCATGCAGATAATTTTTTTCATCGTTCTTTTTTGCGTTGATGTAAATTTATTATAGTGTAGAATGTGAAGCACGCCATATAAATCTTTATTAACAGTCTAAGTTGAGTGAACTGATGCAAGGAGAGAAAATTATTTTTAACTACATGTTCAATAAAAAACGATATCTATCCATTGTTGTGTATTTGACTTGAATATTAATCAAATACTTTTCTTGGGAATTATTATTCCAACTGTGGTTTCTTTTTAAGTTAACTTTATTAGAGTTCAATAAAATAAATGAACCTGAGATATTATATTACAATTTAGCAATTCACCCTTTCGTGGGCCATTTATTTCTCTTTTGAATTTCTCGCAGTTTTTTGTGTTTTATTAACAATTAAACAATAGCATTAAAGGAAACATATTTTATTTTGCCGATTTTTATGTTTACATTTAAATTTTAGGGGTGGGAAGAATATTTCCCAAGGAACCATTCACCGTCATAAAGAAAGTCAAATTTAATGGTGATTATTTGCCATGAAAAGATGAGAGGCATGTTGCAAGGGTCTCTTTTCTTGTCCCTTTCTGCTGCATTTCCGACATCGTCTGTAGTTGAGAACCATCTTTGACGTATGATTTCCCTCACTGGCTAAGCGCGTATCATCCAGAACTACACACTTCTTTGATTGGAAACTAGCAGGACGTCCTTTCCTTTCTCTTGAGGAATTTCCGTCTATTAGCTGACGAACTAATGCTATACGGAATTTTAGCTGGTCTAAACTTCTGTTTCTTTTGTTCACTTGCCACAGTATGAAACTATTTATGATGGCAAGGTCAATAAGAAAATAAAAGATACGATATCACCATTTTACAGATCTTCTTATTTGGTATCTTTTTTTTTCTTTGATCGAAGCAATCAACCCCTCCCATGACATTGTTACATGCAGCGACATTTTTGGTCAAGGTACTTCTTCTTTAGTACCCTTTTTTTGCCCGATTTATAGATGTCATAATCGCTGGATTATGTGCAGTAGTTCAAATCTGAAGCGGGAAATAGTCTTCCCATCGATATAATAGCAAGGCCAATATATAGAAATGATTGTGCGCTTCCCACAGGTGTATTTTGTAAGATCATGTAGATGGGAAGCAGTCTTCCCAAGGCCCACGAAAGGGTTAATTCGGTATTTATAAATCTATCCTTCGTAAAGAACTTATTATAAATTGAAATGTGTATTATATTAAGAATCGAAAATGAACTGTGACACCCGTTTATAATTAAGGTTTTTTTGCATTAGATACTTACAATATGAGCTTATATTATGGTTATATTTATCCGAAGAATAAAGGGGGAGTATTGTTTTTTAGTAACTAAGATGTTTTATAATCATTTTTTAAAATTATTTATTTGAGCGTTGTGTTAATGAAAATAATGCATTTTATTGTATTCAAGCTGTTATTGAGTATGAAATTAAACAGAAAATAAATAACGCATTTTCTAAAGAATATAGATAGACAAGGACGTCTTAAGACTCTTTGAAGCCCTGGACCGGAAAAATCTTGAGATATTTTGAGGCCCTGGTCCCCTATGTAAAAGTAGCTCTACCTGACAGCTTTAAAAGTAGACATTATATAGCATGCATTGACAAATACTCGTTCAAACGGTATAATTTGAAACAAATAAATGTGCACGACTTACAATCTCAAAAACCTAGGCACAAACCGGCTTGACCGATGGCCGCATTTCGACTAAATGAGTTGAATGATTGTTTATGGTATTAGGCCTTACCTAGGTATGGACAACGGTCATCACATAATAATACAGTATTACCACTTTTGCCAGTTGCAGTTTCAAATTCTCTGCTTTCCGGATAATATGTACGGGAATAGTATTTGACCATTACAATTATCTGGATCATGATCTTATTCAGACAAAGTAGAGAATAAAACTAGACCCCCATCGATCACGGGCTCCGTTTCCCCATGCCTTAAGACGTCCCTGAAATAGAGCAATATTAAAGAAATCAAAAATTAGGAGGGAATTTTCTTTTTTATCCTCTCAAATCCATTTCTAAATTTTTCGTTATTAAATAATTATTTTATGCACGTAATGATTTGGCTGCATATCTTGTAATGTGATAAAAATGTTTTACAGCAACAACAAGTGATATAAATTTTTTTTTAAGTCAATTCCTAATTAGATCAAAGAAAAATTTTATTTTAGCTACTTTTTATTAAATAGTTACATATAAATATGTATATACAGAGGACAGAATCAGAACATTAAATGGTAAATAATTTTTATTAATTATGATTAAAGTATCGTATTGTCATCCAAAACAATCGTGTATATAAAATTTCAGTTCAACTGAAGGCTTTAAAACGTGAAAAAAAAAAACCAACCTTTTCAAGTTTGGACACAAGTCTCTAAACTGATCGCCAACGTGGCTGTATTTGTAATTCTTTAAATAATTAGTTTTAATCAATTAATTTTTATTAATTATAATTAAATTATTGTATTGTCATCCAAAATAATCATGTATATAAAATTTCAGCTCAATTGAGCCCTTTAAAATGTATTTTATTAACGAGTGAAAATTCCACCAAGATAAATAAATAAATATATAGAGAGTGTGAGTTAATAGTAGGAATTGAAAAAGGTTTTATTGGTGGTTTCTGTGCATTGCGATTTAGTAATTAGAAGCATTTACTATAAAAAAATTATGTGTAATAGTTATCTAATTGAAAATTAGTCTGAAAATTTATTTTATGTTTAAAGTCCAAAACCATCCGTCTCGATTTGGGAAATAAAATCTCCAATATCTTTTTATAAATGATACTGAACGCATAAAACTGTCAATATTTCATTTCACTTCTTGTCAAATGAACCAGAACTCTTGCAAAACATTTAACAAGAGTTCTTCTTATTAATTCTTAAACACTTTATTTCATGTGTTATCTTAATAATGTATCAAGAATAAATTAAGCCGAAGGAGGTATACATGTTGATCTTATTTCAGCTTCATAGAAATATATGTTCTATTTTTATGAAAGAATGTTTCGGAAAATTCTGTAAAAACTGTTTCCAGTTACAATTCAATTAATGTAAAAGTTATAAGATATTTCTTTTTATCAATAACTGGGGAAAGAATCTTGAAATTTTCTAAAAATATTTCAAGTAATGTCTTTTTTAAAATTTAAAATTCTTTTTACAAATACAGCAATTTAACTTCTTTAATAGGCTTCCACGTTGCGTGAAACAATTTTCAAGATGATTCTCATCATCATCTAATAATCTATAGAATAAATTCATGTGCCGCTATAGTCACATGATAACTACAAACACGTGTTTCTAGTTTCTAGCCATTTAGTTCATGCGCATTGCCTTTGCCTTTTGCCGATTTTATTAAAAAGTATACACAGTGAAATACCTTCAACGCGATAACACTTAAGACAAAATTTCGGTTAACGCGAAATAATTCAGCGATATCGACAAACTACTATGTATTTTCATGCACACTTTTTCTCTCAACGAGAAACAAAAATCGCTTAACACAAAAGGATTTCCCTTCACTTAGGGTATCCGACTACGTTCGGAACCGTGATTTTAAAAAGGCTCATAAATGGATAATTTTTATGATATTTAGTGTCACTTAGATTAGAATACATGTATAAAATTGTTTTAAGGACATTTTGCCAAAAAAAAAAATGATTTAAATACAATATTTCTGCAAAAAAATAACTTAGAATAACCTCTTTTCAAAATATTCTCCTTTTGTGGAAAAAAGCTTCTATTATAACAATATTTTGCCTGTATATAGCTCAGACCTCTGTACAGAGACACTTAACTATGATTTTTGAAAAATTCACATTATTTTTAGAGTTACAACCATTTGAAATAATTATCGGCGTTTATTTCTTAAAATTTCTCCTCTCTGTTGTCGTAAGACACGGATAAACCCACTTCTAAGTGATATATTTCTAAAATTCTAGTTGAGCCTCTGTACAGAGGTCTGAGTTATAGGCAGGCAAAATAGTATTATAATAGAATCATTTTTCACAAAAGGAGTCATTCTATGTTCATTTTTTGACAAAATATTGTACTTAAATAATTTTTTATTGTAATACTATTCTTTAAAACAATTTTATATACATTTTCTAATCTATAAGTGACACTAAATATCATAAATATTATCCATTTATACGCTTTTGCAAAATCATGGTTCCGAACGCAGTCGGATACCTTAAAGAAATGTTTGAGAAAGTTTCTGTATTATTTGGTAGTTCTACTGTATCATCAGAAGAATTCTTTGCAGTAGATGTGATAATGTGAGTACAGCCCTAATTACGGCAGACAAAAAACATTTTGGAGTTTGCTCAAAGCTAAAAAAATATCATAGATGCAAATTCAGAAGGCAAAAATGAAATGAATAACGCAGCTCCTGTTCCCACGTCATTCGAAATGAGGAACATCATGAAAAGTATGCGCAGTTATTTAGATGTACATTTCAATGATGAAATGGATAAAAAATGGACGACAACGAATAATTTGTTAACAAGTTTATGCTCAAAAGGACAATGCAAAGAAAATATCAGGTTATTTTCCAAAAATTCAATAATTGTTTTGTTTTTCAAAAAACTTGAGAAAATTTTGTTTTAAATTTCGTGAAGTTCATGTGAATGTTTTTGTTTCATTGATTTTTATTAAATGCTTGCATGTATATACATATATGGAAATAAAATATACTGTAATAAACTTAATTCTGTTGAATATATGGGGTTTTTTTTGGCGTATTTAAGTCCTCTTAGTTTCGTGTTAAACGATTTTCACTGTATATTAGTTTTTTCGGACAAACGAATTTTGTGTTTCTTAAATCCAATAACTCAATTTTGATATATTTACATTAGAAACATTTTTTATGTGTGTGTGCGTGTAAAGCAGAATCAAAATAACCAACAGAACAGTCACACGCAAAATATATGCACATTTTTTCCGGAGAGCATAAATTCTACTCAATGAATAAACATTATATACTTTATTATGCAAATGCAAATGCTTACGTATCGAATTAAAAAAAACGAGCTGTTGTTCTATAACGCGTCCTAGACACCGATTTGGCGGATTAATGTTAATAAGGGTATTTAAATGACAGGAAAATTTCATCACCTGCATGGACAGACTTCATAACGCTTGGTATCAATTCTAACTCATCTGTAGCCGATTTGTCTTGGATAAAAACTTTATCGCTTTTAATATTTATGAGCAATACCTTTTACTTTCTACTATCCACCCTTGATTTTATAGCATCTATTTCCATGCTCGACATTAAAGGTCCTTAAACATGGTAATATCTATGCGCCTAACCCTAAAAAGCTAAGAGATCAAACTTCATAACATGTAATTAATGTTCTCAATAACCATAAAATCTTCTCAAAATCGCATGCTACGTATTGATACCTAAAAACAAATCTTTGAATTATGCATATTGCATCTGTTCCGTTTTAAATAATTTATCGTTTCGTTCACTGTTTGGGACACGGGTTTTTGTGGATGTAATAAAAAGAAATAAAACCAAGTTTAACTTTTTCCCCTAACTGTGCGGCACAAAATTTATCAAGGATTCTGAGTTAATAATGTCGAAGATTGCACGCAGAAAGGTCGTTGTCTGTGTTTTTGACATTTGAGCGTGGGTTGTCGGGAGGAAATATGCAAGGAGACATAAAAAAAATTATATCATTCTGTGGCGAGAGATAGATATATTGGAACGAGTGTTGAATATGCAAGTAGCGGAATGTTTCTGAGATAAACACTGGAGCCAACTGAATGTGGGGGAAAAATTGTAAATAGCTGATAAGAAGTGATTAATACACGAAGACGCTTAAATTTCCACTCTTTAAAGTTCCAGTTCCATCATAAATATCGAATCTCGTGTTTTTATCACATGTTTGTGAAGTGATGAAGGCAATTAACCTTTCCTTATAATGTTTTCTAATATTCTTTTTTCTATAATTATCTATAGTTTTGAATATAATATTACCTTCTCACTGTAACACTTTCCTCCGCGTTTTGAACAAATATTGATTAAATATTACTTGAAAAATGATTATTGATGTACAGAAGAACGAAATAGGAAATATTTTGAAATTAAGCTCCGATATATTTCTTAAATTCTTTCTACGTATCTCTTTCAGCGACAAGTCAAACGAATCTTACAAATTGTTTTTGAATATAATTGAATACGTATGTGCCAAAATTTCTGGAAAGTACATTCTGACGACTTAGCCGAAAAAGTATGTAAATCCAAAAAATGCTTATTGTTCGAGTTAAATGTGTAAATATTTTAATAACTATTATCCACACATTTTAAAAATTTGCCTTCTTCTGAAGTTATGAAATATTTTGAATATAAGAAAAAGCACGAATAAACAAGAAGAAACAAAAAGGAAATGTATTTTCGTAACTGATGAGTTTCAAATTAAATTTATAAGGAGAGAGGGTTTTTTTTATTGTATTTTACGACTGCCTCTTCTATCTAGTCGTAATACATTATTTTCCCTCACATCTCTAATACTATGCTAAAAGCAAAGCACTGATCTTTTCCGCATTAGATTTATACTCTTTTCGAATTACTTTTCAAAATAGCATTCGTGCAAAACCCCTTTTCTACAACTAGAAAACCTTCTTAAATTCAAGAGGAAGCTTAAAATCCAGATTAAACCAAAATTTCTTTCGGTGAACTATTACTTTGAGTTCTCTTAAGGTATCCGGCTACGTTCGGAACCGTGATTTTGCAAAGGGGCGTAAATGGATAATATTTATGATATTTAGTGTCACTTAGATTAGAATACATGTATACAATTGTTTTAAGGACATTATGACAAAAAAAAACTATTTAGATACAATATTTTGGCAAAAAATTAACTTAGAATAACCTTTTCTCCAAACGTTCTCCTTTTGTAAAAAATGCTTCTATTGTATTAATATTTTGCCTGTATTCAGCTCAGACTCTCTGTACAGAGGCTCAACTAGAATTTTTGAAATGCATAACTTGGAAGTCGGTTTATCCATGTTTTACGAAAACAGAAGGGAGAAATTTTAAGAAAATACGCCGATCATTATTTCAAATGGTTGTGACTCTGAAAATAATTTGAATTTTTCAAAAATCATAGTTGAGCCTCTGTACAGAGGTCTGAGTTATATACAGGCAAAATATTAATACAATAGAAGCATTTTTTTACAAAAGGAGAACATTTGGAAAAAAGGTTATTCCAAGTTAATTTTTGGCCAAAATATTGTATTTAAATAATTTTTTTTGTCACAATGACCTTAAAAACAATTGTATACATGTATTCTAATCTAAGTGACACTAAATATCATGAAAATTATCCATTTATGCGCTTTTTTAAAATCATGTTTCCGAACGTAGGTGGATACCTTAAAACGCATATCTTCTTTCAGAAACCTGAAACAAATTTAAAGTATAATAATAATAAAAAGGAGCAAAGAAATCGATTGTAAACACCCAATTTACCATTGAAAAACCTAATCATATTAAATAAAAGCGAGGAATTCTTAAGTTTAGATTCACGAATATAAATTAATATGCGTTAGTAGAAAACACCAAGAACGTCTGTCCCGTTCTCAAAAGACACAAAGATCTTCGCCAAACTGTGCCAAGTGTCAGGTTCACCATGCTTCTGCCGAGCACGTCTTCGGTTGTTTGGACCCCCCTGAAAAAGATATCCATATGAATCCCCTTCTTGACCTCGACTTCTTAAGAATCTTGTCTGACGTCTTCAGTCTCAAGAGTATTTGCTACTACAGCAGAAGAAATAATAGATTTGTATATGAAATAAACGAATCAAAATAAGTAATTATGAATTCAAGATGTCAGCAAAAAATGTGTAAAGGGGAAATTTAAATCCTGCTCAAACTTATTCTTGCATGAGGAAAAGAAGAAGAGAGGTGATAAGGGACGTCTTAAGACTTCTTGAGGCCCTGGGCCCCTATACAAAAGTAGGCCCTACTGTGATATGGTCGTTCTATGGTGACCATATCTTTGATTGTCAGCGTGAATTAGAGGTGTGGGATTCTCGAAATGAATCGACATTTTAAAATTCTTAATATGACTTTATTAAGAGAATATAACTTTAATTTCTAATAAATTAGGTAAACTTATATTAAGTGAAAATAAACCAAACACACGGCAATAGTTAAACCCGATCGCGTAACTTAGATCACTTATTTAAATAATTATATTATCCGCCTACTTTCAATTCTGATAATATTACAAGTCCTAATATCAAATAATCAGTCCTACCTTAATTGAAGCTAAGATTCAATCACTGTACTGAGACTTTCAGACGCGCGTGCAATGGTATGCACCTTGTATTAAAGGCTAGAAATCTTGGTAACTTTACTAGTGGCTGTCAATTCACGCTTGTATCTCTTCAAACATAACTTTCCCCTAAATTGCCATTCTGCTTACTGAAACTTCTGTTCTTTTAAAAGCTATCTTATTTGCATTTCACAACTGCATTTCACTTCTTGGATTTGGGTTGGAAAAGATTTGCCATTAATCTTGGCCGTCAAAGAACCCAGAGGTTATGTTACAGAAGAGACGCGTGAGCCCGTCACACTACCTGTGTTATTTAAAAGTAGACAGTATATAGCATGCATTGTCAAATACTCGTTCAAATGGTAATTTGAAACAAATAAATGTACACAACTCACAATCTAGCTCGACCAAGGGGCACATTTCGGCTACATGAGTTGAATGATTATTTATGGTATTAGGCTTAAGCCTACGCATGGACAACGGTCATCCCATAATAATAGTCTTACCACATTTACCAGTTGACATGCAGTTTGAAATTCCCTGTTTTTTCGTAGAATATGTATGGGGATAATATTTGACCATTAAAATTATCCTTGTCATAATCTTATTAATGTTTGGTCGAGAATGAAACATGGCCTGCCTCCACCGAGGGCGAGGCCCTGGGCCCGAACCCATTTGACCCATGCCTTAAGATGTCCATGAGGATGATATAGCTTTATGAATGTATGAAGTACTTTTAATCACACACAAATACAGCACTTGCTACATTTTATATGCCAATATTGTATTCATTGTTTTCTAAATGAAGAAATAAATTGTATCGCATTACCTTTGTTTTATTAGTTCCTCCTTTGTAACTTATAAAAGCAGAAAACTGAAAAGTTATTGTGAGGGAAAAAAAAGTAAATCAATCTTGTATAATTATCTACTTACACAGAAGTGTGAAATGACTTTGAGTTCATCTGTATTCAAAACCGCAACTCTTCTTCAGTTGAGTATTACTTATTTATAATTCCCTTCTGAATTCTTAATACTTGTAAATGCCATTAAGCCATCAATAACTTCAACGAATCCATTGCTTTAGGAATTCACCTGTGTGAGACACAACACGATCTCCTTCGGGTGTTTTTTGAGCCAAGTGTGAACTGGTTTGGGTAATATATATTAAGAAGGAATAAATCAAACTCTGTTCCGCGAGCAAAAAAGGATACCATATCCAATATCACTGAATATTTATTGACAGTATATGAGAAGTATACGATTGCAAATAATAATTCAATCTGATTTACTGAATATTGTGAAAATATCTTTTTTTTTAAGGTTCAGTTAGAATTATATTTGATTTTGAATATAAGTCATAGAAATCTTTTCAATAGAATTAATTCTATACATTGTAAAATATGTATGAAGTTCAAATGATTTTATGGTTTTTTTGCCTCACTTAATGTTTAAGAATAGGACCGGAATTTTAAATATTCATCTGATATTAAAGTTTTTCAAGATATTCTGGCTTTATTATCCTATAGAGCAGAATATTTTATCATACTACGCATTTCTTCACGAGTTGACCATTTTTTTCTGGTATAAAATATGTTTCACACTTTTCTTATGTACCATAATGCTAAATGAGCTATTTCTTCGCATGTTAAAAGAAAAAAAAATAATTACCTATGGAATATTATAGCTGTTTTATAAACAGAGGTGTAAATTACAGTGTTGCAAATTTTGAAGAACATTGAGACGTTTTTCTGTTTGAAAATGTGCTCCGAGTTTAGTTCAGACTCGTACATTTGGTGAAGAAGAAGAAATATATTTTTTAAAAAAAGTATATTTTTTCTGCTGTGTACCGCATTTTTAATGAACTCACTACGTTTTTTATGCTTTTAGTGAACTATTATTTTACTAATTTCATATATATCCTTAACATTTTAAACTCTCTGATTGGCATTAAATTTTTTGCTCGTAATTTATTTATTATTTTTTTACTAGTTTACATTTATTTTTTCTTTCACTTAAAAATGAACTAATTCATTTTTTTTTCTCAAAACGTAAAAAAGATTTTTAGATAAAACTTACAAAAATATTTCTGAAAATTGTGTTGTATTTGTTGTACACAAGAAAGGAAAAATCTTTTGAAATGTATTAATATGAACCTAATAATTTTCATTATTAGTCTATATGGGGAAGCATTTATCCACGCAGTTATGTATTTAAGACTGCCTTCTCTGAATGTTAAAGAATAGGACGAATTAGGAACCTTTTTTATAATGTAAAAGAACTCAAAAATTAATTTTATTTTCTGGCTTCTCTATATCATACACAGAATTACTTTATCGTATGCTTCTTATTTATCAATTGATCTATTTTATCTGGTCTATAATATGTTTCGCAATTTTTTTCTCCTATACCGTAATGCTAAATGACGTGTTAAAACGAAAAAATAATTATTTATAGAATATTATAAAAATTTTAAAAACGTTATATTAAAAACATATGTATAAATTACAATAATGAAAATTAAGACATTTTTCTGTCTTAAAATGTGCTCCATGCTTAATTCAGGCCCTTGTAGATTTATCAAGAACAGCCATTGGATTGCCTTAATCCGGATCGAATACTGATTTCATTTTCCGAATTGAAAAATTACCAGGTATTAGTACCATGTTTTAAATTCTAAAACATAAAAAAGTTGTGCGTTTTATTACACTTCCTACTTCTATTTAAGTAAATTCATCTTTTCGTATATTAAATGGGAGCTACCTTTCGTTTATTATTCTTCAAAGAAAAATGAATAGTTTCTTTATATAATGTTGTATAACATTTTATAGTGCGGTGTTATATAACTTTATATAACATTTTATTTACGTTATACTGTGATTTTTTAACAGGCTTTTTTTATGTTCATATCTCCTTATTATGTGTGTATTCTGGTCTTAAATATTAAAATGAGACTCTTAAAATAACTCTCAACTCTCATATTATTTAAAAAAAATAGCTTTTTTAATAAATCAACTTGCTCAACTTCGACGAAACCAAAGAAATAACCTTTAAAAACCCAGTCACATGGTGTTGAGGACAAGACAGTGGAACTAAGTTACAATGGAAATGTACAATGTTTCAAATGCGAGAACCACCTACGGTGCAGATATGCTGAAGCAATATCCCATTCTTGTCATAAATGGCGGATAAAGTCTGTGAAGAGGGGAACCTGCTATCTACATAATGTCATCAGAGGATTCACTTCTGGATTTCTCATGCTAGTCACACCCATACGACACGCCAAATAGTTATGTGAAGATTCGTGACCACTTTGAAAGGTAGACTCGCACGAAGTATTCACTGATTTCTGCGACAGTCTTGTCTGATACACTCGGTTGACCTGTGTACTCTTTTTCTTTATTCATAAATATTTGGTGAGTTTGGGATTTTTTGTGGCAAATGATTGATGGTACAGCAGTTTGGTCATCTCTGCTTTAAAATACAAGATATAAACCCAGGGTGGTCTAGACTTCGACCAACAAACCGCTCGGAGACTGACTTGAACATTGATGAATTATCTTCGGTGTGCACTTTGCGTTTTGTGAGGTATCACATCAATGTGCATGTTGCCCCTAGATCCATTTTCACAAAATCAAAAGTTTGATTTCCATTGATGCTCTAAAACATAGGGTTAAAGTAAGAAACAATGTTTCTCGATCTTATGGCGACATAGTTGCAACATCGAGGATTGCCTTATGAATGAAGTTAAAGCTTGTGCGAAAGAAAATTTAAATATTCTTTAATATATTTCGTTTCAATATCAGCGATAATTAAATTTAAGAAGGTCTAGTTTGGACGTAATGTTATTTTCATTTAAGCCATGTTTTAAACATCTTATATCAGGGGTGGCGAACCTTTATGGATCAGCGTGCCATTTTTTTTTCCTAAAGAAGTGTTTAATGAGGTATAGACGTGCCGTCAAATAATTTTGACTTGTGACTATTGGGAAAATAATAAAACTAAGTACTAACAACTCAAAACTCTTTTCGAAAAATTATATTTTGCACCTTATTGTAGTAAATATTTTAGTTTTACGTGTAATTCAAATTAAAGTAATATTAGTGTGATTTCTGTTGTTGTTGATTTGAAGAAAAATAACTGAAAATATGGTTAAAATAGATGACCCAGCTTCTTCGAACAGTTAAATGTATCTGGTATCGAATCTCTTGTTTCCGAAATTTCATTATTAGCATTTTTACTTATATTGCTTGTTAATATTTCTGTTTCAATCAATTCCAACTTCCCCTTTTTTTTCAACAAATTTTTGAATCCATATTAAACTGGACTAGAAATTAATTAGTTGCATTTCAAAATTTTCAATTTCCAATCAATCGAATTGGGACAAGTTTAGTTTATTAAATGAAATCAATCAGGGTACATAAAAAAACATAGAACGCTTCCCATAATTCTTTGAACTGAGAAAATCTCGCTGAAAACTGCTACCGATGACTCGCGTTGTTCGTAATACTTCATACTGAACTTTGTTATTTTTGAATTAAAATCCAAACCGTTTTGATCGGTGGCGTGCCCAAAATATTGTGACGCGTGCCATCAATGGCACGCGTGCCAGCGGTTCGCCATCCCTGTCTTATATACTTCATGGTTTTACTCCACGTGTGAGTTATGTGATCATGCCTTAACTATCGTTACTGTCTTTAAAAAATGATTTTAAATTTTATTGTAATTAATAATGCCTTGTCATATAACATATAGATTCATCATAAAATCATTCAAAGTTTCTTGTGTAAACCATGGAATAACCTACGGTTTCCAGCACTATTATGAGTAGATTTTGGAATTCAGCCAAATTTGGTGACTATATTAAAAATTTTTCCTTATATTTGTGTCCCTTTTTTCGATATTTTAAAAATTCATTTCAAAATTGATGTACGTGAAAAATTAAAAGATGAATTAGATTTTGTGAAAGAATACTCTCAGAATATCAACAGAGTAAAATATTCAAATAAATATTGATTTTTGATTATTGACGCAAGTCTTTCGAAGAAATAGGTATTCAAAATATTTTAAAAATAGGAAATATATAGTAAATTTATTGAATAATTTTTCAGGATATACATAGGAATTTAAAGCTTATATATTCAAAATATATATCATGGCTCAATGAAAGCACATTTAAGTATATTTTTTGTGTGTGGTGCTGGATTAAAAAAACACACCGCTGCATTTGTTATAATTAAGATTTGATTGAACTTAGTAAATGTATCCATTAAGTTAATATTTTATTTGTGTTAATGTATCTTGAGAAAGTAAACGAAGAGGTTGAAAGAAATTAATTTATAATATGAATCTATAAAATATATGCCATTAATATTTTGTGATTATCAACCGATTCATAAGTTTATGATACGTAATATATTACACTATTAAGAGAATTTGCATGTTACAATTATTTTTATATATATATAGCTCTTGATTTTAACATTTTGATTTATTTAAAGAAATTTATAATAAGTCATGAATCGTATAATTCATTTCAAAATTCCTTAATTATACGTTTTTATAGAAATTCGTTATTTTTTTACCCCAGATATATCCGGAGTGTTTTGAATTAAGAGGGTGTAAAAAGTGTTTTGAAGGGTTTTTTTTTTTTAAATCTTTTTTCATTAACAAACTTTGACATCAACATTGTTTATATTTTATCATATCTTTCCCTTCAATTTATTTCGTATAGCATTCTTTGAATGAATATCAAATTAAAATTCTTCGTTAATACGCATTACTGTACCTACTAAATTACTTTATTACATTATATTTTAGACTGTTAAGATAATTAAATTTTATAAATAGTTCATGGGGTTTTAGAGTTACTTAAATGAGATATTTTAATACTTAATCTATTCTCAGCTAAAATAAAAAGGAAGTATGTAGATATATGTGTAAAATATAGAAACTAAACTTTAAAAAACATTGGGTGATTAGATTTTATACATACACACACCTCATATAAATATTTTGTATTTATCTATTTATCAAATATTAATGTTTTATTTTTCGATGCGTTAAGCTGTTTGTTATCGCAAAAATCGCCGGTCTTTTTGCCTAAAGTTATATCAATACATTTTTTCCCCTAGAAAAATGATTTGATAGATTTATTTTAAAATTTAAAACACATTTTTTTAAAATTATTAACTAAATTTAATGTTTTACTGATTCAGATTAATTGCTTTTTCAGTAAATGCAAATAAAATTCTAACCGCCGTTAATTCAAATTGATAAGAATAGCTGAAAAAATATGTTTTTTGTAAATCATATTTTTATTCATGTAGAGCCCATTCAACACAAATATTTTAATCATAAAAGTAGTTCATCCAACACAAAATTAGATCCAAATACGTTGACCCTGATTACTGCTAATGGATTGGTATTTTCCGACATCATCCTTGCCAGAGGAACTTAAGGTATCCGACTACCCTAAAATCTTGATTTTTTTCAAAAATTGACAATTTTTTTTTTTTATGATTTTATGTTATAGCCCATCTTATTAGCTTAATAAAAATACCAAGCTTTTTTTATTTTCCATTCACTAGAACAAAAGCTACAAGTGTTTTAATAAAAGAAGATGCCATAACTTTACGCAAGAGGTCAAACTTTAAAATACGTTTTTTCTCTCGAAAAACTCAAACGGGGACAGCCGATTGCTCAAAAAGTTTTGAAAACAATTTGCTGAAATTTTTTGTGGATGTTTTATATAGCAGTAGAAATGTTTTGACCTTCAGATTTATCAATCACTGTTTTGTTTCAAAATTTACAGTCCTTTATGTGAATATAATCACTGTTTTTTTAAGCAATTTCATGTAGTCACTAAGATATATTGCTCCAGTTTTTGTAAAAATGAAAACATCTATTATCCTGAAGGTTATTTCAAACATGAATAACAAAGTAACACATAAAAATTGAAAGATTGAGAATTTGTTCATAAAATTTTTGTTCAAAGCGGGCCCCGTTTATGTAATTTTTGTACATTTTTATCAGTTTTTTCCCATTTTAATCATAATAATTTTTTTTTCTATTTTCAATTTCACGATTTTTTTTAAAATATACTAAATCACAAAAAAAAAAAAACAAAAAAAAAATCTCCATATCTCCATTTTTTCAAAAAAAAAGGTGTCACAAGTAGTCGGATACCTTAAGGTATCCGACTACGTTCGGAACCGTGGTTTTAAAAAAGCGCATAAATGGATAATTTTCATGATATTTAGTGTCACTTAGGTTAGAATACATGTATAAAATTGTTTTAAGGACATTTTGACAAAAAAAAAAATTATTTAAATACAATATTTCGGCAAAAAATGAACTTAGAATAACCTTTTTTCAAAATGTTCTCCTTTTGTGAAAAATGCTTCTAATAATATTTTGCCTATACATACTTCTGTACAGAGGCTACAATATGATTTTTGAAAAATTCACATTATTTTCAGAGTTACCTCCAATTGAAATAATTATCGGCTTTTTTTTTCTTAAAATTTCTCCCCTCTGTTGTCGTATAAAACATGGATAAACCCACTTCTAAGTTATATATATTTCAAAATTCTAGTTGAGCCTCTGTAGAGACGTCTGAGCTATATACAGGCTCAGATATTATTATAATAGAAGCATTTTTCACAAAAGGAGAATGTTTTGAAAATTGCTCATTCTGATTTCATTTTTTGTCAAAATAGTGTAGTTAAATAATTTTTTATTGTAATACTATTCTTAAAACAATCTTATATACATTTTCTAATCTAAGTGACATTAAATATCATAAATATTATCCATTTATACGCTTTTGCAAAATCACGGTTCCGAACGTAGTCGGATACCTTTAACCCCTGCAATTGAATAAGAAGTGACGTCTTTAATGACAAATAAGACTTCTTGCACGTTTCACAGCCGATGAGGCTTATTACATAATCCTGTCCTCACCTCCAAGAAATCCATCTCTTCCTTTCTTCCCTTTTTAAAGATCTGTCACCGAGTCGAACGTAATCTTTCGTTTCATCCATCCTCCTTGCTGGATCTTGAACCCTTTTTTCCGCGGCTGAGAAACCGGAAACAAGCGATCCTGGGGTCGTCCGTGCCCCAACCCGACCCCTTGCCCTGTCCCTCTCGTCATTTCAACCCTTTTTTCTCCCTCCTTCGAGTGGGGTGCCCCATCCTACCTCTGTGGTAGCAACGACCTCGCCAAGTTCAACGCACGATAGAGGGTAACGCCACAGGACGTTTGGCAGGACAGGATGAAGAATCGTTTCTTCTTGTGCCAAGGGAAGTTGCAGAATCATCGCCAAACTGTGATGGATAGCGGCTATTAGATCGAAGACAAAGGAGATCTTCGTTGATCAGTATATTGTGTGTTTTGTTAGTTGTGTGAAGAAATGGTATCAGAGTCGGTTGTGTGTGTGTGATTCTCGCTTATTCTCTTTTATGAATAAGACCAGAAAAATTATTCACTCCTCATAAGACCCATGTTATTATTCCTGCTCGGTACTTTGATAAAGCTTCTTTTATATATATATATATATATTGCTCAGAACGTAAATTTCTCATTTGATAATGATGATTGGGTATTTCAGCAGGAGATGAGAAACTAGATTATAAATTTTCTGCAATTAATTTCATTCTTCTTGCTTGAATCGTCATCAACCTGTGATGGATAATAATTATTAGATTGGAGACAATTGAGATCTTCTCTAATCAGTACATTGTGTGCCTCTTTTTTTTTTGGTGAGATTTAATGTCAGTCTAATGAATCACACAGGCAGATGATGATATTTATTTTTACCCTTTGGCGAAACTTTTTCTTATCTTATTTGACGAAGGCATCTTGTCGTCTTTCTTACCTTGTCGAGTGTGTTTATTGGCACTTAATCACATTCGATAGTAGAGACTGGTATTAGAGCCTAAAATGAGGAATTAGATTTTGCATTTTTAATCGAGCTTTGTGTTGGGTTTTGTATGTGTCAGAGCGAGTTGGTTGAGGTTGATGAATCATCTCCTGCTTATATGAATAATAAAAAGTGAGACTGAAAAACAAAGGAAACCATATCAGTTTGATGTATTTTATTATCAAAAACATGGGATTTATTTTCAGAGTAAAGAGAATAGAATGCCTTTAGATAATTATAGTCACAAATAACTTTCGCTGGGATGATTTTTTTCTGATATCTCATCCTATGAATAGCAAAATTTTATCTTTTTTTTTTTTTACCTTATATGTGTTTAATCATAGAACCTCATTGAATAATTGTGTTAGAAATAAGATTATAGTATTTTAGGTTGATGATCATGTTAAAACTTTCTTTGCATGTTGCTAAAGAATAAGGCTCGAACTATAAGCAATTTTTTGTCAGAGGAAAATCCCCAGATCTCTTTAAGGTATCCGACTACGTTCGGAACCGTGATTTTGCAAAAGCGCATAAATGGATAATTTTCATGATATTTAGTGTCACTTAGATTAGAATACATGTATAAAACAGTTTTAAGGACATTTTGACAAAAAAAAAAATTATTTAAATACAATATTTTGGCAAAAAATTAACTTAGAATAATCTTTTTTCAAAATGTTCCCCTTTTGTGAAAAATGCTTCTATTATATAATAATATTTTGCCTGTATATAGCTCAGACCTCTCTACAGAGGCTCAACTAGAATTTTTGAAATATATAACTTAGAAGTGGGTTTATCCATGTTTTACGACAACAGAGAGGGGCAATTTTAAGAAAAAAAACGCCAATAATTATTTCAATTGGTGGTAACTCTGAAAATAATGTGAATTTTTCAAAAATTCTAGTTGAGCCTCTGTAGAGAGGATTGAGCTATATACAGGCAAAATATTATTATAATAGAAGCATTTTCCACAAAAGGAGAACATTTTGAAAAAATATTATTCTAAGTTAATTTTTTGCCAAAATATTGTATTTAAATACTTTTTTTTTGTCAAAATGTCCTTAAAACAATTTTATGCATGTATTCTAATCTAAATGACACTAAATAACATGAAAATGATCCATTTGTGCGCTTTTTTATAATCACGGTTCCGAACGTAGTCGGATACCTTAAATAAGATTGTGTGTTTATATAGCATATATTCCTTTAAATTAATGAAGATTATTAAATAAATATACATTTTTCTGTTACATGTTACATGATTTTTAATTTATGTGTATTAAATTACAGGTAATTATATTTCTAGTATTTTATACATAAAAAACATACTGATTTAAACAGAAATGTGTCATATAATAGAACGTATTACCTTCTACACGATAATAAAATCAGAGAATATAAATTATATATTGGTGCATTTTCAATGTAAAAGAAAATATCTCCCAGTTTTTGTCTTATTCTTTTATTTACTTTTTCATTGGCAACATTTTCTATTATCTTGATTTTTCATTTTCAAATAATATTTAAAAAAAAATATTACAGTAAATTGCCCTTTAGGCTAGAAAAATAACCATGCAATATTTAAAATGTAGACTCCTACTAAAAAATTTCATTATTTGAATCGCACTGGTGAGAGAAAGGGCGACAAAAGCAGGATACTTAAAACATCATTCTTTTTGAATTTCTAATGAACTATCACATCTAAATTCAGATATAGTATTATGATATCTTTTAATTCTGGGAAAAAATTAAATATGAAATGTTTGTTTAATAATATTCCTCATCTGTAAAATTGTTAATATAAGTATCTTAAGTTTAATTTGTTATTGAATTTAATGCGGTATTTTTTTAGTATTGCACTTAGGTTTTTTTTAGTATTGCACTTAAAAATTTAAAAACTGGGAATAAAAATTTGATTTATTTTTTAATTATTGCCTACTAGTGCAGTTCAAGCATGCATTGGGGATGAAGTTTTTAGTTATAGATAAATGTGGAGAACCACTCTTAAAATTATGTGGAGTTTTTCAAACTTTTGCATTGGCATCTTGGATGGATTTTGTGATCTAGTTAGAGAGAGAGATTAAAAAATTTATCAGTTCTTATTATTAATTACAACTCTATTATCAGTTTCATAACCAGATAAATGTTATTTCCTATTAAAAAAGAAATTAATTTCATTAGCACAAATAATGTTAATCATGGATTGAAACAAACGTATAAATTGAAAGTTATGTAAATATTCTAAAATATTCAAAAACAATGGGGCGGGGGACTTCTTTATTTTTACAAAAATTACAACTTCGACATTGGATAAAAGCAACTATAAACTTAAGTTCATGGAACCAGAACACACAGGAAAAATATTGTAATATTCTAATGTAGGTTTTTTATTTGAGAAATAATATATAAATATAGATGTGGTTTTGCTAGATTAAAAAAAAAATTAAAAATTAAATTTTTATTTGCATCAGCTGTGATTGTATTAGTGGCATGAAGCTAGAATATATTGCATCAGTAAACTATTACTTAGAATCTTCCTAAATAACTAACGCGGTTTCTCAAAATTTATCACCATTGAAGAAATTAACTTTTGATTCTTGTCTCACTGCATTTCTCATCAAACAATGTAAAACCGTACACCAGTGCTTCTCAAACTTTCAATATACGCGACCCACTATTCAATCATCATTTTCATCGCGCCCCCCTCCATACAACAACAATGTATTGAGTTCAATAATACTATACTTTGACACTAAAACTACAATACGCCTTTAACCTCTTATGTGTCACCGTAGTACATAAACGTCTCGCTCAGCCAAAGCATTAATTTTCTGGACCTATATATACATCTTGCCGAAGTACGATCTTCTATATGTACTGCTATCCATAAAATTATTCCGAAGACTTTGGAATGTAATAAAAGGACCTTGACAGTGTTTGCGAAGGATTTACTTATTTCAGAGGATTTGCTTATTTACTCATTTTCTTTTTCCCCTAAAAAAAGAACATCAAAATAGTGTTTTCCACGTAGCTTGTCTTCTTGAAAAACAGTGGCATTGGGGATCGAATCGCTTAACTTTTAATAGGCAGTTAAACAATTAACGAAAAACCTTACAAATTATCAAGATAAGGGATAATACAAGCCCATGGGGTCACTGATAATTATCAAACTTGTTCTTAACTTAATATTGTTAAATTAATAATAAAATACATTGTACAGTACTGATAACATTTATAAGTGTATTAAATCAGTGTAAATGTGTATTTTATATTTTATTATATCAGAAAGTATTTTGTCTGATTATTTTCAGTAAATTAATAATTTTTTTTAAATAATCTTTTGTTTTTCGACTTTTCAATATGCTCGCGCCCCCCACGTAGAGTTATCACGCCCCTCAAGGGGGGGGGCGCCCCACAGTTTGAGAAACACTGCCGTACACCATTAATTCAAGACCGACTCAGAATAGAAACGATTGAATGAATGGGTCGCTTTCTCTAATATCGAGCGAGAACCATTTTATCTCATTGTTTTTACTGCAGTTTCTTCTGAGGTTTCACCAGTTTTCCAAAGACAAGTTGTAAGGGCAATCGACCGAAGGACATCCAATGCAAATTGCACCCATTGGCAAATTCATCTATTCATCATTAACAAAGATACCGAATGGAGATCCTTTACAAGCTTCGTGGGCTAGAGTATAATGCATTTAATGGTCACTTTGAAGCCTTTATCTAACGAGGGCGATTCAAGGTTCACAGTCTTGTAGTCCAATTTACAAGTCCTTTTGGCAACTGTTTAGTAAACATGAAGGATTGTGTTCTATTCAAAAGAGATGGCGTTCGTGTTAAGTGATGTTTTAGATTCCAAATGGGGAACAGTTTCACTTTTTTTTAGTTCCTTCAGTAAAGAATATGCTTTGACAACTAAATTTATTTTAGGTATCTATATACTTTTTTTCACGGATGATGATTTCTGGATCTGTAGAGGAATCTCGGAATATTTAAAACTAGGATTCATCGTCTTTTACTTATTAATTCTGGTACATAATGATCTACAATACTTCAATCATCATTAGATTCGATTTTCGGTTCCGTTAAAGAGTGCGGAAATGTTTAAAGAAAAAGACTGAATTATATATATATTAAATGTAATTGAGCATCGAATGTACTGATGTGAAAATTGAGCAATCATCTTCATTTCTTTATATTCCGAGGTAGTGTTCTTTGAACTTAGGAGATTTTTTTCTTGTTCTTTTTATGAAACTGTAGATAGTGTTAATTTTGGATACTGAACATAATGATTTTACTAATTTACAATACACTAAATGAAATCTGGAAATTTTATTGACATCCTTTCCACTTAAACATCAGTGATTAAATCTGTGGGAGATTTTCAAGGATTAATTTTTAAACACAAATTGTTCTGATGCATACAGTACATTTATTGATAGATTTGTTTTTATAATTATTTCAACAATTGTTGGAATTCAGAGTGTGACTGAGGCAAATATTGATTTAGTAGATTTAAATGCCCATATCTGGGCATGAACTTCTTGTTGCTTTATTGAGCAACGTTAACAAACGCTCACTGACCGAGCATGAAAATTTAAGTATAATGTAATGTAAAGCATCACAATTTCAGATATTATTTTTTAAAGGAGCCTGTTAAGACTTAATTTTGTATTATGTTACAAGAATTCTATCCTTTTTTTTCCATTTTACTTCTTTTATATATAGTTCTTTACTTTTTGTATATAATATTCCTTATGTATTTGTTCATTTCTTAGGTCCCCCAAAATATTTATGATTTTTTTTTTTTTTTTTTAAATTTTTTTTTTGATAAATTTTTTTCTTTCCCACCGAAAAATTTTTTTTTTTTTTTTTTTTTTTTTGCACTTCTTATTTCGATAAATATGTTCCTTTCCCATCGATGCATTTTATAAATTTTATATTTTCGAAGTACTTTATATATTTTTTTCTGCTTTTGTCGCATTTAGTTCCGAACACCTGCATAATTTACTCCTAAAAAGTATTAACGACTAAGATTTATTTGTGTGTGTGTCGAAATCTAAAACTTGTTTTACATCAGAATTCATCGCAGACTGTTGCACAATGTCTGTTCTTCTTTTGTTTATTTTTTACACGTCTCGATTAAAGCAGATAGAGTGAGCAATACAAATTATGATCGAGCGACTGCAATTCAAATCCAACCTCAAACCAGACGCCCATCCTTTGGAAACGTCTCGAATTTAATACCTAATCAAACCCAGCAACGTCACTTTTTGATATCGTCGTCGTTCCTTCTGTCACATTTCTGCGACATCCCTTCCTTGACGTGATGTCTTCTATCGATGCAAATCAGAATATCATCGATTAAGTGTCATTATCTTAAGCCGACGTGTACGCTTTTGTATCCCATTTGATTCTTATCGAAGAAGGCTTGTGTTTTTGTTCTTGTTTTTATATCTTCCCCATTCTCTGGTTGGACTGTTACGCTTCTCCTCCTTTTTTTTCTTTCCAACCAAAAGGAAAACTCCTTTGTGTATGACCTGGTGAAATTCGAAACGTGCTCGTGCATACAAATCTGAATATTTATGGTGTTTGCCTAGTTGGTTCGCAAGCATTCGAGCGCTTCTCATATCTCTCTGAGTCAGATCGTAGAGATGGAAAGGGTCAAATTGACGATCTCTTTGTGCGTCTTATTGTTTGCGTTCTCTTAATCTGGCATTGACCGAGCTCATTCAGATCTATGAATTACTGGTGCAGTAATTCCCACCCCCCACCCCCCCCACCATTCAAATGATATTTCACTATTGTGGTTTTAGAGTAAGTTGCTTTTGTTGCTGGTGGTATTTTTTAAATTCACGAAGCTCGCTTATATATATATTCGATTAAATTATGTTCTTGATATACAAGGTTTATTGTTTTGGATGTGGTTTGTGGTGGGGTTGAATTAAATTCCCTCTAGAACAGCACACTGCAATTCAGATAACCGCTTAAGCATGTTTTTATGGGAGACAGCGTAGACTTTTTTTTTTAGACAGGAAACTAAAAACGTGACTTTCTGCGTCCATATTTCTCTTAATATTTGATCACACTTACTGATATTTTTTCTAACAAGGTTTCTGTTACGTCCGATTTTTTTTTTAAACATTTTCAAACATCGCCCGTGGAACAATGGTGAATTTACTCGCTTTCACCCAAATTGAAAGCGTAGTCAAAACATCAGGTTTTCACAAACTACGAATCCTGCGATATTAAATTTAAGCCCTGTATTAAGTTCTAGTTCCAAGCAATATTGTCATGAAATAATGTTGTTGGAGACTCAAGTCAACTAGTATGCAATGTTCATCCTTAACGTGGATGTTACGAGATGGGTGGGTGGGGGTGGATATCATGTCAGATATCGACATCGTCATCAGAACAAAATTCTTATAATAATAACCAACCTTTATACCCCTAATTCGTAGCATTCTGTAGCGACATTAAATAAAAATCAACTGTTCTTCTGAATTTGAGCCATTTGTATACACAGTAAAACCCCGAACTTAGCGATAGTTGGGACTCAATGATAATCGCTAAGTCGGAGTATGATTTCGCATAAAAATACATATAAATTTTTTTATTTAGAGACGGAGACGAAAGAAAATAATAATTTGGAAAAAAAGTTTTGTAAAACTTTAGATAACACAAATACAAAATCGTAAACCGAAGTTATTTTGATGCAGAAGTTTTCATAAAATCTAACAAAGTAGTTTCCCGGCTCAAAGGTTTTTTTTTCTTTTTTCTCACACAATATTTCTTCGTAGCATGCTATGAGATTAATTCATGTGACGTCATAGTCACATGATAGTGAAAACCACGTGATTCTAGCCAATCAATTCAAAAACTCATGTGACGTCATAGTC
Source organism: Trichonephila inaurata madagascariensis (assembly GCA_019973955.1). NCBI lineage: Eukaryota > Metazoa > Arthropoda > Arachnida > Araneae > Nephilidae > Trichonephila > Trichonephila inaurata. The sequence continues at coordinate 106,334 of BMAV01000900.1, read as the reverse complement.
ACACGATAAAAACTATCTTGTGTTTCCAACTAATCAGTTCACGCGCTTCCGGTGTTACCAAGTTTTGCTCTTTGCAGAAACCTTACATATGTATACAAAATGCATTTTATTTAAATGTATAAGCATAAAATACGACTTTTTTTTTAATTTAAAAAAAAATCTTTTTGAAGAAATTTTTTTCCTTAACATTTAAACATCTTTACCCAAATATGAAATTTGATATTTTGTCTGAGTTTTACAAATAGAACAAGTACGATTAGTTTAATGTTTGTTTTGAATTCAATGGAAAACACGTGTTTGTTTTTATCATGTGACTTCATGAATCAAGACCTTTAATATTTTTATTCCTTATTTTGTTGAAAAAATGTGCTGGTCGTTGGAGACTATGTCTTATAAAAAAATTTGTAACCTTTCTTCAATTAAACTGAGCCCTTCCGTCAAATTCCCAACCATCATTTGATTTTCTGATTGAACTGGGTCTAAAGACTCAAATTCTTCAATGTTTTATTCTTGCTCATGCATTTCTATGCGCTCATCGACTGTCAGCTCCTGATTGTAGGATTCCAGCAGTTCTTGAACGTCATCTCTATACTCTTCTTATTTATTTACCTGGAAAGATCGACAACTTCTTTAATCACATTACCAATCTAACAATTTTTTTTTCTAACAAAAAAACGAAACAACGAGGTATGAAAATCGCGTAACTGCAGGCTCGCGTTCCTCAAAGTATTGCTGTATTTGAATTATAAGTAAAAAAAAAAGTCTTAAATGTTTCGATATTCGACTCAACTAAAATCTATAATCACTTTAATATTGTTATTTTTCCTTTTTGACATTATTAAGATTTTTTTTTTTTTTTAAAAAGCATCAAAGTTTTTTTTGATAGAGAGTTTTGAAAGTTCATTAGGTATAAGATCATAAAACTTCATAATCCTTGCAGGTTCAAGTTGTCGAATATTTGCAATTGGTAACAAGTGAAAATCGTGTACAATGATTTGAAGTACTCGTCAGTTAAATTGGGTCGGCATATATTTTTTGTATTTTTCATTTTGGAGAAGGGTTTTTCCTTAGATAAATTGTTCCAAAAACGAAAGAAAGGCATTTGCTGATCATACAGTGGAAGTAGAAGATGATTATAAAATTCTAGTCATGGCGAGTTTAAATATTTTCTTTAAAAATATTTCTACACAGCAAATCAATCACTTCAGTAGCGCACATAGGAATTTTTCAAGGAGAGGTGGGGTCCAGGGTCGAAAGTCCACCATTCTTGTATCATGCTCCTTTTGATTTTGTCGATTTTCGGAAACAAAAAACAGTAAAAAACTAATTATTGAATAAATAATTAACATTAATTAATAAAATTCATCATTAATAACAAATATTTAATTAAATTTTACGTACTATATACTTAGAATTATAATCAACCGGGAAAAAAAATCAAGGGCTTTGGGAGGGGTCCGGACCCCTAGGACACCCCCCTTGTGTACGCCACTCAATCACTTCCATTAGCAATTCTGGAGCAAGTATTTCGAAAGTACTTTGGAAAACCTCGGTGATGTTTGCAGTTTCAACAAAATCTGAAAAATAACCACGAAAAGTGTATTTTTAAGACCTCTAAAGCTTCAATTGCAAAATCTACCGGAAGTAAAGTAATTCCAATCATTGTAGTTTCGAAATGAAAATTTACGCGTAATTCAAAACTATAGTATTGATTTTACATTTTAATCTTTATATTGATATTCATTGTTAAAGCACAAATTACATTATTGTTGTTTATATAATTTTAAAATTATAATTCTCTGAAATTGTGTAAAATAAGCAAATAGTAATAAACTGGTTAGTAAGAATTATTTTAATTCACAGTGCACTCTTACAAATCTTTTTATTAAATAATTTGTTTGTTACAAATGAAGTATTGGTAGAGATTATATGGAAACTTTTACATTGCTAGACAATCTTGGATTAACAACAACAACATATATATTGATAAGATAAGCTATCTAAGTCTCGGCCCTTCAAATTTAGTGTAGTCCATAGGTTAAAAAATTTTCTGACCCCTGTCAGATAAAACTACAAAGATGTATATTCCAGTACTTCGGGTACCACATATATTTTAACTATAAATCTGGATGCATTTTTTTTAGCAATGTCCAATAATTCAATTATAAAAAATATGAGACTTTGATTGGAGGCTTTAAAAAAGTTTTTACTTAGCAACATGCTACTTTAGGAACTAGTTAAAAACTATTTAAACCATGGTCAGAACTAACTTAGTAAGCTGTTTTATAATGCAAGAGCTGTCATACTAACGGCTGAAATGCAATAATCCAAATTAATATTCACGCGAATCACATTCTGCATTAAAATAACAAAAGGCAAAAAAATGGGCTCTTATCGTATTTCCTCGTCTGGTCCTTTTCAGTTGGTTTAATCTATGTGTCCAAAAGAGACAAAGGAAGATAAACACTTAGAATCTTTAAATATATTGCGAAGCACTATGATAAAAACAGATAAAGTGCTGTTCAAAAGAAATAAAATGACTGCCAAATGATAGCGAGCCAGGATGCAATTGTGGTTCTAGTCCTTTTTTTCTGATAACGTTAGTTTAGAATGGTCGTGGTCATCTAATCATTCTAACCATCGCTAACCATGCATTAATATCTGAATAGGATATATACTTTTTATTTCTCTTCCATTCTTATTTCCATTATGGCCTTAAGTCTAAAATCCTTCGTTATCCGTTACATAACAGTTAGTTCTTTGTCAACAAAATTAACGTTTATAATTAACAGCAGTGCACAATTTATCATTAATAATTTTCCATCGTGAATCAATAACGATTCATCATTAATAATTTGTTCTTGAAGCATTAACTATTTATCACTGATGATCAAGATTAACAGGATTGGAATTGATTTTATGGCCACAACTATACCAATTGTGTGTTTAGTTTTAGTTGTATTATGACGGGCTTTTTTTTTACCTGTACTCGAAAGCACATTTCTTTTTTAATTTTTGCATTAGAAAAGATGGAATTTCTTGCTTAACTAATAACATTTGTTCTCTTGCATGTATTTTATAATCTGTTTAAACTAAACTGCCTGAGAGCTTTTTATCTTTTTTCGCATGCATTCAATACAGATTTATGATAAGAAAAAGTACAATGCGTATTTTTAATTCCAATTTTTAAACGAATACGTACTTCATTAACTTAGTAATTTTTTTAGCTTCTGCGTTTTCTATACTTTTTCTCTGTGTAATGTACCCTGAAATGCGCTATAGCAAAATAAGTGAGTATTTAATTGAAAATCAATTGGTGAATGTGAGCTTCATGACTAAAAGAATTAAGGTATATGACTGGATACGGAACCGTGATTAAAAAAAACCCGTACAAATAAAAAAAAATTATTTAATGTCACCTAGATTAGAACATACATGTACAATTATTTTAAGAATATTATTACAAAAGAATTGTGCAAAAAATTAAGGAAGAATGTGACATATTTTTCAAGGCATTCTCTTTTTATGGAAAAAGGCTTCTATAGTAATATTCTGCTTATATACAGCTTTCTATATCGGGGCTGAACTAGGATTTTCGAAATATGTAATTTAGAAGTGGATTTATTCATATTTTAATACATCAGAATAGAGACATTTTATCAAAAAACTGGCTATTATTTTAATTGAAAACTGGGAGATAAGTCAGTAATTTTCATTTAAATAATTTTTTATTGTAATAATATTCTTAAGACAGTTTTATAGGTATATTTCAGTTCAGGTATCACTAAATATTTAACAAGAAAATTCATTTATGTGACTTTTCAAAATCACGGTTCCGCATCCTATCAGATACCTAAAGATTCTGTATATTATAATTTGTAATGACCAGACAGAGTTTTAATATTATAAAAAAAAGAAAGTTTTTGTGCGTGTTGCAGTTCATACCTACTTTCAAAAGAAATGAATTTAATTTTTAAAAATATATTATAGAATGAAAAATTTTTCTAAAGTTTGTACCATGTTAAAGCAAAACTCAAATTTAAATTATTAATTTTTTTTTACTTAGCAATTGATTAATTTTCTTAATTTATACGCAATGAAGGATCTAAAGATTGACAGAAAATTAGATTAAATTATTCAGAATTTTAAGACGATATGTTTTTTTAATTATTCTTTTCATTCCATTAAAAAGTTTTGCATTAAATCTGTGGAATGAAAATTGATTTTACTTTTTAATCCTTATATTGGTATTCATTGTTAAAGCACAAATTACATCACTTATATTTTTTTACAAATTATATTTTTAAGAAATTGCACAATTATATAAGCAGAGTGAAACAAATTAGTCAGTTAGAAGATACTTAAATCTTTCATGACAGATCATTATTACTAAATTGACTTGTTAATGAAGTTTATATATATAGATATATAGATAGATAGAGTTGTACAAAATTTTTCTGAAATTTTCATTTTTTATATTAATTACAAAACAAAACTGGACTGAAATATTTTCAACTTCCTCGCCAAGATGGATATTTCAGCATTATAATTTAAACTGCTTCATTTTGATAAACACGAACGTGTTTATTATAAACATTAAGACGTGTATCTCTATTAAGACGTACAGCGTTAAAATATTCGATTGAATAGAACACACCTAACGATCAAAAATAATCCACAGATCCTTATCAACAGCAATCAGCTTATCATTATCAACACTAATCTACTAATCCCCATTGATACTTCAAATAAATCCCAACAGCAATCAAGGGGTTATATTTTTTCTGAATGGATGTACATATACACATGTCTTTATATCTACCTTCTCTACAAAGGTCTTAATCCACCAAGATACTATCATTTCTGTCTACATTGAGACGTACATATCTCGACCTTTGTTATGGGCCCCCGAAGAGGAATGAACTCTGCATCCTTCCACCTGCGGATGGGCCCCCGGGGCCCTCTCGTTCACTGGGGGCACCAAGGGGGTGTGTTACAGTTCATTCCTACTGGAGGGTTTTAGTGTGCGTAAAAGTGAACGTGGGAAAGAGCGGGTAACTTTTACCTTAGATTGCGTCAAGAAAGGGTTGCGTCGCCTACTTTTTTCCCCTTTCCTTTTCACCCCTTTCAAAAAAAAGGGTGAAAGTGTATACCTTTAAGGGTTAAAAAAATATATTTCGGCTCTCTTTTCTTTGAACAATAATTTTTTCCCCCCTCCATGTCTTATCTCACCGGCTCCTGCTATTATGTATAATAGAAGTTGAAGAGTTCCCACGTATGGGAGATTTCGTGCGAGAAAAATTTCTTTTGGCGTAGAAGTATGGGAAAAGGGTTGAGAACTTTTTTTTTTTTATCATTGCTATTTCGATCTTTTTTTTTCTTCTTCTCTGATTAAAGAAAGTTATGAAGAGCGAGTGAGAGTGAAAGAGATAGATTGAGAACGTGAGGAGTATAGAATTTCAAATGGAAATTCTGTCTGGAATAGATAAGAAGGGTGAAACGAGAAGGAGAAAAGAAAAAGTTCTGGAATCATTTCAATTGTTTTTAGGTTCAATAAGCGTATGTTTAGAATGTGAATTATACTTAAAATAGTCCTATATTTGAAGATGTTTTAAATTTTAGGATGCATTAAGGTCGGTAACTTTCGAATAACTCAGTAACTCCCTTTTATGTGATACCACTTATTGTAAATTGAAAATATGAGGGACATATTGTGTTGGTTAGTAAGTTCTAAGAAATAAAAATTATCTACAGAAGTAGGCCGAGAGAAAGTAAAACTATTTTGTTTCTCAGTTTTCATTTGCATATAGTAATATGTTGGAATCGATAACGTTTATAATCAATGGGTGGTAGCCATACTTTAATTTTAATGCAGTTTCTTCCAGCGTCATTGTGTAGATCATAGGGGTGTGAGATATCTCTTTGTGATGTTAATTATCAGTGAGTTTTTATTAACTTCGCACTATAAAGCAATAAAAAGGCTATTGGCGACGGACTTTGTGATTTTAAACCTCGATCAAGTGACGAGGATGTCACTGAGCTGGTTCACTCTCTCCAAATTATTACATCACGCCAATGGGTGGACTTTGTGAGCCTCAACAGACTCAACGTGCATCAGCCCCTGAACACGGCTGGTGGGGCTGAACTCAATACTCATTGGCACTGGGGCTTGAACTCATTAAACGCCGGCTACGAGTTCGTGACCATAATCAATCTTAATTGTCAGTCTTAGATTCAAAATAACGAGTTCTTTCGCCAATAGCTTGTTTTGTTTGAATTTGCACAACATTAGTATGAAACAAGGAAGCTGCAAGAAGTGTTCGATGCAATTAAAATAATAAGATATTATTTGGTTTGCGTTTTTAATTATTATCTCAACTCTTTTTACATAAATATTAGGTTTTTTTCTTTTAAATTTAGAACGTTTATTCAAACCAATCAACCAAATGGATCCCATTCAGATGAGAATATTTGTATCTTCTGTGAGCCAAATTTTCTGCGAAAGAATTTCAACACGAAATGTGTATGAAAAAAATGGCACATGATTCGTGTAAAGAAGTTATACGCTAATATTCCTTTGAAGCCTTTAAATTTAAATAAAACTAGTGTCTAAAAATTGTATGTTTAAACGTAAAATTCTGTCATACAAATCGTTTAAAAAAATAAAAGAAGGGACAAGGTGCATCGTTTTTAAAACAATTAAGAGACAACTGCAAATAATTAATTTACGAGTCTAAATAAGCGAAAACTGCATCAATAGCAAGCATAATTTTTAGTTTCATTCAACCTAAATATCATAAAAGAAACATAACTGTTTTCATGCTTTTCCTCAATATTAATTCTGAGCAATTATTTTCTTTGCAAAACCCTGTCCATTATGTAAATGTTGAATTTCATATGAAGTTATTTAGCGATATATACCTTTCCAATAAGTTTGTTTTCACACAGTAGCAGTTTTTTTAAAGTTAAACTCCTTCGTTTTGAGTATTTTATTTTTAAAAATGATCACCCAAATCACAGAAAAGTTTTTTAACTACTTCTTAATTATGAGTTGGTTTTGATTCTGCTCCAAATTATATTCATGTAAGACACTCGATCTCAAGGGAATGTGTAACAGTTATATAAAATTTTACGTTTTAAAACTTTTACTTTTAAGACTTAATGTCTTTTTTTTTTGTTTGTTTCTTGTCCCACTTGACCTACAGAAGCATCTAAATCAAGTCCATGAACCCGTGCGTTTTTAAACAAAGATGAACTGTAGCAGGATTTGAGA
>BMAV01000900.1:71859-90664 GCA_019973955.1 Trichonephila inaurata madagascariensis | reverse complement strand
TATATTTTATACATTAAAATTGGCTATATAGGACATTAAATACATGAAAAGTAAGAAAAATTTAAGGAAATACCTAATCTAAAATAAATCAAATTTATTATCTCTAAAAAGCATACTACAGCTTACCAAACATTTTAAGATCATATCAGAAATTTAAAAAAAAAATGCCGTCTAATCCAGCTTATCTCTGACAGATGCAAATAAAAAAAAAAGAAAGAAAGAATTAATAAATCTTTGAAATATCTAATCCTCACATTTCTGAAAAGTTTGGAAAGAAAATTAAAATTAAAAGAATATATGTATGAAAAAGAACTTCTTTATTGTGTCAAGAGGTACAAGAAGAAAAGAAAAGAAAAAAAGAACCTTCGCACGCAACTTTGAAAAAGAAACACATAACTACCTTTTCAGTAAGTCTGGCAAAAGAGAGACTAGAAAAGCAGCTAGATTTCGCAACTGCACGCGATATCTATTCTGTGGCTTAAAGCAATGCATAAGTTCTTTTCATATGCCCTCAGCTGCATTTCTATACTCAATATTTATATATTTCCACCGATATTAGTAGTCAGAATTATTGTATATTTTGTGTGTAAATGTGAAATTGCCATTTCCTTTTATTGCTGTCAACTGCATTTCGATGCTCGATGTTTATGTATTATATCTGTTAGAGTAGAACTCTAAATTGCTGTAATTTTTTTAGTAACTACTTTGCACTCAACACTGCTTTATTATTCAAAATATTTATATATTAGTGCTGGGAGTAGTATTTTGAAATGTTGAAATATTTTTTTTTTTTTTTTTTTTTTGAAAAACACTGTTAGGAAAGCCTCTGTTACTCAGCATGAGGCTCGTATATTTCTGATATAAGCAATATTTTAAATTATTTTAATATTGTTTTCATGCAGCTGCTGTGTGTGTTTTTTCCCTTTTATACACAATTGATCTTCGTGATGTAATTGTATTTAGAATGTTTACACACGTATTCCTGCTGGATGAGCCCTAAAATACTTTAAATTTATATAATGCAGTTGTTTTTGAATTAAACAATTTCTTTAAAATAAACCTTCTCCATTAGATTGCTGTTAATAATATTCACGTTTATTGATTACTATTGCTGAAGTTTAATACTTTTAGTTAGAGTTTTATTTATCCAAAACATGAATATCATCTTCGAAATACAAATATATATTTTAGTATATAACTGACTGAATGGTGCTTTATTTTATAAACTAATCGTGTTTATATTGCTTGAGGTTGTGCACATCATTATATTTACGATCAAGTTGTGTAGCACGTATTTAAATTGGATTTTCTTAATCATGTTTTTGTGTGTTTAAAAAGACTGTTGTTTCAAAATATGAATTACATGCATTTTTTACAAAAATACTCTTGCAATCACATTGGTTAAAATACTTTTTCAATTGCTCATAAAATGCTTCTATTCTGTAAATTCATTTATTTGTTATTTATATTTTTCACTGTAATATGTACTGATATCGCTGATTGAATCTGTTTTAAATCATTTATTGTATTATAATCTTGATCTTGATATATTTCCTAAATAAAGGTGTGAAAGCATTGAACTCAATATTGAGTTTCTTAAAAATGACAAAAGAGATGTAGAGTATAATTTTCAAAAGTGCATAAGAGTTTGCATAATTTTCTATTTGATGTAGGGAAGAATTCTTTCGATAAATTATCCATCCCACCACTTTACATTTATTATTGAACTTATATCGTTCCTTCACAGGCCACGAAGGAAGCCGCGGTAGCCTAGTGGTCAAGGTAAGGGAGTGACCGGCGTGTCGAGTTCGAGCTAAGAACCGCTGAAGACTAGCCATGTAGGAGGAGGATGAACGTTAAATCTGTCGCGAAGTTCAAACGTCCTCCCGCTGATGTGGTGTGGAAGTTAGGAAAGGGAGGTGCCAGCTCACACAGGTGTCGTCCTCATCACTTGACCATGGCTCAAAATTACGAGGTTCGTCGCCAAAAAAAAGTGTAGCTGGATAGTACGACGTTAATATTCACTCACTCACAGACCACGAAATTGAGATACTTGTTACTTCATTGAAATGTTGTGTGCAAGAATTCGTTTTTGACTTTATTTTCGTTTATATTATATAATATAAAATTCATGCCTTTATAATTTTTGATTCTTTCGTGTAAGAAATTCTGAAGCGTAAATAAATGTCTTTTCATTAAATAATTAGCTAAATAAATCGGTTTGGAGTGGCTGTATAAATAGTTTTCTCTTTCTTCTTTTACTGGATTTATAATATAGAGCACTATTTCAGCAAAGTTCTTGATGTCCTCTAAAATTTAATAAACTGGTTTATAAGAAGTAAAACATTAAAATACTTTTACTGATGACAAACAATGATAAACAAAACATTTTTACAACGTAATAAAAGGCTTGAAAATTTCAAAAGTTATAGAATGTATACATAACAATACAATTTTTGAAGCCAAGACCTCAAAGCTTGTATAAATATATCTTCAAATCTCATGAAAACCTGAAAATAAAACACCAGATATTAAGAAAGAAATTATTCAATATTTAGTTGAAAATAATAGAAGTCTGAAATAAGAGACTGCTAAAAATCTAAAAGGTAAAAGATTAGCAGGTGAATATTAAGATTGAAAAATATTATTGAGGAAACTTTCACACACATAGTTTAATGATTCAAGAAAAATATTTATTTACATCGAAATGTATTTCAGGGTCCTCGAGAGAGAGATTGCCAATCTTTATTATAAATATTCCCTTAAGAGAGATTTGCTTTTCCCCCCAATAAAGTGCTTTTTTTTAACATTATATATAAAATATCTATTTAATTTAGTGTTATTAAAAAAAGGTGAGATCAACTTTAGAAAGGTCTTATATTAGACGTATTTAACTTACGCTTTCTAAATACGAGATAAAATATTAAAACATCATACTCAACAAAATGTTTAAAATTATTATAGTAGCTTTACCAATCCAGTTTTATTCCACGCATCTAATCTGCTATTAGAATATATTAAATAATTTAAACCCCTTTTCAGATGAGATTATATAAAATGCTTCTATATTTAACTGAATATAAAATTTGCAGTTCTGTAGTGAAGACTTATTAAACAAGTTTTATCTATAGATATTGTATTTTTATATAAAATAAATTAGTTCAGAATGGTTTTAATTTAGGCGCACTTGTGCTTTAATTTAAAAACTGTTAAGAATTAAATTATATTACCTTTAATGAATCACAGAGTGGAAGGATAAATACATAATATATGTATTGAGATATTTATAATATGTATTTTTTATATGTTATAGCATAATGCAAATTATAATCGTTTGTAATAATATCATTTCATTTTATTCTTCTCGTTCAATGATCAAATGTTTTCATATATTAATAGAATCTGTGCTTCAAACACATTATGTTATTGTTCTATCTGAAAATTAAACTAGTCAAGTAAATATAAATTATGTTAGTATGAGATAATTTTGAATAAAACGGTGGATAAACAGCTTCTTTTCTTCCTCTGCTTATGCAATATACCGTATAAATATATGTTTAGGTCAAAGTTAAAAAACCACAATAATATAATAGCCAACTTTTAGTCTTAGATACTAAGATAGTAGGATTAAACATATTTGCCAACCTTCCTCTATATTTTCTCACCACTCGGAATAAATGAAGAAAAATTAGTGCAAAAATAAATTAGTTTCTAAAATATATATATATATTCTAAGTTTAGTACAGAATACTAAACAATTAATACTTAAAACACTATAAGTTATTTTCCAAAACCAAATACCATTTTGATAACATCTACATGCCAAAGACAGAAAAGCCAATCTACGTATATATCTATACAGTATAGGTCAAAAATAAGAAATTATAATTGCAAACTCTTAATATATTTCTAAGGCGTTTTCCCGAAAATAAACCTTAGTAGAATTTTTCAGGCTACTTCTAATCCAAGTTAAGATCATCAGCCAGAAGTACGTGTTATTGCCGAATTATCAAGTGCAGAAGCAATTCTTGTGCGCCTTTCAATCAAATGAATGTGACTGTGATGAAATAAAATCATCAATATTCAATAGGAGGAATTATTCCGTCGAATGCTGGAAAGAATCTTAAAAAATTCTTGAGATAAAATTCTTACAGCTTTCTATAGAAAAAAGTCGGATCTACGGACTGTTCGGAAATGACGATCATAATACATCAACCTTAGTCAGCAGGCCGATGAAGGAAATTCCAAGATGCATAAGCCCCTCAGGGGGCTCACCTTTAGGTGTGTATGGGTGTTGCAATCCCGAGGTACCCTAGTGATCTTTTCCTTTTCCCTAGGGGTTTACTATCTTTAGTAAACACGGGTGTCATGACCCTGAGGTACCCCAGTGATCCTTCTCTGTTTTCGACCCTCCATCTTGTCATCCAATTTCTCCTTTTCTTCTTTTCCCGTCCTGACCACAGACCTATGAATGTTTGGCGCAGTATAACCAAAACAGGCTCTTGCGCCATAAAACACCAAACTCACTCACTCACCCAAGATGCATAAGTGTGCATTAGACCAGCAAGCATTATTTCCTGAATTGGAACACATCATATATAAACGGATTCCTGACAGAAAAGCAAAGTGTTCGGTTGTTCGCACGGCTAATACTCAAGCATTCGCCTTTTTAAGGTATCCGATTACGTTCAGAACCGTGATTTTAACAAACCGCATAAATGGATAATTTTCAAGACATTGAATGTCACTTAGATTAGAACACATGTATAAAATTATTTTAGGGATATTTTGACAAAAAAAATTATTTAAATACAATATTTTGGCAAAAAATTAATTTAGAATAATCTTTTTTCAAAATGTTCTCCTTTTATAAAAAAATGCTTTTAAAATAATAATACTTCGCGCGCGCGCTTATATAAAGTAAAGACTTCTCCAGAGAGTCTGAACTAGGATTTTTGAAAAATCCACATTATTTTCAGAGTTACCACCCATTGAAATAATTATCGGCGTTTTTTTCTTAAAATTGCTCCCCTCTGTTGTCGTAAAATATGGATAAACCCACTTCTATAAGTTATATATTTTAAAATTCTAGTTGAGCCTCTGTACAAAGGTCTGAGCTATATACGGGCAAAATATTATTATAATAGAAGCATTTTTCACAAAAGGAGAATATTTTGAAAATGGGTCATTCTATGTTAATTTTTTTTTCAAAATATTGTACTTAAATAATTTTTTATTGTAATACTATTCTTAAAACAATTTTATATACATTTTCTAATCAAAGAGACACTAAATATCATAACTATTATCCATTTATACGCTTTTGCAAAATCACGGTTCCGAACGTAGTCGGATACCTTAATTGCTCCTCAGCTAGACATATCTCCGTATAAGTTCAAAGCTTCTTAACACTGGTTAGGTTTCTTCAGCAATATGATCTGTCTTTAAGATAGAAAACACTGTGTTCATATTGGAAAATACTGAATTTATTAAACTTACAATTGCATTCCAGTTTTTCATTGATGCCATGGATTTCTCCATGTACCGACTCTCGAGCATGATTGTTATGAATGAGACTGTAGTGTCTTAAGCTACCATTGATAATAGGCGGGTACCTCAGCAATGTATATTCCTTCCACTGCTTACGAAAGTTCACGTCTTACATTTATTTTGTCAGTTCGTCTCGATGGAAAGAACCCTGTCTTTCAGCCCCTTTTATCATCTGAAAAGGCAAAAAATATGAAATCGAACGTGTTTCAAGTATTTATGCTCTTGCGCCTGAAAAAGCTAGGCACACTCAAGCATTAATAAGAAAGTGGGTTGATTTATATATACCACTTCAGGCCAAAGAGATATGCTAGTGGGGAATTTGGCCATCATTTACACCGTGCTGAAACCATGAAGAGCTTGCAGAAATAATTGTTCAAATAATGATTCCAGCTGGAATGATTAGATATCTCCAAACTCTTGATGTTAGCATAAACAAGCTATTTAAAGACCATTTGCGCACGGAAATCAATAACTGCATTGAAAATAAAATGGAGAGAAATCAATAAGAAAACTTCGTAAAACCTGTGTGAACAACAAGAGGTTATTTGTATAAAGAATGCAGAGAATGAAGTAAAGAACAACTGTATAGCTTGTCCAACAATAAGGTTACATGGACCAGAAGAGCCTATTTGAGGATAGCTCAATGTTCTCCAACATGAGTGACTAGGACCAATGATTTTAAAGGAAAGGAAGTTGAGGTCGGGATTCGGGATTTGAGTTTTATGATGTTCTAGAAGTAGATGACATGACTGTATAAGAATAAATGATTTTACTCATTTTGTATTTTTTCTTAAATCTGATAAAATGTATTTCTTGAACATGAGCAAATATTAATTGTTGTGCATGAAAAATAATACATTTTGCAGAAATTAAGCCCTGTTAGGCGTTTTAGAGTAAAAATTAATATAAGATTGGGTCTTATTTATGTGTGTGTGTGTTTATGTGTATATAAGTTAGGCAGGTACGAATCACTATTATATAGATAGAAAAACGATTCAATACTAATGCCATGCTTTGTTTGCACTTAAGCGCAAACAAAATATTTTAAAACGCAATTTTATTTTCACTTAAATGAATAAATTACTTGATCTATAAAATGTATTTCATCTCTCCTGTACTTTATTTATATTTATTACTTAAAGTAAGAAAAAATGCATAATGTTAAATGCTTATTGTTGTTAAAGTAAGAAAAATGCTTTATATTCATTTAGTGATTCCTTGCATTTCAAGTACATTACATCATAGTCTTGTATTTATTTTCACCTCTTAGTTCATTATAAATATAGGAAGACCACACATTCGTTTCTGTAAAAGTTTTTCAAGTTTGAGTCCCAATAGAGGCAAATACAAGTTGAGTACATCTTATTGAAGATAAACGTGAATAAGTGAAGGTTTCATAGAGAATTTACTACAAAATAGCTTTCAACGAAAACATCCATAGCGATATTTTAAAAAATTAACCTATCTTTAAACTGAAAAAAGAACAATAATATTACTTTCTTGATAATAACATAAAAAATCTTCAGTATCAGAAATCTAGTACACACATTTCATCATTTTTGAAAAACCACAATAGTACTCTTCTCTTTTTCTGGATAGCTTTTAGGCACAAAATCTCCATACACTATTCAAACATCATTTACTTTAAGTGTGAATCCTATAATACCTTTCATTCTGACTAATTTATTACTTTCAGGCCATACACCCATTGATAATCACTAAGCACTCTGCAACCCTCTCCGTAAAAAAGACATTTGTTTTTGACTAATCCGTACTACAATGGGCATAGAACATCCACTGATTCAACAAGACTATGGCACCAATCTCATCATCTTGTCATTCAAGCATTGTCAACTACATAAATAGTAATTTGTCAATCGTTCTCTCTCTCCCCTCGCTGCCACCTCCGCGAGAAAGATATTTACACTATTACCCAACCGTGACGGTCATCCAGTCTCTTGTTGTTTTCTCCAAGAGTGGCCTGCTGCTCCAGACCTCTTCGGACAATTACCAGTTCGAAAGACAGCCATTCGAAATGGAATTAAGCTCAATTTTCTTAAATCAATCAAGTGAAGGGGATGTCATTTCGAACTGTCAGTTCCGAAACAATTTTAAGAAGGATTTTCTGCTAATTGGCGAGGAGAGAATGGTGGGCTATTGACTGTTGGTACAGACTATCCTGTTCTTTCCTAGGCTCTTGACTACATCAAGAGAACTTGTCAGAATGGGGGATGTATGGGAAAATTATGGCCTCATACAATAGGTGGATGTTCTATAACAATTGTATAAGTTTTTTGTTTGACAGTATCATGGGTTTTTACATCTCTGTTTGATTTCCTAATATATTTTTCCTTCAAAATGGATTTCAATATTTGGTGTAATTTGTCACTGCTTAATCATAATTGCTTCGCTTGTATTAGGTGTGTCGTATAAAATGAAAACTGGTTTCATTTAATAGTTTACACCGTAGGAATAGTTTTTTGCTAAGTATTTCTATTCTGTCTTTGAAGCTCCTAAAGTACTCTAGAATCTCTGTTTATTATTTATATAAAGTAAACCTTTAGTTAATTCGATTACGTTATTTAAAGGTTCAAATGACTGGAAACGGAAGCTGCGTTTAGTAACTGAGGTGAGTTTTATGCAGAGCTAAAATTAACAAGTTATTCTGTACCTTCTGACTTAAAAATTTTGTGATCATTTTGCTGTCTTTTTTTATTTATTTATTTTTGGGGATTTTAAATTGCACTTGGAGCTTCAGAAGCAACATTAAAATTTCAATTCTTTTGAGTTTAATTGATGAAATAATTTATAGCATTGATTTTTCTGTATTATTTCAATATACGAGGGTTGGGGCATAAGTCATGGCAACTATTTCTTTTCTTGTAGATATGTGAACGGATCACAAACGTTTATGCGTCGTGTGGAAGTTCTTCAGGCATAGTGTGTATGCAGAATAACAGATGATTCTGTGATAGCTGGTAGTAGCGCAGTGAGGGCTGTGAACTCTGTCAGTTGGTGAGTGTCGTGCGAGATGGAAGTAACCCGTGTTGAGCAACGCGCTTACATCGCTGATGGTATTCAGCGCCTCCCACATCGTTGACAGAGTGTATTGATAGTAGCAAGGGATTACATTGAGGTTCTCTTTAGGCCCAGGTTTGTCATGTCGACTTTATGTGTACTGTGTTGTAATTCTTTTGCACCGTGAAGGCCATATTGCCCTGTATATAATACGGTATTAAATTAGTATGCTACGTTATTTCAGTGTTATTCATTGTCCACACATGTAGTTAACACCTTGCCCTTTCGTCTGTATATGTCACATTTTCCAAAGGGACTTGTATCTGCAAGAAAAAAAATAGTTGCCATGACTTTTGCCCCAACCCTCGTATTTATAGGCTTACTTAGTAATATTCTTTGCATCATGCATGTTTATCCTTTATGTGTTCTTGGTCTACTCTATTTATAAATCAAAAAGCATAAATGTATATATATTTAACTGTACTCATAATTTAATCTTTGTGAATTTAATTGCAAGCATTTAATTCGTGTTATATGTTATTATTAGTTAATGCATCTTTTTTTCTTACAGCTGAGTGGTATACTTGCTTAAAAATTTTTGCTACAAACTAATTTTCATTTTAGTTTAAAATGTTATCCATACGTGATTTATCAAAAGTTTCCACTCATATTTAATTTTTTGTAACTTTTTTTTGCCGTTTTCTTATTTTTGTCAATGTGTTAGTATTTACTATCATAATTTTTAGTGCCGTGGTAGCCTAATGGCTATGGTTACAGGCTCGTCGTGGTATGTCTTGAGTTTGAGCCTAGTGCCACTGAAAACACGCCGTGTAGAGAAGCTGATTCAGGCTAAATCTGTCAAGGCTCAATGCCCTCCCGTTGGTCTAGCGTGAAAGTTATTAGAAGAGGGGCCAACTCAGGTGTCCTCCTCGTCACTTGACCATGATTCAAATTTAGTTCGTCCGTCGTTTATAGCCCTTGTGTAGCTATATTGTGAGGTGTTAATAAACACTCATTCACTCAATCATAATTTTTATCATTATGCGACTTTCTTTCTTTATTATTTATTATTAGATAAGTATTTTTTCATTGTTATTATATACGTATTACTAATGTGTATCATATATTTCCCCCAGTGATTCTTTGTTCGAGTTGTCTAAAATATTGTATATTAACAATAAAAAATTGAATTATTTTTACAATATAAACTTTAAGCAACAATGTTACATTAATATAAAAATAATTAACCAAAGATATTTTTACGCAATCTTACGTAAATACATTTTTCATTGCCAAATCTGAATTCAGTGACTAAGAAAAAGAGAGAAAGAAAGTTTTATGCTGATAATTTTAATTTTCCATTGCGCATTATCGTTAATTTTTAATGATAATGCGCAAGCAAAAATTTTATTTTTCCAAGAGCAGACAAAAAGTAAAAAAAAAACATTTCATAAAATTTTTAAAAAAAGATATTTAAAAAATATACGCGAATAGTTGAACAGAATAAGACTAACAATTCTTACTTTAAATTTCGTAAGTCTTAAATTGCATTCAAAAGTTTGTTAGGAGTCTAACTTTTCTAAAAAAGAAAATATTTACAAAAAAAAAAACTTCATTACGCGAAAAGGCAAGGTTCATTAATCTTTTTAATTAAAATCGAAATTAGTTAATTAAATTAGGGAAAGAGAGGTGAGATTTTTTTATATGGCATGTAGTACTTTTTAATGTTTTTTATTAAAAACTTCGCACTAACTTTTCGCCATTTTTTTTTACTATAGGCAACTCCTATATGTATAATTTTTTTTAAACGTTGAAATCTGTGATAGTTTCTGTGATGAATATAATTGTCTTCACAATATAATTATCAGTGATGAATTCTAAATTTTTTTCCTCTTCGGATATCAGATTTCTTTTTCCCCTCTCATCCTTTTTAGGTAATTCTAAACCGCCTTTGTGTGAAAACTCGTTTTGTCAGAGATGTATTTGTCTTATCCCAGTAAGCCTAGCTAATCCTGAAATTGCTTGTACAATCACTTACAAATTGATTGATTCGCTAATTAAGTGGGATAGCGCGTACAATAAGGTATATTTTTTTTAATCCCCATCGTTATGTAGGGGGTTTTTAATTGAAAATTTAATCAGGAAATAAGTTTTGTAATTGCATCTGTGGAAAAACTAGATTACTGTAAATCCTAACTAATTAAAACTAAAATTAAAAGTCTTCTCATGCTAACAGATTTTGTGGGTTTTTTTTCCAATCAAGGATTTTTCTGTGAGATTAATTAATCAGGTATTTAAAAATATTGTTTTTCGCCCTTTTTTTCCCTCTAAAGTATACTCGTTTTATGAATATAATACTTTCCTAAAAATTTTTTATTCTCTACTTTGCTTGCTCTATTATATTTAACGTTGTAAGAGTTATAAAGAAAAAAATTCATGGTAACGCTAAACTTATTTCATGTAATTTTATTTAATAATATTGTTAAATTTTTAACATATATTATGAAATGCAGAATTTTTATGTGTTGTGTGTTACTTATTGTAGATATTTTGAAAGAATATTTTATTTTAATCCCTATGTTATTTCAACAATTACATTTTAAGGGGATAGAGTACGATTAATAAAAAGAATCTTTGATTTATAAAGTTTTTTACTACTTTTATGCTTGTAAATTATGTGTATGCATTACGTAAAACAGTTTTTGTGCTCAAAATATTACAAAAAGCTAACCATTTAATTTTCTTAAAGAAAAATAAAAAATTTTTATGAAAGGACTTTTTAAAATGGTACTCGTTTTCAGTAGCGCACACAGGAATTTTTCAAGGGGGGGGGGGGGCCGGGGTTGAAAGTTCACCATTCTTGTATCATGCTATTTTTGATTTTGTCAATTTTCAGGAACAAAACACAGTAAACAACTAATTATTGAATAAATAATTAGCATTAATTAATAAAATTAATCATTAATAACAAATATTTAATTAAATTTTACGTATTATATACTTAGAATTATAACCAATCGGAAAAAAATCAAGGGCTTTGGGGGGAAGGGCCCGGACCCCCAGGACCCCCCTTGTGTGCGCCACTGCTCGTTTTATACAACAAATGTTATTCACGCATAAAATTTAAATTACAAGTGCGTCAAACTATGTATAACAAAAGTTAATATGGGTTTTCTGTTAGCATGATTGATATACGGAAAATACTTTTTTTTTTTTAAATGAATTATTATCGAAAATTCTGTAAAACTTGTATAAATTCTAACTTCAGTTATTTTTTTTTAAAAAAAGTACAGATTTTTTTCAAAAATACATTTTAACTTTTGTTACGCTTACTATAGCATTAGGTAGAAAAAATGTCAAAGCATTTGGTACAATAGAAAAAAGTTCTTAGCATTTTAAATGAAGAAAAACTAGTGACTTTTTTTTCTTTTTGAGATAATTCAATTTAAGGTTTTTATTTGTGTTTGGGATGTGAATGAAAACGAACATTTAAGTTATAATAACGCGAGATTTTTTTTTGAACTTAAAGCTTTCAAATCTTTTAAGATTACAGAAAATTACATAAAAAATAATTTAGGCTAAAAACATTTCATTTGAATTTTTGACCGATTTTTGTCAATTGAATCGTACTGTGTCCCCTTAATTTTAAAAAGAATTGGCATCGTTGTTGTACTATTTTTATATTAAAAGCTCTTAGCCTCTTTCTATTAGTGATTCTCATATAGTGATTCAAGGAATTTTGATTCACATATAGTGATTCAAAGAATTTTGATTCACATTTAGTGATTCTAAGAATTTTTATTCATATATACATTTAATTTGATTGTTTATTAAAGTGGTAATTTGAAGCTACGCAAGAGGGCTATTGACGAAAAACTTCCGTTATTTTGGACCTAGGCCAAGTAACAGTGACGACACTTGAGTTGGCACCCCACACTCAAAACTTCCATATTTACCTCATACTTCAACCTTAAATCTCATGTACCTTTTAATCTTGATTTAAAATGTAATGTGTGTCTCATAAAAGGAATTTTAAATTTTAATTATATTGAAAACTTTTTCTAGGGTTTTTATATGCCTATAATTTATATTTGCGTTTACTTATTTTTAATGCAAAGAAGTTGTTAGTTGAGGTAACTTTTTTACTGGAAATCTACAATCCATCATTATAACTAGATTTTTAAAAAACTTTCTTTGAAGAATTGGTTTCTCTGTATTACGGAAGGAAGTAGAGATTGCCGAGGTTATATTCGAAAATTGTAGAAAATGATATGTTCACTACAGCAAATAATAATAGCAGATCACTAAGGTTATGAAAATTCTTTACATCACATATGAATTTGTTTCAATTAGTTTATTTTAGGAAAAATAAGTATTCAATCGTAAATTTCTAAATGGCAGGGATATAATTTTATCATATAATATACGTTAAGGTTTTATACTGCAAATGTAAAAAATTAAAGAAAATTTTGAAAAATAATAAACAATCTCAAAAAACTTTTTTTTTTCGAAAATCCTTTATTTAAATTTATTATGAAGTTGAAATGAATGTGTTGAAGCTCATTTATCGTAGAAAAATCAATATTTCATTACTAATTTTCAAATAACGAGAATATATAATTTTAGGATATAATACTCATTAAGAATGTACACTAGATAAGAGTGACTATTTTTATTGTTTGCAATTTTTTACTTTCTCTCTTATTAACTATAATCCATGCAATTTAAATTAATACTTTTTAATAATTTTCATGAAAGTCACCCGGAGATAAAGAGACTTCGAACAGAAGTTACATTTGACATTTTTTTTTTCAATGTTACTGATGTATCCTTACATAACAAAGGGGATTATACTTATCACGATTTGAGAAAAGGATGATTGTACATAAGAATTTTCGAGTTACTAATCAATATGGTGTTTATTTATCAAATTAGTTGGCTTTTTTTTTAAAATTAAAATATGTTATTCTTTAGTCTTGAAACTGTAGCTTCAGAATCGAAATAATTTTAAATCTAATGATAAATAAACATCAAAAGGGTTCTTTAATCCAGGTTTTAAAAGAATTATTTCCTAATTCCTGTTGATTTTATTTAAAAAAAATTTTTTTGCTGTGACATGGTCATTTTTAATGAGTGAATGTTTAAAATGTTTTTTTGATGTTTTTTTTAAATATAAAATATTCTGATAATATATCAGAAATTAGTTTTTATTTACTTAAAAAAAATTTCCGTGTGAAGGGATAAATTTATACTTTCTTGTGATTTATTTTTAATCAGTCTAAATAGTTAATTAACTGTAAATGTAACATAAAAGGACTTTCTATTTATAAATTCGTTTTTCTTCACATAAAACTGAAAAAAGAGTCGAATTATTCAACAAATGTGAGGTAGACTTTTTTTTTTTAAGGATTTTTGATAAGTCAACAATTTGTATTTATTTATTACTTTTCAAAATTATTCTTTGTACTCCATACAAAATCCTTTCATAATTTTAAATTTCTAAATGTTATTCCTTTTTAAGAAGACTTGGTACCCTTTGAACAATCTTTTTTAATTATGTATTTAAAAATTACATTTTAGCATTTCATAAAATGTTTATATTCAAAAAAATGATGCGAGATAAAATTTTTCACATATTATTCACACAATTTTAAAAATTTTAATTTTTTGAAGAAAATTTCGAAAAATTAAAAATTTTTCTCCTTTTGTAATTATTTATTTTTTGACTTGAAATTTTTTTTATATATTTTTAAGGGTGGCCTAAGCAACTTTAGGGATCTATTTTACAGTATCTTAATCAGTTTGCGAGAAAAAAAAAATAAAATGTTGATTTGCATGCTAAAAATCAACGAAAAAGTCAATATCTCTTCCATTTTAATTTTTTTTAAAGAAATATTCTGTTTTCAGCAAAATGGGTTCCTATAATTTTGTTTAGATGCTTTATATATAACTCACAGGAAAAAAAATGGAAGTGACTGGTAAATAATTGTGGAAGGAGTAGCATTTTGAATGCACTAATGTTTCGAAAAACACAAACTGAGAAAAACCACTTTAGAGTTAATAATTCTGAAAAAAAAATGATTATATTAAGCTTAAATAAACTTAAAATACCACTTTAAGATATTGGTTACATATTTTTCTTTAAAATAAATGCATTTTAGTATTTTTTCAACCCATACATTTTTATAAATGATAATTATTGAAGTATTATATTTGTATGAAAAACATACGACGAAAAAGAACTGAAATTATGAAATTATTAATGCAAAAACCTTAATTCAAAAATTTTATATGCACACATTTCACAAAGAAAAAAAAAATTACATTATTATATTGCCGCGGTAATATCCTGCTTTATATATTACATATTATTTTTATAGTTATTATTCATCTTTGTGAAATAGAATTTTTTTTTAAATCAAAACGTCTTTTTTTTTTTTTTTTTTTTTTTTTTTTTTTAAAGAAAAAAGGGGCGTGGGTGAATTGCCTAATTTGTTTGCAAATGAAGTTTTATCCAGTTTCTAATTTTCCGATATGCACAAGTGATATATCAATCGAAAGATAATAATGCAAAGAATAAGTATAAATAAAAATATTTAAAAAAAAAAAACGTTAGTTCAGTCATTTTTGGAGTTCCAAGTGCCTTAAGCCTTTATTTTTCTTATCCAATACTGTATAAATACACTGCATAGTATAATGAAATATTTTACTGAAATTAAATTTTTCAATGAAATATTATACTGCACATTAGACGTAAGAATACTCTTCTTATATAATACACAGTTTTAAAATATTAGATTCTAAAAAAGTGATGCTGTAACCATACAACAAAGTTTTACGGTAGTGCATTTAACCCCTGAGCAAAACCAGGTATTTCTCAGCTTGTTCTTTTTATAAACTTAAAAATCTACATTTGTCATACGTATGCACTGATGCTATTAAGATAGGTAAATGAGTTTTTATTTTTGAAAGATGTCAATGTAAGTGACATGTCTGACTAGAAAGATGTTTTTAATTTAACTTGGTTGTTTTGTTTAGTGCCTCTCCAAATGAGTTTCGAGACTCATCGCGTCGCTACAGATGCTTGCATGTTGTTGTTGTTTTTATAATTTATTACTGTCTACTGTAGGTTCATAATTTTCTTATATATAATATTATGCAAGTATTTTCCGATTTAAGTGAAAGATACATTACCTATAGCTTTACTTAAAGACACGTGTGAAAAGCGAAGTTGCTTTGAAATAATTTATTAGTGGAACAAACTTTATGATGACATAAGTGTTTTAACTATTCAATTAACTATAATCAGTGATTTTCTCCACTTTTAAAGTAATGCAAAGAATACTGGTTTTTTTTTACTTAAAGTCGCGATAAATCAACCCAACTGCGAATTTATAGGAATTGAATATTCATGATTCATATAAAATGATGTATATAAATATTTTGACATGATTAACTAACACTTAAGTCTGATTTATGTAATGTCGATACATTATTTAAATGGCTTCTTTTGCATACATTTATTTAAAGTATATAACGCTTATGTATTGGAAGACTGATGTTAATAGTTGACAGGTAATGAATAACTGGCATTGGTGTCATCATTCATTAAAATATATAATAATATTAATAACTTTTTTTTTATCACTTTTTGTCAAAATATCGTTTCAAATTAAATTATTACAATGTATATTCATTTACGCACAACGTCTCATTTACATTATTTCTATTTAATTGCAATACTTTTTAACTGATTATTAAAATGCTGGAGTTCTTCAGAAGCATTAATGACTGATATAAAATCGAGTGGTCATGGTCACGAACTCGTGGCTCATGTTGTCGAGTCGTGGGTTCTAGTCTTGATGCTACTGAAGCTCCGCCATGTAGAGATGCTGTTGCACATTAAATTTGTGGAGACTTTAAAACCTCAAGTTGGTGTGGTGTAGAAGTTCGGAGAGTGGAATCTTGTTCATGTGTATGACACTTGATTATGGCTTTGGCTCACATTTACGAATTTCACAGCCAATAGCTCGTGTTGCTTTAGAGTACGACTATAAATAATCACTCTTTCTAGTCCTGATGACACTGAAAAGAGACTGATTCGTGTTCAGTCTTTCGAGACTCAAAGTGTGGAAGTTTGGAGAGTAGTGCCAGCTTGTCATCGCATGACTGTGTTTCAAAATTACGTGGTCTGTCGGCAATAGTCCTTGTATAGTTTTAAAAGGTAGTATTCTTAGAAAAAAAGTCCAATCCAATATAAAATCGAATAGGTGGATGCTAGATTATTGTAAATTATATAAATGCTTATAGAAAATATTGTTTCTGTAAGTGTTCAATTATGTTTTTAAATTTCCTTTTCCAAGTCAATTTCTACTTAGATCAACAAAGAAATTTTTTATTTTAGCTACTTTTTATTAAATAGTTACAATTAATATAAATATGTGAATCGCAACATTAAGTGGTAATTAATTTTTATTATTATTAAAGTATCGTATTGTCATCCAAAACAATCGTGTATATAAAATTTCAGTTCAACTGAAGGCTTTAAAACGTGAAAAAAAAAACCTTTTCAAGTTTGGACACAAGTCGCTAAAATGATCGCCAACGTGGCTGTATTTGTAATTCTTTAAATAATTAGTTTTAATCAAGTAATTTTTATTAATTATAATTAAATTACTGTATTGTCATCTAAAATAATCACGTATATGAAATTTCAGCTCAATTGAGCGCTTTAAAATGTATTTTATTATCGATTGAAAATTCCATGAAGATAAATAAATATATAGAGAGTGTGAGCTAATACTAGGAATTGAAAAAGAAACATTTATCACTTCTGAACTGTTTTTACTTTAAATATAGAAGTGTCGACCATTCATTCTCTCACGCACACACCACAAAACGAATAAAAATTCGACTTCCGCATAACTTGTGAAGCATGTTCCTCAAAAATAAAAAAATCCAACACAACTGTTAACACAGAAAGGAAGTTATATCTGCCTAAAACCAAAAAAATATATATGCATTCAGGACAAGATTTAAAAAAAGGCTACATATCAAACTCATTTTACACAGTAAATTCATAACATCTGTTCCGACTCTTTCTCTTTTTTTAAAAAAAAAAGAAATTATAAACCCGTATGCATTCCGGCAGAAAAAGAATCGTGACCATTATTTCAGTGTCTAACACACACTCAAGGAGTTTCCTGTCTCCGTAATCACGGTTATCATGACATTAAAACGAAAAGGCACTGTACAAACGATCTGATCCTTGAGGGGGCGTTGGATTTTTGATTGATGGGCAGGCCAATCCAACAGATGCCGTTTCACTTTTTTGCCACTCACTGGTGCCCTAGTTTGTCTCTTTCTAGGGCACCAAGTGCTGGGCATCTGGTTTCGAACGAAATACCGAATTTGGTTGAACCGATTGCCCTTTGGGAAGTTTACCAGTTTTCTGATGCAAGTGTTTATTTAAACTGGGTTTGATGTTGAATGCAGTCATTGCTTGAGGAATAACTATACAGGAATAGAACATGCTGATAAAGGGGTCTCAGGGGTGTTATATTTCTCTAAAGGGCTGAAAATATAAATAATATTCAAATATATATAACTCTTTGAATGTATAATTAAGTAATTCGAATCTGTTACATATTATTTATAAAAGAATAGGGCTTCATAAAAGTGTAAAATTTTTAGCATATAATCATAATTTTAAAAATTATAAGCATACGAAAATAAGAAACATTTCTATAAGAAATATTGATTAAGTTTTACGTTGCGCACGCTATTTTGTAAAATAGTTGCTTTAATTACTAGCTATAAGTTGATTTATAAAGTTAAATGTATATCCTTATTACACTGTAGTATTTTTATATAAATAGAATAATAAATTATGTTTTTTAAAAAATAAAATTACGTTTTCAAAATTTTTTTACAAATTTCAATATTTTTCAAAGATTTTGAAATACACACAAAAGATATATTATTCTTAAATGATATAGGGTTTAAGGAGTGTGATACACTTTATAATTGTACAAAGTTTTATACATCAGAGACTACTATTTTAGAAAATAGCGTGCGCAACGCAAAAATTACTTAATATTTCTTACAGAAATGTTTCTTATCTCTTCATATGCTTATAATTTTTAAAATTATGATTATATTTCAAACATTTTATACTTTTTTTGAAGCCGTAATCCTTTTTAAATAATGTGTAAAAGATTCGAATTATTTAGTTTTA
>BMAV01000900.1:56713-71849 GCA_019973955.1 Trichonephila inaurata madagascariensis | reverse complement strand
TAATCCTTTTTAAATAATGTGTAAAAGATTCGAATTATTTAGTTTTAATTTAAAAGAATTATACCTTTTTGAAAATTATTTATATGTTCACCCCTCGAGACAAAATTAACACCCCTGAGACCCCTTTGTAGACATGATTTTGAGGAATTTATTAATACAGATCTGTATCTGTAAAAACACTTGAGATATTCTAGTGATGTTGGAGTAAGCAATGCCGATTGTCTCACAAAAAACATTTAGTTAGTTAGTTTGTTTATTTAATGAAATATAAATAATTTTTTTGGAGTTTAAGCACATTGAAATAACAAATACCAATCAAAACACATTTTTTAAAAATTTTGTTTAATAGATCTGGGTGGGGCAGTCTTTTCCAGGGTTCGGGATATTTCTAATTTTCTTAAGGGTTTGCGGTCCACAGAGTGGGTGTAGGTGTGGTGAGTTAAAAAAAAAGATCTGCAATATTTATTATAACTTAATAATAAATACGGAATATGCACTTACCCACATAACGATAATGAAAAAAAACAACAACTTACACCTTTAAGACCGCGTTTCAAACAAAACACATGATAATAATAATAACAGCCACAAATATAATAATATCAAATGATGCATTTATTATCAAGCAATTCAAAATACATTAAAAAAAAATAAAACATGTTCATCTAAAGTTAGTTCTCGTAGTTATAGTTAATAGAAGACTTAATCAACCAATCTTGAATATTTCGATATATACTTACTAACTGCTAATCTTCAAGCGCTTACCTCAAAATGTCTTGGCAGTCCATCTGTCCATCGCGATCGACTTAATACCCGCTCCTGGAATAGATCAATCTTTTAGCTTTACAAAATAATATTATTTTGTTTCTACGATACATAGAGGCCTAGTTACAATAAATAGCAATAAATGGCCGTGGTAGTCTAGCGATCAAGGTTAGGAAGTCATGATTTAGAACGTAGTGCCATTGAAGACCCACCGTGAAGAGGGGAAGATGCGAGTTAAACCTGTCTATACTCAAACGTCCTCACGATGGTGTGGTGTAGGAGTTCGGGCAGGGGGTGCCGTCCTCGTCACTTGATCATGGTTCAAAATTACGTGATCCGCCACCAATAGCTGTCGTGTAGTTTTATATTGCGACGTTTATATACACACACTCTTACAGTAAATAACATAATATTAGAAAAACCGGAAGTTGATGTTTAACGTACCAGAAGTGGGCATTTAAATGGGTCAAAATCTGTCATGGCGGGTCTGATAAATCAAAATATTAAAAATCTATTTTTATGAAATTTTTTCTACCCCTGATATATGTATTATTATTTGGCGAATGTACTAGACTAATTCTTACTGTTTCAGTATTGTTAAGTAATGCCCTGTTATTTTATTAATAGCCTCATAATTTATATTTCTTATAGTATTTATTCGGTCAGCTCTAAAATTTTTTTATTTTGACAAAATATTAGAATTTTAGTACATCCTCTGGATAAATGTATGTAATTTATTTTAGTAATACGTTTAATTTAAGTAAGTTTATTGCTTATTTCTCTAACTGCTTCAAAGGATTTTTAAAAAAATGCTGAAACTTTTACTTATAATTGTGATTTTTGTAAAATTTAGATAATTCATTTTAAATATTGCTGTGAGTGTGTGCGGTAAAGTATTGAACCCTAAAAAAGTATTTATAATGTTTTAATATGCTATTTTTTAAAAAAGAAATACTCTAAATGTGTTGAGACACCTAAAACATGGAATTGAGGATGTGATACTAAATTTGATAAGAAAGCATTTACTTTGTCCTTTATAGCTTAGGTAATTATTCAGGAAAAAAATAATAAAACTGTATTTACTTAATGAGAAAGAATAGTAACCAGATCGCAATATTTTTTAAAACAAAGCACCAATATTGATATTCTATTCCGGCACCTGTAATAGATATAAAGATCTCTCCATTGAATAACATCTTTTTTAATCTATCTATTCTACATGTATAAAGTATATTCCATGTTTTGTCTCTTATACAGTTAATTTGAATAAATTTTTCTAATTTTACAAATAAAAAAGAAAAGCTTAGTGGAGCTTAGAAAGTAAAGCTTAGCTTATGGAGTGTTTTTGAATTTAAAATAGGAGCATATAAATTGTTGAAACAATTCTAGTTTATATCAATACTTTTCCTACCTGAGAATACATGCCTAGTTTGGAACGTCCAGAATCAATTCTTCAAATCAACGCTTCGATTATATATAATGGTGCTTTAATGGGCGGAATTCACATGAAAGTCCCATAAGAAATGTTATCACGTGTTCTCCATTGAATTCTCAACTGAAGTTAAATTTATACTTGTTTTTCTACTGATAAAATTAAGATAAATTTTCAGATTTGATAATTAGGTGAACATGCTCAAATATTAAGATTCTTCAAAAGGTTTTTCAAAATTAAGTAAAAAAAATTTGGCTGGGAACACATGTTTACCTTTATTTTGTTATTATTACGTCAGATAAATTTATGATCTGGTTGGTTGGAAATATGTTACTGGAGTTATCATGTGACTAATGATGTCTCATGAATTTAATCCAGTAAACTCATGATAGTTATTTATGTTTAGTAAAACTTTTACGCATTATAAAGAATACAGATATTAAATAATAACACAATAAAATGTTTTAAAGTTAATTAAATATCTTCAACACTTTATTTCTTAAAATATTACATGTTATTTAACCAGTAAGGAGCCGCCCCACCCAGTATGGTGGTTATGACACTCGGCTTGTAATCGAGTGGGTTCGAATCCCGAATAAGGCATGGATGTATCTTCGGGAAAAGAAATCGGACTTTCGCCTGAAAAGGATTCTCGTCTCGAATGGAAAGCAGCGCATCCCTTCTGCACACGCTAAGATCATTGTTTGTTATAAAAGTCTACATTCTTCTGTGATTGTATTGTATGTTTCTGTTCATATATCTTTCGAATGTATTCCAGCATGAAAACAACAATAACCAGTAAGGAAATGTAGTTATTTTTATGTGCATTAAAAACTTCTTAACTTATTGAATATTTTTTTTATATTTTTATCATATATATATATATATATATATATATATATATATTGAATCCACAGTATGGTTTTCAGTGTCTACTGTGAAAAATTGTTATGGTTTGTGTAAACTTTTATTTAAAGGGTATAAAAAAATTTAAATGATGTCCCATGGTTGAATAATAAGTATCAAGTACGTGTAAGCGTTTTAATGTAGAGCATTATTTATAAAACATTAGTATGATATTAGTAATTATATTAGCACATTTTTGTAAAAAAATAATTAAAAAACTCATATCTTAGCAAAAAAAAGTTTAACTGTTAAGAGAATAGTTAAAAGCTCGTTTATAAGCAATTCGCAATTTTTATTTTTGCAAAATATCCTTTTATTTTCGTTTGTTAGAAAATAACACAATTGCAATATGAATTATCCTTTCGTTATCCTTTTATGCATGAATTTATCCAGCCAGAAATTGTCAGTTTAAAATTCAAAACATCCTGCTGTGGAGATTTAAAACAGGAACTAATTTTTCAGTTAACAATTCTGGTAGTAAAAAGCAGTGACCATTGCAACATTTATTGTGGTATTAGCAAGGAATATGAAAGGTAAAAAAGAAAAAAAAAGAACTTTGTTGTGTTTTACTTCAGCAAAAACTACATTCCATGGAAAATTACGTCTGGCTTTTCGGACACTTATGGCTTTGGAAAGAAATCATCGTATTCTTCTGCTACATAATAAACCAACTAACTCTTTTTTTCTTTCAAAAAACTTCTCGGCAGGAAAGAAGACTGTTTCTTTTTACTAATAGCT
The DNA here is from genome assembly GCA_019973955.1 of Trichonephila inaurata madagascariensis. Lineage (NCBI taxonomy): Eukaryota > Metazoa > Arthropoda > Arachnida > Araneae > Nephilidae > Trichonephila > Trichonephila inaurata. The sequence goes on along the minus strand of BMAV01000900.1, from coordinate 68,008 downwards.
TGATCCTTGCTGTGACTTGTGCATTTTGATATGGTACTTTAAGACTCTGGCCTGGAAGTGAGCGCCATTTTGTCCTTTGTAAAGAATCTTTGTTATCAGAGATTTTCTCGGCGATACCATAAGCTTGGGAATTATCCTTCTTATCTGGGACCCTATGCTGTGAAGAATTTCTTTTATTTAAAACGAGAGAACAAACCATAAATAAAGTCGAAAATTCTTTTTTCCGAGCCGCGGTCTTTGAAAAATACACTGCTTTTAAATTGGACTAGTAAGTGTAATTTATGTGCCGTTTGCTTAGGTGAACCGGACATTGTGGCATTTATTTTCTTCAACTAATGGCTTAGTCTGGATTCAGGCAATTTGTTTGTTGTTTTTTTTAAAAAAAAGTTGCTTCTCTTCTGTAAATATTGTATTCTGGTGCTAAACATTTCCGACTACGAATTGAAAGGTTGCTGAACTTTGGAAGAGAACCATGCTTTTTTCATGTTTATGGAAGAATTTGTGATTAAAAAGTCATTTCTAGTCAGAATTGCTTTCAGTGATTTCGTTCTATATATACTCTATTGCCTGTGTTATTTTTTAATAATTTCTGTGCATTGCTTTTATTTCATTTTAAAATAATTCATATTGGGTTATTAATCATTCTTCAGGAATTCATTTTTTTACTATGAATCGCTAAATTAAGCTAATCCGGGTAGTTTTGATACTGTAGAATGTTTTTATGCAATGTCTGAGTACAGTGGTTCCCCCATGGAACCCATGGGGCATGACCCCACCCCACAAAAGAAATAACTCTTTTCAATGCACAATAGAAACATTATAAATTTAACTTTGATGTCCCGAATGGTAAAAACGTAAAAATAAAGTATAAAGAAAATATTATATCTTAAGTAGTATTTATATTCAAATTATAACTTTACTGCATTAACCCTCCAAGCGGTCTGCACGTAAAATTCCGCCATTCCCCAGAGATGCTTTTTCTGCCTTCAAGCAAGATTCCCAAAAGTGGCCGAGTCACATTCTTAAAAATACGGCTCAACCGCTTTTGAGAACCCCACCTGAAAGCAAAAAAATATGTGCAGTGCATTTTTGAAGCATCTCCAGAATGGCACGACTTTAAGTGCAGACCACTTAGAGGGTTAAAATATAGAAACACACACTTTTTTAATTAGATGAACGAACCAATAGAATGGTTATCTTCGTAACAATACAAAGAAAAATACTACCTTCGCCCATCCGGTATAGTGGTTAGCCACGTTGACTGCTGTGCCGTAGGGCCTGGGTTAGAATCCCAGAGAAGACATGGATTTTGTAAATGCATGGGGGTACTCTAAATAGCCATCGCTACAAGTTCTCGTGAGATTGGTGGATGGGGAAGAGAGGTGGGAGGCCCTTGACCCTCCCCCTGGGTGGTATCCCTAAAAATTGGGGAGGAACCGAGCTAAATCGTACTGTCACCTGTATGGTGTTCAAGGCTACAGCCAACGACAGGCGTACATCTAGCCCCTTGCCACGATGCATTTTGTGGACCTGAATCTGACACAGTCAAAATCAGGTGGCATAAGAAACAACAACATAATACCTATTCTGTTCAAAACTAAGAAAAATGCATTGTGCACTTCAGAATCATGCATAAAAAAACAAAGACTAAACTGTTGATTAGATATACGACTGTTTTTATACTGCCATATTTTAGACAAGTTATTGAATGGAGCAGCGAGATTCTATTCCTATTCAAACCTGCACAGAAGGCTGCACTCACGATGGGCAACATTTTCATCGTGTGATGCTTGTCATTGCTTGTATTTTTTTCATTTATCTAAAAAAAATTTATTCTAAAATTTTTAATTTTTGTTCTTAAATTATTTTAACAGGTAAAATACCTTACTAATTCGTTTTCACTGTCATAATAATGAAAATGTGTTACAAATATTATACTTTATATTAAACCATTCGGGGATAATGCTTGCGTGGACCTAATAGGGAGTTTGGGACTGGCCATAGCGAAGAACTGAAACGTAATTTTGAGTCAGAGCTAGTTACCGAGGAGTTTTTCAGTTCTCAAGTAAAGATACTATAGAATCTCAAAACAACGAAAAGATATTCTAGAGCAGCGGTCGCCAAACTTTTGGCCTCACGGACCAATAAATTCATAGTTTAAATCCCGCTGACCACTACTAGGATTTTTTAGGGGTTAAATATATTTATAAAAAAATTGTGATCTTAATATATGACTTAAAGCGATGAGTAAGTATATTCCACATTTTTCTGGGGACCAGTAAATTTATCTCGCGGACCACTGCTTTGGCGACCTCTGTTCAAGAGTATCATATTTGAAGTAGCATTGTAAAATATAAAGAGTGTTAAGGTTATTGAGATGGCGCTGTTTTAAAAGCGGCGTTGTGTAATTGTATCCCCGGGAATGCGGGGAGTTGTCTGTATGACAAGAGAGAGAGAAAGTAGCGTTAGAGAGAGAGTTTGAGCATTTGTGTGTGAGGTATGAGAGGTTAGTGATGTATAAGGTTTGAGATACAATTTGTAATGAATAAGGTGGGAGTAATTAGAAGTTGTAAATAAAGTTTGTTATTTGTTATTAAAGAGTGGAAGTTTTAATTGTAGCTAGTAGCGTCGTCACTACAAAGATGATATCGAAAGTCATGCATTTCAGGAAAGCATAACAGTGCATATTAACCATTAACCGTGGTGCCCCCGTTTGATAGTGCGTAACTATGTGTATCATATGGAAGCCGAGCGATATCGAGTATACTCATCAATCACAAAGTAAATATCGCTGTTAAAATATTGGATCAAAAAGATGGGTTTATTCTACAAAACTGCCAATTTCATTACTAATACTTATTGTACGGGAAGTCTAAGTACGGGGCTATAAAACAATTTATATAGTTTGTTCGCGGTTTCTTGAGGTCGGTGATCCTTCCGACCGTAGGTTTTTATGGATATCTATGAATTTTAGTGATCGTCAAAATCCTCGGACTGAGAGACCTAAACACATACTTATTTACTTCCTTCTTTACTGAAAAAATATTTTCTACCGGTCTTGACACTAAGAAAGTTCTGGAGTAGATGCTACAGGCTGATCACATTCCTTTTACCAGAAAGTATCCTTGCCTTTCCGACCCCCAATAAAATAACTGTTCTTTAGGCAGCACGGCATTTGGCCAGAACTGGAAAAATGTCAGCACATGGTTTAAACATCAAACAATTGTCATTTACACCACTCGACAGCTAGGTAACTTTGGTCCAGCAGATATCAATGGGGTCGGTGTCACGCATTTGTCCCATGGCTGACCATTCCTGGAAGAACCTTATTATAGATAAATGTTTCGACTTTTTTTTGCCTTTGCCCCTTATAAGGTTAACATCTAAAAAACATTATCATCATTCATAAATAAATTCGTTTTACGCTGTTTCAGCCGGTGTATACGGGGACACATGAGTCTTAATTGTTTTGTTCCGGCCTGGCCTTAAAATATTTTAAACATTTTGAAATTTGAGAATATATTATATGTTTCTCAAAAATTACAATTGATTACAGTAGCCAATGGTCACTGCTTTTTACGCGTGACAAGTATACTCGTTATGGTACAAAATCCTGCAACTTCTTCATGACGAGTGTACTCGTTATGACACAAAATCCTGCATTTTCTTCATAACGAGTGTACTCGTTATGGCATAAAATGCTGCAACTTCTTCATGACGAGTGTACTCGTTATGACACAAAATCCTGCAACTTCTCCATGACGAGTGTACTCGTTATGACACAAAATCCTGAAACTTCTCCATGACGAGTGTACTCGTTATGGCACAAAATCCTGCAACTTCTTCATGACGAGTGTACTCGTTATGACACAAAATCCTGCAACTAATTCATGACGAGTGTACTCGTTATGACACAAAGTCCTTCAACTTCTTAATGACGAGTGTACTCGTCATGACACAAAATCCTGCAATTTCTTCATGACGAGTGTACTCGTCATGACACAAAATCCTGCAACTTCTTCTTGACGAGTGTACTCGTTGTGACACAAAATCCTGCAACTTCTTCATGACGAGTGTACTCGTTATGACACAAAATCCTGCAACTTCTTCATGACGAGTGTACTCGTCATGACACAAAATCCTGAAACTTCTTCATGACGAGTGTACTCGTTATGACAAAATCCTACAATTTCTCTATGACGAGTATATTCGTCAATCACTGTTAACTGGTTCATATAATTTTGCATTAAGAAATATCAATCAAAATGTCTTATGTGTTATCTTGAAATATTCTAACATATTTAAACAAAGCACTTTATCACCTAATTTTGACATAAATCGATGCTCTTAATTCTAATAGTTCAAGCTGCAATCAAATATTCGATACTACACACACTCCAACTATTCATTGAATCTATATTATTATCCATTTAGAACAACTCTTCCAGTCAATACCATTTATCCAACGAATTTCACAGTAAAACAAAAAGAACGCCCCCTTTAATACCTGAAGGAACAGCACAAAGAACCCCGATGATTAACGGCATTCTTGAGCAGCGAGTATATGCAAATGCATATTCGTTATCGCCAAAGCCAAACGAGGTTTTCTTCGGTGAGAGGCTTCTTGGCTTATTTTGAAAAGGAGCTACCGTTGCGAATTTCGGTTGGCAAATTCAGCCTCTCAGAATTAATGATCTTCCTTAATTGATTTTTAGTGCAGATTACTTCATTAGGTACCTCTGGTTTCCTTTCTTATTTCTTAGCGTAGTCACGTGAAAATACCTCCAGTCAACCAGTGTACGCCTTCTTCTTTTTTATTTTAATTATTATTTTTTTTGTATGTGTGTTCTTTGTTGCTTTTTATTTGAGAGTTGCGTTTTGAAAATAATTACCTTGTTCAGCGCGTTGTTAAGAGATCTAGCTCTTTTCTGTATATACCTTACCTGGTACTTTTTCTTTTTGCTTAAATTTATTTTTGCAGTGTTTTTTTAATGATGTTATACTTTGCTATGCACCTTTATAAAGTAAAAAGATGTTATCTCTTCCTCCATTTTGAATAAAATGTAGTTATAATAATAACAAAAAAGAAAAATGCGTTGTGTATTGTGTGAGTTTAAATTATGTTGTGTGTTTGATGAGCGTTCATTCACGAAAGTGATGATGTCTTGTTCGTTGGAAATTATATTTTGTCGTGTGACTTACACGCTCTTGCTTTTTTTTAGTACCAGACAATCTTAAAAACTTTGTTAAAGAGCTTTTTTAAAGAGAACAATTAATTATTTTTTTTTCCGTTCTAGTTATCTTTAACATTTTCATTCTTATTTGCGTTCTTTTGAAATGTTTTCAATCTTTACTAGTTTACTCTAGGTGTGATATTAACACTAGACAGAAATTTAAACATTCAAATTTTAGCAAAAACATACTTTTTTATAGGGTTTAGGCGAACCTTGGTTAATTTAAATAGTTCTTTTTTTAATTTTACGAGTTTTGTTTGCCAGACGTACTAAAAGTTAACTTCGTCTGGGGGGTAAATAGAATACTGAAAATCATACTACATAGAAATCGCGAATTTAGATTGTAATTTAAAGCATTCCAAATTAAAACTCCATCAGTTAATGATTGATGATAGCTCTTATCATGAATTGATTGATTTTAATGCACGTCATACTATGAAAACTAGAGGGCTATTTTCCAATGGACCTCGTAATTTTGAACCACACTTGAAGAGGATGTTACCTGAGGTGGCATCCCTCTCTCCGATCTACCTTACTACGCCAAAAGGAGAACTGATTTACCATGTACCAACCCCCTCTACACGGCATGTCTTTAGTGGCATTTCTATTTTAAAAATACGTATAACTAATTCCTCTCAATCTCATAGAGTTAATGTCTCCTCCCTACTGCATCTAGAAATATCGTTATATACAAAACTGGAAAATATATTCACTTCCTTTGCTGGCATTTACAAGTTCGGGAAATGGGCATAAGCTCACTGGAATCATGAAACACAGTAAACGAAAATTAATGAATCAATAAAAATAAGGTAGGATTTTTATGTTTTTGCAATCCATGGTATGCCGGCACGGTGATGTAGTTGGTTTGTTGACTTCGGCCCAAGTCGGTGGATTTTCATGATGCAAAAAATCGACAGTGTCCTTGTCGTATGATTATATGGCATGTTAAATACCCTTAGAATCAGTTCCGGTTTATCTATTGAGCGCCCAGGGGCCAGGATAAGTTTGACTTAACCAGATGTTTTGGCTATAAATTTTGATTCGCCGGTGCCAAGACGGTCTGTAGATTTTCTGCGCCCAGGGCCCGAAATGAACATAAATCAGCATTTCGTAGAGTGCCTGCTTGACTTGGGTGCTCTCGGCCAAATTAAATTCCTAGTACGAATTCACATCGTCAGAGCTCAGGGGCCTCTCTGGAGAGGAAACTGGGCTTCACAATTTCATTGCGGTGATTTGTATCCACCTATATGGTTCCGCACTTAAAAGAGATACCAGCTCCCGGAGAATGGACTAAGTCTACAATGGTAAAAATACCAATCCTCAGCCCCATTTGATAAAAAAAAATCCATATTATAATCTGTTATGTTATTGTGATTTAAACACGTTTTCACACATTATTATTCCCAATAAACCTTCGCTCGTCAACTAGCTCTTCATGTTGTTGATAGATCAATCGCTTCTTAACAATATTGCTTATTGGTAAGGTGACCAGTTTTTTTACAATGAAAAATAGGACGCGTGCGAAGAATTTAAGAAAAAGTTGCAACGTAAATATATGAAACTTTTTATTAATTCAAATAAAAATACGCTTGCATTCATTTTAATTATTTACTTAAACAAATATTTTCTCATTCAATTTTTTTTTTTTTTTTGTCAATATATATTTTGGAAATTTCGGATAAAAATATATCCTTTATATTGAGTTTTACAGTAAGTGCTACAGTTAAAGTATCGCATTCAATCTTGATTTCTCACTTGTCCAACAATCATTACCAACTGAAAAAACGCTTTCAATTTCTGCATTAGTTCCAGGCCAGCACAATGCAAATTCAACAACTAAATTATCATACGGAAAGTGTTCATTTTAGAACACTTATTTCTAAACATCTTATCAATTTCAGCATGCTGATTTACCGATTGTTCCAATTTATTAGAATTTAAAAATACATTCAGTTTTCTAATTTATTCACATACCATTGTCATCGATTTTAATATCAAGCATTTCTTTTGATAAAAACTCAACACAATTTTCTGGATCTACCCAATTTACTTGCGATGAAGTCAAAAAACGCCATTGAAAACTGTTATTTCCTTGATATTTGTCAGACCATTCTTCGAAATATTGGAAACATGTTTGGATCATCTCTGAAAAGAGATTAACAGATCAGTTTTAAAATATTGAAAAAGGAGGATACTTCTCTCTCTCTCTCTTTCCGAGGAAGGACAGAACCTATAAAAGAAGGGCTGTCCTCCCTAAAGGAGGACGGTTGGTCACCTTATTATTGGTCACTTTTCAATAGCGACGTTGAACAGAGTATCATGAACATCCTAAACATGTATTTGATGCATAAAGCTTGAATCTCAAAGGCGCCAAACTCATAGTGTTTGGCGGTCAACATACGACCCTCTTTTGCCAATGAGTCTACAATTTCTTTATCGTGAACTTTCAACATGCTAAAAAGAAAAAAGGAATTATTTATGGGGCTATTAATTACTCCAGGTGTCCTTTAAATAATACCTGAAAATTTTCTCAATATAAATCACGAGCACAACGTTGTTAATAATGGAAAAATTTGCCGCCAAACGTGCAGTACATCAAGGATTAACATATTACACTTTAATTATGTTTTATTCGTACGAATTTTACCGTGACTTGCTCAAATCACGCCAACGTTACAGTTCCAAATTAAATTCGTAAGCCCAATAGAGAAACCGAATTCGTTATGACTCTGCCTTTTAAATTAAACACAAAATTAAACTGTTGTTTTTAAGGAGTTGAGGTGTTTTCCTCCCTTCGTTTATTGTTTTCTTTGATTTGATATTCAATTTGTTTTTGTGTTTATTGAAACTAGTTAACTTGACGTTTTGAGAATAATCCATTGTAAAAACATTTCACGGTTTAGCTTATAAATCTTCACGGTTCTATTTATCGATTTGAACATCGTGATTATTGATTTTGATATCGTGATCATAGTTCTTTTTACCGTGATCGTTTTATTCGATTTTACAGTTATTTTTATATCCATATTTTCGTCAAGTAATTTCGCTTTGATTTTTAAATGAAAGTTGGAATTTCTGAGAAGTGATTGAAACAGCATTTGTCACCTCTCCCTCTTGTTTTAGTATGTCCATGTCGTTTAATAATTCTCAAAATAAATAAAGAAATAATTCTTTTTTTTTTTCAGAATTGCAAGTGATTTTGCTGTTATCATTTTCTAAATTTTTTTTTAAAATAAATTTTCACTGAAAAAATAGTGGTCTAGTAAGTAATAAAAATTTTCTTCTGACTACTATATACAAATACTAGCCGTTATCCGCCCTCTTCACTAAGTATTTTACGATTCTGTATCGTTATATATTGTTTTTTAAGTTTTTGTGGTATCTAATTCTTAGCATTGTACTTAAGATTGTATTCAAAATTATTCTTATAGTCCTCTTATCTTAATATTACTTTTATGACGAAAGTCTGTTTATTTTTAACTCCCCCGTAACCCTTCCACCTTCTGAATGGATTACCTCAAAACCCGTTCTTAGAACATCTCTACTCAACAAAAAAAAACTTATATGTCAAATTTCAAGTCTGAATATTTAAAAGTTTCGGAGATCTCTTGATGAGGGATAAATTTCTACTATAAAAAACATAGAGAGATGCAGATAATAGATTAATAGAGATAGAGATAATAGATAGATATAGATTGATATAGAAATAGATAAAAATATTGATAGAGATACATAAATAGATATAGATAGATAGATATAGAAACATATAGATAGATAGATATAGAAACATATAGATAGATAGATACAGAAACATATAGATAGATAGATATAGAAACATATAGATAGATAGATATAGACAGATAGATAAATATAGATAAACAGATATAGGTAGATAGATAGACAAATATAGATAGATAGATATAGACAGATAGATAAATATAGATAGACAGATATAGATAGATAGATAGACAAATATAGATAGATAGATGCTGACGATTCAAATTCAAACTTAAAAAGGAACGCAGTTATATGTCTCTTTGAACCTTTAACAAAAAACAAAACAAAAAAAAACATTTATAAACTATTATTAACAAATAAACATTGTTACATTTCTTGGACATTTACCCTGAGTTTGATTTCCAGTAATTGCATAATAGGATTAAAAATACTTGTTGTCCAAAAGTACTTCCGAAACTTTTCGTAAAATATATTCTACAAAGTCTGTCTAGACAGATTCAAAATTTATTTTCTATGTTTAATTTTTTTTTTTTTTAATTTAAACACGAGATATGCTTTTCGATGGAGCCGCTCTTTCTCCTGATGATTGTCTAGCCATTTTCGAAACCATTTATACAAAGTAAGTGCTCTCAAAATGCTTTTGTGGTTATTTCTTCTGTGTTCGTGGGAAAAAAATACTATTCTCCTTATTGATTAATGAGTTTATGGAATTTAGAATCAGTGATGTCACTGATTCTAAATTCCATAATTTCTTTCTCATTCATTCTAACTCATTAACTTCGTTTCTTGGACAATTTTTTACTCAAGATAAAATCGGGATAGTACTAGTTATTGCAATTTCTTCGAATGAATTCAAATTTCGTTTGTGTGCATGTTTTGTTATTTTTATTTTAAAATTTATTTGAAATGTATAGTAATTAAAGAAAATTCAATTCAACATATTATTTAGTATTAGTCTTAATACATCTTTGTTAAATCTTAAATTTTCATAGATAATTTATAAAAGTTTATAATTTGTATGCGTGTTTGTATCAACGTTCATACCTGCTTTTACCAGCATAAAACATTATTTTCAAAAATGTATTTTACTTCTGAAATTTTTTTCTCAAATCTCTAATTAGATTGCGGTGAAATTTATCCCAGATTCAATACTTTTTTGATAATAGATTAATTTCTTATTTTAATTTATTTATGATCAAATAAATCATTGAAGATGGATCTGATTATCCTGAATTTAGAGGCAAGCGTGTGCCCTTTTTTTTTTTCTTTCCCGAGAATTTCAAATTATTCTTCTTAAATTCTGCTTCCATTTTAGCATGTCTGGGATACAAATGACCTTTACATCGCCTTGAGTTTGTATTTCTTTCATTTGTTTTCCTATTTTTTTCTATTTCACGCAAAAGATTTTCGTCCCGCTAAATCACTGAAATAGCTCTGGGTATTATTAACAATTAAGAAATAAAATAAAAATGTTAAATTATGTTCTGATTCCTTTGATATGGTATTATTTATTTTTGTTTATCATTACTTGTTCTTTTCTCCTTGTATTGGTCTTTGGTGTACATTCTTTGTTTTTGAATACATTTGTTGTGGATATACCTTTTTATTTTTTTTTCTGGTACATGTATGCATATTTGTATATACAGTAGAACGTCGTCGTTTCTCCAAACGTTTATTATCCGGAGCGTCAAATTTCCGGACCCATTTTTACCACTCGATAGAAATAGCCTGAAAAATGCATGGAATAAGCTGTAGCCAGATTTAGAAGGCGAAAAAGACCTTAATGACAACCACAGGAAGAAGATTCCGATTTTGTCCAACCCATCCCAGGATGTCAAGAAGGCGACGAAGAAGATGTAGAAACTTGAATGGCATGTGTTGCAGAAAACTATGGATTTCAAATGCTAAATGATGACGAGATTGTGACTTCCGTGCAAGAAGAATCCGACCCTGTCGACGATGAAACGGATGAAGACGAGGACAACAACAACAACGAAAGTAGAAAGGTTATCAAATGCTGACGCGTTTTCTGCGTTAGAGACAGCTATGGACTTGTATGAACAACAATCAGAGTGATGTCCTATTCAACAACTGCTGTTCAAGAGAATCAGAGATCTTGCAGCGAAAAAACGAAGGTGTACTATGGTATAGCGAAAAATAAGTGATATTTTTTTCACAATAAAGGTAAAATTGCGACATTTTGCACCTATTTTGCTTTTTCTTCAAGCACGTTTCCCGCATGTGATGATTTTCAATATTCGCATAGTGTCCGGTTTCATATACTGCATGGATCGCATTCTGTTTTCGGCTATCCGAACGATGT
>BMAV01000900.1:30831-54733 GCA_019973955.1 Trichonephila inaurata madagascariensis | reverse complement strand
TGCCTACCCTTTGTAAAATCCAGCTTGGGGGCTCAAATGTTCTCCGTTACGCCACTGGATCGGAACGCAGCATGGATGGTGGAGCCATTGAACTGAACTAAAAATAATTACTACAATATTTTCAATACATTTCTTTTTAGTTAAACACTAGAAATAAGTACGTGATATGCGGGCAAGGCAAGCTTAAGCGTAAGAATCAATTGGTACTTGTCACAGAGGAAATCTACCGTGACCTTGTGTCGTACAAGTGGCAACGCAACTGCGATTCTGGTACTAATTAATGTGGCAATATGATCCTCAAACATGTACTATCACCTATAATCATCCACCATATTATAGGATCTATTTCATTGGCTATTTATATTCTATTCGGTGGTGATGCTCAAATTTACGTAGAAGCGTGCGTTGTCCTGGCATAAAGTGTCAGTTTGGTTGGACTGATGAAAACCTGAATTTGACCTCGCGAATAGCCCATTTGTACAGATAATATTTTTTTTTTAAGTTAGTTTAGACAGTTGACATTCCTCGTTGAGTTTTTGAACGGTGAGTAACTACATTGTAGGAATAGTAGTTACTATTTTAAATATTTGCCAGATATTTATTATTGGATTTTTAGATCTATGGAACGTACGTGTAAGAGTTGAAGTCATGCGGTAGAAATATATCATTGAAGAATGTGTTTAAAAAGCACACTTTTAGGATTTTTTTTTTGGAATAATGTCTTATGTAAAATAACAGTACTTAGAAATAAAGTTTATAAGGTTGGGCTGCAGAATTGCTTTGAAAATTAAGCTATTGCAAATTTTGAGAGTTTGGCTATAAAGATGTCAGCTTTCTTTTATTCATCCTTTCCTTCATGTTATAAAAAATTCATAATTGGAAGAATTGAATACTTTTTCCTCATTATCACTTCGTGAAAAGACTGGAAAGGAATCTTTATTTAGTTATTTTTTAGTATCCAATTGTTATTTGAAATATTTTACGGGATATTTAAGGTACAGTGCAATATATGACAGAACCGGCAAAATAAAAACAATGTCTTGAGTTTAGAAATAAAATCCTATATAAAAATAAACATGTGATTTTAAGACATATACCCCTTTTACAACTTCTTGAATTTAGAAACACTAAAAAGATATGACTTTTCACCTTTGAATGCAAAATGAATTTTTAATATTGAATGATACTGCAGAAGAAGAAATCTTCAGTGTGCCGAAGCATACAAATTAATTTAAATTTAAATAATAACTACTTTTGAGTATTCTGCTACCTCTCCTCTATATTAGAAAGGTTAATTGTTGATACTGATGTTGGAATACTTTAGTATTCGTTGAATTAGAATTCAAAATTTATTTTACGTTTTTCTGTAAGATAAATCGAAGACAAATTTACAAGTAATTTTAACTCAATAAAAAATTCTGGTTTGCTGTCAAATTTCTCAAGCAGTTTATAACACAACATTACTCTTAAGTATCCATCATCTTTCAAGCACTTAAAATTTTTCGAAAGGTCTTGCGAAATAATTGTCTTTCTAGCAAAATACATATACCACTTTATTTCCAAAAATAAAAAAAATAAAAAAAGGTTCACTTTAAAAGAAGACGAGGATGAGGAGGAAAAACTGTAATTTCAGAAAACGCTCCGAGAGATAAATTAAGTGGCATCACCCACCCATTTAGAAGTTCATCTTTTGCCTCTCCCCTAAAAAGTAACTCCAGATATCAGGGGACGATTTTCAGCACACTAGCTGCAGCATTTACTTGGGAAAATGCCAAGAAAACCACTATCCATTTCCAGAGACTAGCAGCAATCGATTCATTTCACTCCCTCCTCTGGAAAATAAAGAGCGAAAAACATAGAAATAAATTTAAGAAGAAGAAGAAAAAAAATGCGAGTAAAAAATAGTAGAATGTATTTTATTTTATTTCTTTTTTTCGTTTTGGCATCTCTCTCAGCGCGTGACGTCACTGCTCTGCCATTGGTCGTCGGAGCGAACGTTAGGAAAAGGACTGTGCGATTATTACAGGTGCGTTGCTATGACGACCACATCATCATCGTGAGTCGCCGTCTTCTCTTTTCTCCCTTTTTTTTCTTTCTCGATTTCTTTTTCCCTCCTCCGTCCAAAAACGATTTATATTTTTCCCTGCAAGGGAAAAAACAATAATATTAAAAAAAAAATCTTTTCCGTTGATTTCTAGTTGGAACGATATGAGTGAGCTCCCTATTAACAAACGAGAAAGATGGGCATTTTTATTTTTTGTTGTTAATATTTCTGTTATTTTTTTTTATATTATTTTTATTGCGCTGCATTTTTAATGAAGAAAGTCAATGTTTTTCGTCCCCCTCCCCCAACGGAAGATGTTTTCTTTAGCCTGTGACATTGCACAAATGGTCGACTCTCTTTACATTGATATTTCATTTTCGCTCCCCTTATCCACGGTGATAAAACGCAGATACATTTTTCATCATTATCATCGTCCATTTTTACACGATGCAGCAGCGCAGCAGACGACAGAACTTCCTTTTCAAATATTTCAATAGGGGGGAAAGCAGACAAGGCTGGAGATTATTAAACTTCGTCCTGTAAATGACATTTTTGGTGCAATAAAATGCATTTCACCCTAGCGGCGCGTATTTAAGTATTGAGTGTTTAAGAACTGTTTGTAGTTTCAAGGTTTTTTTACTTAATGAGAGTTAAATGAACAGTTTAAGGCTCTTCCATTAATCTTTGATTTACGTTTCATTTAAGACACATCGTTAAAAAAGTGTTTTTGAGTTATGTGTTTGCATTTCTTTTTGTAATGCGTAAAATGATTAGTTCTGTGAAAAGAGTGTCTTAAGGGTGTCAAACTCAAAGACTGACTTGAGCCATAACAAACAAGGTTTAACTTAAGGTGGGACACAAAAAAAAATCAATATTCATAGAAACGCAGGTTTATTTCGAATAATACATTAGAAGAAACATATATAAGTAATATAAAAAAAAATGTAAGTCAATTCCTACTTACGTCAACAAAGAAAATTTTTATTTTAGTTACTTTTTATTAAATAGTTACAATTAATATAAATATGTATATACATATGACAGAATCACAATATTAAGTGACAAAATAGAAAGCTATTATCCTTGCAATTTTCCATTTTCCTTTCTATATATGGTGTTGGACTATTTTTTGTTTGTTTGTTACTATTTATTCATTCATTAAATTTAATTATTCCAATAAAATAGTGTAGTAAAAAGGAATCACATTCTCAGAAATTAGGCCACTCCAGGTGGGATTCGAACCCACGACCTTTGGATTAGAAGTTTAACGCGCTATCCAATGCGCTAGAGGGACGCAAAGAACGGTTTTCCGTTCTATATATGTTGTTGAACTATTATTTTTGTTTGTTACTATAATAATTTTTTTTATATTTATTTAAAGAATTAATATTTGAAAAACTATATTAACATCAAGAGTCATTCGCTGCAAGTTTTAAAAAAATGTATTTAAACTTGAATGGATGAATAGAAAGTATTTCATCAACGATTGAAATTTTGAACAATATATATGTCGCAGGGAAATGACGAAATTAGGAGTTTCATCGTCTTTAAGGGATATGATCCATTGATGGGAGATGTTAAAATAACGTCTCTTCAAGGTTATTTTCCTGATGAAAGGACTCAAGGATTTTCCTCAACTGTTTCAGTGAATTGATGAACTAGTCAGGATTTGCATTGGCAAAATGCTGTCCGGGGAGGGGGATCGAGTACTTGTACTTCCCAATCATACAGGTAGTACTATCGATCCCCTAAATATCAACCCCATATCTTTAAAAAAAATGGCAATATAGGATTAACATAGGGATTAATATTTTAATGTGTCAGTAACCGAGAGGAAAGATGTTACACATAAAAAAAATACCAGCTTAATTTTCTAATTATTTGTTTATTAGTTTCGAATAAATAATTTGCATTTCATTGACTATTGTTGTATTACTTACTTCTACGTTTAATAATGCACCCTATATTTGTTAAATAAACACTTTTAATCTCTTGACAATATTATTTCATCATTTCACTAAAACAGATCATTGATTTGTTCAAATCCCTTACTTTTATCAGGGAAATGACCTTGGAAAAATGTTATTTTAACTTCTGCCGTCAATTGATCATCTCCTTTTGGGATTTCATGAAAAAAAATTCCTAATTTAATCATTTTCCTGCGATATATATATATATATATATAGGGAGAGGGTGAACTAATAATAGGAATTGAATAAAATAAGAAAAATTTATTGCTTAGGTCCTGACATTTGACATCTTTTCTCTGCCACTATCTTTCCTATTTCGGGGGAAATTTTGATATTTTATTACGTGTTATTTTGTGCTGATAAACTGGCCTAGCCGAAAGAATGTTCGTTGCGGGCCGCGAGTAGTAGTTTGACACCCCTAGTGTAACTTCTTCGTAAAAAACACTTTTTACCTGATACAAATTCTCTCATACGCACATATACTAGATAGAAACCTTAAATACTTTTGAAAATATGGTCAATACGGTTATAGTCTAAAAAATTCTCTCGTAGTCTTTTGTTAATTTACATTATTTTTTTTCTTCTTGTCTGATTTTCTTTTCTCTTAATTATATATTTTATAATTATTTTTAATTCACGTAATATATAATCATCTAATAATGATAATATATTTAAAAAAAATTAATTGTGTTGTTGTTGCTAATACCACCTAATTGGCAGTTTCAGTTCGAGGTCCACAAGATTCCTCATGGCAAAGGACTGTCGTTAGCTGTAGCTTTGAGCACATGCAGATGACAGCTCGATTTAACTCGCTTCTACCCCAATTTTGAGGAAAAACACCCTGGGGGGGGGTCAGGGGCTTCCCACTAAAAATTGATTGTGTAGCTGGTGAACGCAGAATAAATTATAACTCATGGATTTTTTGCTTTGAGAGTTTTAGGTAACGATAATACCCTATTCCTCAAACACTTTCAAAAATATCAATGTTGCTGACCAAGAAATATCAGTACGGTGTTGTTCTATTCACCGGGCGCAAATAAAAATCGCCAAATGGCGCAACCGATCGCTGACGGAATATTGCTAACTTCAACCGTTCATGGTCGTTCTCCAAGCAAATTTCTGTAGTAATTTAGTAAATAAGTAACTAATACTAACAATAAGTTACTTTTATTTGTATATCTTTGTGTACTATCGCCCAAACTATCCTAAGTTCACTGTAGCCTAGTGGTTATAGTCACGAACTCGTGGCTGGCGTGTCATCAGTGCGAGTCCTAGTGCTACAAAAGACCCGCCGTGTAGAGGAACTGGTGGACGTTGAATCTGTCGTGGATCAAAGTTCTCACGTTTTTCGTGGTGTGGAAGTTAGGAGATGTGAGTGACAACTCTGGTGTCGTCCTTGCCATTTGACTGTGGCTCAAAATTAGGAGGTCCGTCGCCAATAGCTCTTGTGTTGCTTTACAGTGCGACGTTAATAAATACAGTCGAAAACCGATTTTACGTTTTCATCGGGACCGAACAAAGTATTTGTTAAATCGGGGTTATTACTAATATCAGGGTCCAAACAAATACAATTTTTTTGTACTTACCTTTTGGAAATTCTATAAGCAACTACACAAAAAATATTCATAGATAGAAACTACACACTTTTTATTCAGCAGCTAAACATACTATTTACGAATTATTATTCACCAGTTAGTTGTGTAAATTTTAAAATATTGACTAACAGATGTTTGAAAATTTTTTGATTCCTGACTAGAAAGAGTTCTTTTTCGACTTTATGTGGAGCAGAAAGTTCTGCGTCCTTTGCATCTTTATGCATGATGTATGTGTTTTTAAGTTTACAAACAGTGTAAAGAATTAGAAAATGTAACAGTTTTGATAGGAGTTTTTCATTATCAATTTCTGTGTAAAAACCGCTACGTTTTTGGTTTTCACCATCTGAAATGCCTAACAAATTTTCAGAAACAAAGTTTTCTACAAAACTGCTCATATAATAAGCCTCAATTCTCTCAAGAAAGAGTGCAAACGGTAAAATCTCTTAAAATATTACCTGCGTTGTGGAGTAAGGTGAGATAAAGGAATTTCCTGTCCTATTCAAAATTCACACGGTAGGTTACACTTATGGCTCATTTATGCCTATAAAGTCTAAAAATGGGCTAAACCCTTCTCGGTCGAAAAATTTTCCGTTAAATCTCCGTTAAAAATCTTTTTCTGTCCCAGGCGAAAAGGGTGATATCTGAAAAGTCCTGGTTTTTTTTAATCCAAACTAATTTAAAAAAATTTCGGTTGTTGAAATAATTCGTTACCTCTGAGTTTATTATTCGTTAAATTGGAGTTTTTACCATTTTAAACAGGGAAAAGGAAGAATTCGTTAAATCGGGGTCCGACTGTATTCTTGAGCCCAGCTAAGCAAACAGTAACATCAATGCAAGCATACTGTCGTTCTCTGACAAATATTTTTAGAAGTATGTACAATTACACGAAGAACAGTGAAATATAATGGGAAAAAAAGGAATTGTCTAAAATTTAGAAATTATTTACCGAAATTTATATATTCTAAATTTTTTAGTCGTGACAAAATGACTAGATCGTCACCGAAGCTGATGTCCAACACCAGAGAGAACACGACAGATTTAACGTGTCTCCCGACTGTTTTGAATTGTGAGGTATTTATTAGTATACTCTTGTGATAATTGTAAAATAATACTACTTGCATTTATCCTCTAGTATATACAATGGACATTTTGGTTTTTAAATGTAAATTAATACATTCTTTATTTTGATTTTTTCTTCCATTATGTATAAGCTAATATACAAGGGTAATCAAAAAATGTATACATACTTTGATGAAGAAAAACATATATATTATAATAAGTATTGAACTGAACTCAGTGGCACAACAGCCCATGAGGGCCGCCTACTGTGCCTATCTCAGTTTACGTAACCTTAGGTGCTGAGGTTGTGACGGGCTCACACGTCTTTTCTTTAACATAACCTCTGAGATCTTTGATGGCCTAGATTAATGGCAACTATTTTCCAACCAAAACCCAAGAAGCGAAATGCGAACAAGAAATGCAAATAAGATAGCTTTTAAAAGAACAGAAGTTTCAGTAAGCAAAATGGCAATTTGGGGAAAGTTATGTTTGAAGGGATAAAAGCGTGAATTGACAGCCACTCGAAAAGTTACTTGGAAAGTAAACCAGTAATACAAGATGCATACCATTGCACGCGCGCCCATACGTCTCCATATAGAAATCTAATCTTAGTTGAATTAAGATAGGACTGATTATTTGATATTAGGACTTGTAATATAATTAAAAGTGAGAGTAGGGGGATTGAATAATTATTTCGAGAAAGTGGTCTAAGTTACCCGATTCGGTTTAACTATTTTTTTGTGTGTGTTCATTCTAGATTCTTGCTAGTTAAATTTATCTAAATTGTTAGACATTTAAGTTTTATTCTTAATAAAGTCATATTAAGAATTTAAAATGTCTGTTACTTCAGAAAACCCCACACTTCTAGCTCACGCTGACAATCAAAGATACGGTCACCAAAGGGGGGAGGCTATATCACAGGGTGCATGCGCAGATGTTCCGGTCAAGTGGTCAGTTTGACGCGAAAATCCCCAGTGTTCAGTTCCCAAGCAAGCTTCGTACTCATTTATTGACCCATTGAAGGGATGAAAGGCTGATTCCAGCCAGCCTGAGATTTGAACCCCGAATCCGTGGTGTGGAAGCGTCATATACTACCTCTCAGCCACTGGGCTTCATCACAAGTATTACAGTGAATAAAAATTACAAAGTTACAATAAGTGTTCAAATTGTAATCCACCCGCTTTCAAACATTTTTGAGCACGATACCGTACAATCTTGGTGACATCTCTCTGAGTAGCTACAGGAATACTTTCTACAGAGTATCTAGCCGCTTCAATTTCACAGCGTTATTTTTCCAGGGTGCACTTCTTCACTTCTGCACACCACATTCTTGAGGTAACCTTGTAAGTAAAAGAGACCATATCACTCGGGGAGGGGGATGCATTATTTTCAACCTGCGCGAGGTACCTATGTCCAAATTGAATTCTTCTGTCTGGTTCGTCCTCGTTCATTCTGTGTAACAATTGTGGCATACAAACTTTCCATTTTGCTCTTTGCAAAATAGGACCTACGCCAGCACTACTCACGCCTGTTTCACGTGCACATTGTGATGTCGATTTTTGTGGTGACCGTGTGAATGAATCGAACACTCCAACAGAAGACGCTTTGCTTATTGATGTGCCTGGCCGGTCTGATCGTCCTTTACGTATATCCTTCATTGTTCCATCAGTTTCAAAGTTATCGCGAAGGCTATCGTTCCACTTTACTCATATTCTCGAACTTCCACTACCATTTCAAAATGCTTTTTCGCTAGCAGAGACATCTTGAGGCATGGGCCAACTGGGCTCGAGCAAAGGGCTTCAGCCGAAATGGGGGCCTCGTCTCGTTCTCGACTCAACCTTAATAAGATCATAATTCTAACAATTGCAACTGTCAAATGTCGTTTCCGGTTGCATTCTCCGAAAAACTGGGAATTTTGGATGCTATGTCAACTGCCTACATGTGATGATCATTCTCCACGTACAGCCCTAGGCCTACCAACATACACCAACAGCCAATAGGCGTCAATCGGTCCAGCCTGTATGTGCGATTGTAAGTCATGCACATTTATTTGTTTGGAGTTATTGTTTGTACGAGTATTTGACAATGTATGCTATATACTGTCTACTTTTAAGCGCCAAAAGTGGGGCCTACATTTGTGTAAGGTCGAGGGCTTACTTTCGGGTAGGGGCCCGGAGCCTCAAGAAGACTTAAGATGTCCCTGTTCACTAGCGCCATCTGTCGCTGAACAACTGCAGAACTCGTCGAAACATTTATGTCAAATGTGAACACGAACTCTTACAACTTAATCCTATAGCCAATGCGATCTCAAACTTATGGCATTAACATATTAACCATTTTACTTATGGCATTACTAAAGTGTGTATACATTTTTTATCCCCCCCCCCTGTTTTATTATTTTCAAGGTTTTATCTTGGAACGTGTGTTTTCTCTATTCCGTTAGCCACATCATCATCATATGTTAATATTCTTTTAAATACTGCAAACGTTAAAAAGAAATGAGGCATGAGGTATAAAGTAATGTTAATTGCGTGACTACTTTGACTACTTAAACTCACCAAACCTCACGAAACGTAGTATCGTTAACTGACGGGACATTCGTCATAACTGTATGCACGTATGTTGAAGAAATCGCAGCTAATTCATTTTCTCTAATTGTATTCTGCATTCTGATTCCTCTGGGGAGGGTGTGTCAGAGCGAATTATGTCCTTATAGTTGCATTTTTATTTTAAAAAATGTCTTTTAAATCAAGAGGATACAAATTCATTAGATTGGAACAAATTCACTTTGCATATGTTACAATTGTAAAGGCTATTGAAATAAAAAAAAAAAACCTTTTTGATTGTTTGAGAGCATAAGTGTGCATATTGAGTAAGAAATATTTGTAAAAATATGATATTAGAATAAGAATTTACTCGCATATGTTATTAGAAAGATTTTTTTCTCATTACTAATAGAAAACAAGTATTATTATGTAAGAATAATGAAAAATATTATTATGAAACAATGCGTTTTTGGAAATGAGTTTACAAATAAAATCAAAAGCAAGTGCTGTAAAATCCTGCTTATAAGCCATTCTTTTAACACAAAAAATAAAATAGAAATGTACAGGTGCGTTTTATACGCCGGATATCAAAATGAAAGCTTTTTTTAAAAAAAAAAAAGAGCACAGAAAAAATGTATATATATCGAAATAATGTTTATTTAAAAGAATTGAATTTAAAGGGTTGTTGTTTTAGAAGAATAAAGCTTGGTGTATATATATATATATAATACTTCGAATAAATGACTTCAAAACATACGAGCACTGCACACATACATTTCAGGTTTTCGTAGAAAGGGGGGCGCACGTTATACAGTGAATATACTTAGTGAATATACCAATCAAAAATATTGCAGCTTGAAAGTACAAGCGCGCGTTATAATCCAGATTTTACGGTATATCAATAATTCGACATGAAGACAAGATAAAAACTCGATCTTTTTTTAATTAAAAGGAAAACAGTGTACATCTAATGTATCTGATAATTAAAATAAATATTTTAATTAAATAATACTAATTAAAATTTGCGTTATTGAATGATGAATATGTAGAAGTGTAAGGCGCATGAACTTTTTTTTTTAAACCGTTGTCACTTATTTCAAAGGAAATGTAAATTTTTTCCAAAGCTAAACGTGATCTTAGACAAAATTCTCATCTTCCAAAGAAATCATCAATCTCAGCTTAACTTAAATGGGAAAAACCCTTTCATAAATCTTCGTTGCTGTGACACGAAAACTAAACTATATCTATAAAAATAAACATTTTGATTGATGAAATATTCAAAATTCATACGTTATGTTTAAATTAGAAAAATCCTCGCAAAAACCTACAAGGCTGGGCTTATGGGAAACCGCAGAAAAACCCCGTATAATAAATTTTCCCAAGAAATCAACAACCCCTACCGAAGAGCAATGGAAAAGCCCTGTCAAGCATTCATGGAACTTCATCAATTGAGACACCAAATCGCGTACAATCTAAATAAAAAGACATAAAAAAAAATGTGAATAAATAAATATAAAACCACTACGCACGACGGAGACCGAAGTAAAAAAAAAAATATATCATTAGGCGACAAATGAAAAATGCTATTTCACCATCATCTCCCTGTCTAGTTTGCTGACCAAAATCATGTTCTCTCACGAGATCCCAAGCTCCTCAATGTTTATTTTTCGCTCTGCGGATAATGAGGCTATTTCTATGCGCAGCGCGCAGATCTGGATAAAAAGTGTGCGCTGTTGCCATTCTTAGAACAGCAATAAAAAGAATTAAAAAGAAACAAAAACGGACGCGTGATTGGGCCAGACAATATCTCTTGATACATCTACTACCACTATTATGACCCGTGCTTCCATAGTTAGAATTTGGTGGACTGGAATGATAAGGCCAGAAGAGGACGATGATGATAAGGCATAATTAGGCTGTTTTATTGTGATGTCTTAATGTCATAGGGATCAATTTGCTTCACAAAAACCATGGGACGTCTTCCAAAAAAATATTCAGTGTCCAATTTATTGGCTTTCTCTTTTGGTTAACTAGATGACACTGTC
Source organism: Trichonephila inaurata madagascariensis (assembly GCA_019973955.1). NCBI lineage: Eukaryota > Metazoa > Arthropoda > Arachnida > Araneae > Nephilidae > Trichonephila > Trichonephila inaurata. Next base: position 43,474 of record BMAV01000900.1, on the reverse strand, counting down.
CCTCCCTGATATTTGTTTGGCCAAATATAATTTGTCTTAGTAAATATCATTATCATAGGATTCTAGTAAAAAAATAGCTACTGGTTTAAATATTAAAACGGGAAGCAATTATCTTTGATGAGTTTTTCTGTTTAAAATTTTGATGTAAATTTCTATCTTCTACATATCTTAACTGTAGTTTGTTCTAAAGGGTATATGTTCGAAAATGTATACATCTAAGAATGGTTTATTTGTTGATTCAATTCATATTATACAAAGCCACTTATATACCTCTTTTTTTATTAAAATTTTATAAAAATGTTTTCACTTGAAGTCAAATTTTGTATAGGGCCAACCTAGATTATGGCCTAGGCAGTAAATTAGAAGTGACAAACTAAATGCTTATAATTATAATGTGTTTTTGAACCTCGGTATTCAATTTTGTATAACATTATTTCTCACAAAATGGTCAATATGTAAGTGAACATTATTTATGAGTTTTTTTGGGGGTGGGAAAGGGTTCAAAAAATTATTCTTTTGATCTAGGACAGTGGATGCCAAAGTGGTGGTGTGTGGAACCCTAGTGGTCCGCGAGAAAGTTTCGTTGATCCCCAGAAAAATGTGAAATGTACTCACTTATCACTTTAAGTTATGTTTTAAGATGCATTGATTGCGTTCTTATATCACAATTTTTTTATAAATATATTTAACATTCACAAAATCCTATTAGTTGTCCGTGAGATTTAAATTACGAATTTACTGGTCCGTGAGGTCAAAAAGTTTGGCGACCGCTAGTCTAGGGCACAAAAATTTGAAAATCATGGTCTGTTTCCCATACAGAGAAATGTTCTTTTAAATTTTTAATATAATATAGTTAAGTTTCGGAAAAAATGTCCAATCAGAAAATTTGTTCAAAAATTATTTTCTAAGTGTACAGTAAAACCCCGAACTTACGCGATAGGTAGGCCTGAGTGCTAACCGCGTAAGTCGGGGTACAATTTTGCATATCAATACGTATAAATTATTTTTAGTTGGGACCGGAGACGGAAGAAAATAATTTGAAAACATTTATTTTTTAATAAAATCTTAGATAACACAAAAACAAAATCACAAACCGAAGTTATTTTGATGTAGAAGGTTTCATAAAATCTAACAAAGTAGTTGTCTGCAGGCTCAAAGATATTTTTTCTCCCGCAAAATTTCTTCGTAACATACTGTGACGGTGCTTTATGGAATTTTCTATTAATCCTCTTGGGGAATTTTCGGGGCCAAGATTTGAGTTATTTCACAGCCATCCCTCTCAAGAAGAAACCTTGATATGCAGATTAACTAGTATATATATATATATATATATATAGTGGATGTTTAGTAATCGAAGGTGAGAGAAGGAGGAAAGGAAGCCGAGTTGCTGAACGCAGTGCTGTTACGGTAAGGATCGGAATTTAGACGTAAGATTATAGGACGGGCTTTAGTTATTGAAATAAATTAAGGAAGTTAGAATTTTTAGGATAACTTTGAGTAAAGTTAAGTTATTAGGATTTCATGCGCTTATTCCCATAAGATTTTGAGCTACGTTATATCACTCTAGATTTTCCCTCTATAATTGGATTGTATTTGATTATTATATTTGGCAATAATAAATTGGATTTTTTTTTCTCATGGCTAGCTAGCTTAGGTTATCAATCTTTACTTCCTACAGATTTAGGCTTCCCAGTTCTGTTTAAAAAATACACTCTTCGCTGGAGTCTATAACATTTGTAACCTTTTTTTAATTAAACTGGGGCCTTCTGTCAAATTCCCAACTGTTATTCGATCTTCCTCAATGTCCTGTTCTTGCTCATCCATTTCTATAAGCACATCAATTGTCAACTCCTGAGTGTAGGAATCTAACAATTTTTGAACGTCATCACACCATCCACTTCTAAATTTATTTGCTTAGTAAGATTGACGGCTTCTTCAATCACCAATTTCATCAGACTAGGGCACTGATACTGTCCGAGTTTCAGTGATGAAAAAATTTTTTTAAAAAAATGGCTAATACACGAGATTTGAAAATCGCGTAACTCCGTTTTCGCGCAAGTCGAGGTGTTACTGCACAAGTGCTATCAGAGTCGTTTATCCTGGACAGACTTGAAACCTTAAATGGATGAGCTATAACTTTCACAGTTTTAAAAACAAAATGTTTTCTTTGTTTTTTTTTATTCCAAATTTTACCAGCCCTAGTTGCAATTCCTTTCTCTCTCTTATACTTTGTTTTTTCTTTAAGTGGTATAGTTTGGTTTCAATCAAAATTTAATACATCTTGTTCAGATTTGATTAATTTTCTTTATTAACGTCACACTCTCTGAAGCAATGAGCTCAGTTCATGTGACGTCATAGCCACGTGATAATGATAACCACGCAATTCTAGCGAATCAGTTCAAACACACACGTGACGTCAGTCACATGATAATGATAACTACGTGATTCTAGTCAATCAGTTCAAACACTCACGTGACGTCATAGTCACATGATAATGATTACGTGATTCGTCAATCAGTTCAAACACTCGCGTGACGTCATTAGTCACATGATAATGATAACTACGTGATTCTAGTCAATCGGTTCAAACACTCACGTGACGTCATAGTCACACGATAAAAGCTATCTTGTGTTTCCAGCTAATCAATGAGGTTGATTCATGTGACGTCATAGTCACATGATAGTGAAAGCCACGTGATTCTAGCCAATCAATTCAAAAACTCATGTGACGTCATAGTCACACGATAAAAACTATCTTGTGTTTCCAACTAATCAGTTTACGCGCTCCGGTGTTGCCAAGTTTTGCTCTTTGCAGAAACTTTCTCTTAAAAAGTACATATGTATACAAAATACATTTTATTTAAAAGTATAAGCATAAAATACGACTTTTTTTTAATTTAAAAAAATCTTTTTGAAGAAATTTTTTTCCCTAACATTTAAACATCTTAAACCAAATATAAAGTTTGAAATTTTATCTGAGTTTTACAAATAGCACAAGTACAATTAGTTTAATGTTTGTTTTGAATTCAATAGAAAACATGTGTTTGTTTTTATTATGTGACTTCATAAATCAAGCCCATTCATGCGTTTCGTTGTTGCCCAATTCTGCTCTTTGCAGTATACTTAAAAAGTATATGCTTAAATTAATTTTTTTTTAACTTCAAAAAATCTTTTTGAAATTTTTTTTAATAATATTTAAACAAATTTATCCAATTCTGAAACTTGAAATTTTATCTAAGTTTTGCAAATAGAACAACAAGTACAATTAGTTTGATGTCTGTTTTGAATTCAATGAACACGTGTTTGTCTTTATCATGTGACCGTCATGAATTGAGCCCATTGGAAGGCTATTGGTGCTGGATCTCGTACTTTTGAACTTCGGTCAAGAGATGAATACGACACTGGCACTTCACTCTCCAAGCTTCCACACCAGGTTAATGAAAGGTCTTTGAGCCATGACCGATTTAACTGGCACCAGCCGCTCTACACAGTGGTCTTCAGTGGTACTCGGACTCGAACTCCCTTCTTGTCAGCTACAAGTTCGTGAACATGACCAACATTGTGTTCAGAACGACCATTTATGTCTATGGAAGTTATTTTTATAAATTATGATGTCATTTATTTTCTTGTTTCAAATCTGTAACAAACCTTTTTATCGATAAATGTAATATATTTTGTATTCTATTTTTTCCAATTTATTTTTGTGTACTTAAAATGGTGTATATCAGGGGTCAGCAACCTTTTAGCTGTGGTGTGTCAAATCAATCTACCAATATGATTCAGTGTGTAGGACATTTTTAAAAAAATTCAGAGTTAAGAGAATATAGGTCAATAATATAGATTTACGGTTCTATTATATAGTAATTTTGCATCATTTAAAAATATTTCTGAAAAGCAGCACAAAAAATAACTATTTTTTCAACAAAAATAAAAAAAAAATTGAAATTCTGCATGTATTATGTATTTTTAAACATATTTATTAAAATAAGAAATAGACAACGTAAAATATAAGTATTTCCCTTCATTATAGTTAAATAAAAGGATAAATAAAATTTTTTTAATGCGAATCTGATGCTTGTACCACTCTACTTTCATATCACAAAATCGGTATGAGTATAATTTATGACTTTCAATTTGACACGATTCTGAGCATTTAGTTGTTAAACAATTTCTTTGAGGGCTCGAAATATTTTTCATATGAGGAAAGAGTTTTTACTTATTATAGATAAGTAGAACCAAAAGCGGAAAGCTGAGTACAAGTAAATTTCTATCTTCAAACAATTAAATCTCTCCAGAAATGACATTCAATAATTAACAAAATAGTTCGAAATTTATCTTTAGAGTTATCTTTTAGAATTTTTCGTAATTACGTAAATGTTCATAATTCTGGAGATGTTTGTCAAACAAGGTCCATTGCAAATGATCAAATTCCATCCACTCAAAAATTAATTTGTTGATTAAATGCAGAGTGCCACTGAGAATTCCACCGAGTGCTACATGTGGCACGCGTGCCGTAGGTCACCAACCCTTGGTGTATATCTTACCTGAAACATTTTTTTTCAAATCTCAGAATCTACAATATAAGCTATTAACATGCCGCAAATGTACAGGTATAATACGCTTTTCCATCTTAGAAATTCAGCAAGCATATTATTGTTTAGTAAAATACTGATTTTATTCTGTTTAACTAACTGGTCAATGAATAAAAAGACAGAATATGGGGTCTATAACCTCTATCATACTTCATGAAACTAAAATTAAAGGATATGTACTTGAAGGGTGTGGACCTTCTTGTATCTGACTGACCGTGCCTAGGGAAAAACCCCAAGATTGAACCTTTCTCGTGCCGTCTGATCATTCATTGCCATGTATCTCTTTTGGGGTTAGGGCCTCTATTCGTGACATACATATGTCCTAAGGGGAACGGTTATTGAATTCAAGCATCACTTTTGACTAGTTTTGGGCCAGCATTGTAGTAATTCACACGAGTGCCTACATTATCTGACTACTAGTATAATTTTAATAAAGAGTTGGTATTTTTTAACACTGCATATATTTTATTGATGCTGTCGAAGATTGAAAATAGTATGTCAAAATCTTTCACACTGCACTTCGTGTACCTTTTGACTGTTACCAAGAGATGCTGTGGCATTTTTGTTCAAACTACTAAAATAATTGGATAAATTAAAATACTTAGTAGTTATTAACAGAAACTTATAATAACCCATGCGCTTTCTCAAAAAGATTTTTTTACGTTATAAATATATTTCAACAAAAACGGGAATCCACGAAATTTTATTTTAGTGTTATTTGTTCTAAAAATTCACACGCACACATTCTTTTTTAAAATATAAAACACATTCGAAACCTATCTTAGTTTTTACAATGAACAATAATTTTGTCTGCTTATGTTCTTAAGGTACTAGAACTTAAGGTATCAGGGTGCTTTTTTTTCTTAAAAAAAATTAAGCACTAAAACATTATAAATGCTTTTTAGGGATCAGTATCAATAAATATTAATGCTTAACCCGTGCAATACTAAGAATTAAAATTTTACAAAAGTCACAACTATAAGTGGAATGTTAACAATTATTTAAAAAATTTTCAAAAGAGTTCGAGAAATTAACAAACTTATATCAATAAAAGTATTACTAAAATTATCTATGTACATTTATCTAGGGAATGTGCTAAAACGTTAATGTTTTAATAAAATATAAAAATTTCAGAGCTGATAGAACGAATGTTATAAGAAATGTGACATATTTATGAGGTTATTATTGAAATAACAGACCATAACTTAAAAAATATTCAGACATTAAGCATTATTTTGGTGCATTCCTTCGAAAATAATATAAATATCACGTTCAAAAAATTTCATAGAAATACATTAATAATATTTTGAGTTATCAGACTGGCCATGATAGATTTTGAACAACTTAAATGTTCTCTCTCCCTATGGTAGATTTAAGACCCACTTCCTGTTTTTCTAATTTTAAGTAATTTATAGTATATCGGCATTTCTATAAAATGTAAAAACAAAATATAGTCGAACCTCCATATAACGAACCTCTATATTGCGAATTTTTCTATATAGCGAACTTTTTCCTGGAACCAAGAACATTTCACGATTTTCTTCGTAAAATAACCTCCCTATAGCGAACTATATAACGAACTTTTTGGTAGTTAGGAGAGGGTGGTGCCAGCTCAGGTGTCGTCCACGTCACTTGACCATGGTTCAAAATTACGTGGTCCGTCGCCAAAAGCCTTCGTGTAGCTGAACAGTGCGACGTTAATATTCAATCAATCAATAACGAACTTTTTCTTTTGTGATTGAATTTTTTTCNTCGTGTAGCTGAACAGTGCGACGTTAATATTCAATCAATCAATCAATAACGAACTTTTTCTTTTGTGATTGAATTTTTTTCCTCCCTGTTTTTAAAGTATTTCTGGACATTTCAAGTTATTCTCTCTCAACACATTTTATGTTGGTCTTAAATCTTGAATTGGTTTTACCAGGGGCCTGTGACTCACCTAGAACAAAAAAAAAATTGCCGTAACTTTTTTAAAAAAAATTTATGAGCAATTAAATTTAAGGACGCATGTGGTAATGTATGCTTAGAATTTCTAGTAAAATAATATATGTTTAAAATTATTTGTATGCTTTAAATTAGAAAATGCTTTTATAAAATTTTAATATAAAATTATCTTCTTAGTGTTTAAAATACAGTGTATTCTTCGACATTTTTTTTGGTCTTGTTTTCCTTGTAATTTTTCTTCCAATTATTATTTTGATGGGTAAAATATATAAAATAAATATACATTAATTTACAAAAAAGGTGTGAATATTTACTTTTTTAATACATAGTGTTTATGAATTTAAAATTTGCTTTATGTGGTTTATATAAAGCATACTGAAAGATGAACCTCTATATAACGAATTTTCCATGTAACGAACTTTTTTACGGGATTTAGCATTTTCGTTAAATAGAGGTCCGACTTTAATATATATTTTGTAAATTTAAAAGATTACTCCATTCAAAATTTTTTTTATAAAAAAACCCTTAAATATATGGTTTGATAGCGAAATTCGCTGTTTAAACGTGTTCGGATACCTTAAATATTTTTCCGAAGTTCATGAGTTTTGTAAGCTTTAGTAGTTTTTTGTAGTATTTTTATAAAAGAAATGAGAAATTTATCGTGTTGAAATTGTTAAAGAAGTATCTCATATTTAGGGGGGGGGGGAGTGAAAAGATAATAATATGCAGAATATGCAGTGAAATACGTTTAATGCGCAAACGCTTAAGACGAAATATTGGTTAACACGAAATAATACAACGGTCACGACAAACTAAAATGTATTTGCATGCAATTTTTCTCTTAACACGAAACGAAAACCGCTTAAAAGATTTCCCTTCTGGGAATGAACAAAATACAGAAAACACCAGTCGAATTGGGCTGTCCTACTGTGTCATTGGAAGAATTCGTTGCAGTACATGACGATAATGTGTGCACAGCATCAATTAAGGCAGACAAGACATTTTAGAGTTTGTTCAAAGCCCCCAAAATATCCTTGATGCAAATTCCGACGACGAAAATGAAATAAATGATGCAACTTCTGTTCCCAAGTCATTCGAAATGAGGATTACCATGAAAAGTGTACACAATTATTCAGGCGCACATTCCAATGGTGAATTTTTTTTAAAAAATGGATGACACCGAACAATTTGTTGGCAACTTGATGCTAAGAAGGCAAATGCAAAGAAAAATATCAGATTATTTTCCAAAAAATCAAAAAATGTTTTGTTTTTCAAAAAGCTTGAAGATTTTGTATGAAATTTCATTAAGTTCTTGTGAATGTTTTAGTGTCATTGATTTTAATTAAATACATGCATTTGTATACACATCTATGTAAATAAAACGTACTCTAATAAACTTGATTTTGTTGAACATATGTTACTTTTTTTTATTTTGCAATACCCTTTTATATGAAATTCTTTTAAGGCTGTTTTCGCCATATACACAAGAGCGTGATCTTTACGCGGAGCACATTTTCAAACAGAAAAAATGCCTCAATTTTCATAAAAATTTATGACCTTGTAACTCATGCATTTGTTTATAATACAGTGTTTTTAAAATTTCGAAACATTTCATAAATAATTAGTTTTTCCTTTTAACGTGTAAAAGGAAAGCTCGTTTAGCATTATGGTATAGGAGAAAAAATGCGACACACATTTTATAAAAGAAAAAATGTGCAACACTCGGAAAAAAATGAGTAGTATGATAAAATAAGTGATTCTCTACAGGATAGTAAGGCCAGAATATAATGTTAATGTTTGAGTACTTTTATATCAGAAAAAATATTCCGAATTTGGGTCCTATTCTTTAACATTAGCCGAAAACAGCCTTAACACGAAAAAATATTTCAGTCCCCTCAATTTCGTGTTAAACGATTTTCACTGTGTGGGAAATCTTAAATGCTTGGGATATCGAAATTATTCCTTTCGTAAAATACCCTGATTGATCATGGTAATTTGGGGAGCATTTAAATTACACTGTATGGGCATCATTATGTAAAACAGTTGTGGCTACGAATATTTGACCGTAAAATAAAAATAATTACAAAAAAATAGTATAGGTTAATAGATGGTTCAAAAAATTATGCACAAAAGAATAGACGATTAGCTTATTCAATAATGAAAAAATAATAACCCTGATTTCCAAATTCCATTAAGGGAACACGAAACATCAACAAAAAATACCAAATATACGAATAAAATAATGGCTGAAAAACACTATAAGTAGTTATCTGTCATTAGGAGCAAAAATTATTCAAGTCGGACTATTTTTTTAACCATTTAGTGGTTTCTTTTTCGGTTAGAGGTCTGAATACTTATACTCCCTACCTTTTAATTAGAAAGAATTATTTTTGTATACGAAATGCTTCTTGATAGTCAAGTTCTGCTTAAAAGCCTCTAATTTTTAAAATTGTGTTTTACATTATATAATTTTTAAAAAACCATCCAATGAGTTTTAATCATTTTAAAAATTTACGCTGACGTGATCCAAAATTCACAATTTAAGATGCACAAGAAATATCAAAGGCAAATTTATTTTAGAAGGCAACACAGTAAAATAGACTGCTCCACTAAAAAAATCTTCAATGCCCAACCAATTAGCACACGGAGAAAAGACAGGCCAAATATTAGAGGGATTGATGGCCTAGAAAAGGATCTCTTTGTTTTGAGAACTAAAAATTGGAGAACGCTAGCAGGAAGAAGGCTAGCCTGGAAAAGGCTTCTTAAGAAGGTCTAGGCCACCCTGGGCTGTCGAGCCACTGAAGAAGGAAGGAACACAGTACAATGGTGATACATCTAAAAGCACAGTCTTCTGCGAGGTGAGATGGATTAACTGTTCATTAACATTGCATTCTGAAGTAACACTAGATTCATTTGCACCAGCACTAGGGATTTCTTTATTTTGAACCATTGTCAAGTGGCACCTAGAACTGGCACTCATTATCCTAAACTTTCACACTACACCAACATAAAAGGACCTTTAACTTCTTTAGATTAAACGTACATCAACCTTTCTACGCGGTGGGTCTTCAGTGGCACCTGAACTTGAACCCACGACTCTCAGTATCAGGCCACTCGGCGAAGGGAGGAAGATGATGAAATCAGTATTGAACATTGCCGCCTCTGTTAGTAATAATCGCTGCTATGCGCCTCGGCATTGAACGAAAGAGACTTTGGATCTATTGTTGAAGTATAGCAGCCAGTAGCGCACACAGAAATTTTTCAAGGGGGGGTGTCCAGGGTCGACAGTTTACCATTCTTGTATCCCGCTCCTTTTGATTTTGTCGATTTTCGGGAACAAAAAAAAGTAAAAAGCTAATATTGAATAAATAATTAGCATTAATTAATAAAATTAATCATTAATAACAAATACTTAATTAAATTTTACGCACTATATACTTAGAATCATAATCAATCGGGAAAAAAATCAAGGGCTTTGGGGGGGGGACCGTACTCCTAGGCCACCCCCTTGTGTGCGCCACTGCTAGCAGCACATGCTGTCTCCACTCACTGCCAAAGTCGATTTGGTGTAGTAGCTGATAGTGAATACCTGGACTGTCATCGAATCCAGTGGCGTAACATACACCCCCGAAACGCGGGGGGATGGTTAGGGTTTTAGGGAGCCCAAAGCCTGACTGCCGCCAAGTACCTACACTTTGTAAAATCCAACTTGGGGGCCCCAAACCGGACTTTGCAGAAGAACCCAAATGTTCTCCGTTACGCCACTGATCGAACCAGATGTATTCGATAGGCTGTAGATCTAGAGAAGTAGTAGGCCTAGGAAGCAATGCATTCTGATGGGCGAAGAGCAAGAATTGAACACTGCGCGTCATCTGTGACAGCAAATTGTCTTTTGGAACACAGCTGCAGACAAGCTCTAAAGATAAGTGTTAGATAGTTTATGGAAACTAGTTAATGTTTTCCCAATTTCCGTGCTGTGATCTCGGATTCGAGTTTCGAATCCGGTTTGAATCCGATCCGTGGACGTTTAGTCATCTGCAGTTGGCAACACCTTAAATGCAAATGATGGCGTACTATAAATACACAACTGCAGATGACGAAAAGGTATTGATGAGTTAGTGTTCGAATGACACGCGTGTCCACGAGATCGGGTCCGAATGATTTTCTTTCTTTAAATGCTTTTAAATTGAAGTTTATTTTTAAGTTTACTACAACAGATAGTAAATGTTTTTGATCCTGAATAAACTACTTTTGAAAACCTGATCTCGTTATTAGACCTGCCACGTCTATAAATACTCTCGAAGAATACATCAATAAGGAAGGACGACATCTCCCCAAAACCTCAGTGATATAACCCTAGTATAGGGGGAGGTCATCATTGACATGTGAACAAATGTCTCTCTCACTTTTTGTTTTGTGACGAAAATGATGAAATTGGTGCCGTCGGTCAGTCATTCTCTCCTGCGTTCATCTATTACAATTCTATGCTCGATATGATCACCTATTTCTTGGAGGATACTTGTAATGCCTTTCTCCATTATTTTTTTCACTATTTCCTGACACAGTACGTCGCGCCAAAAGAACAGAATTCTGTATTCTAAATAGAGCAAAACAAACTGATCGCTGTCTGCCGAGCTAAACACAAAACCCAAGAAACTATATCTTCTTGATACAGCAGACCAAGCCCTGTGCGTCGGTCTAAAAACAAAGGAACGCGTTTTCCTTAACACCCAATTCAGTCCAGCGCCTTTGCGCTCCAAAACCAAGGGACTATCCTCTTTCTGCTCGCCCTGTCGAAGGTCAACCGCCTTCTCCCTTAAAAAATAGTCCCCCTCCCCCGAAGATGCGGAGAATTGCACCAAACCTTCCATAATCTGCTGCCAACAGTAACGCAGACACTACACATACACAATTAAAAACGTAAGGATTGGAAATGCAAAAAATCTAGAGTTCAAGTAATTTTGCGATTTGGATATGAATCTTCTGGTCAGCAGGCAAACACACCTCTATGCTGTAACTTAGGGATAAGATCCGGGAAGACGAGTAAGCGCTGTTTATTTATAGTGTCTGTTTTATACAAGGACATAGGTTGTGTTTCTATGCCTATTCTGCTGAAATGTTCGGACTTTGTATAAATATTTCATCAATCGTAAGCAAAAGATAATCGATGTTCACTGGGTTGTCAGTTCACTATGATTAACCTGTTAATATATGTTTGTCCCATTTTGCGTTTAATACAGCTTTGATTATTCTTAGTATGGACCCTGAGATGGTGATAGATCCTTTGAGAAATCTGAGACTCTGCTTGAAGTAGAGCATGTTCCAAAAGTGAGATATTGAATGATTGTGGATACACACACAGATGTCACTTGGCCCTTTCAACTTCATCATTAGATTGGCTATTTTATTAGAGGGCATTAGCTAACATAGCAAAATGAAATCTGCGTCATCTTCAAATCAATTCCGTACAATACCACTACTGTGACAGGGCTCATTTATCCTGTTGAAAGTATCCATTGCCTTTGGGATTGTTCATTAGCATCACAGGATGTACTTGTTCAGCTTATTTAGACATTCATGCGAGCAATAAAAAAAAAAGCCAAACACATGCCAGGAAAACCCTCCCTAATCCATCACATAGCCACAAACTTGAAGATTTGTAGCAATGCATTTAAAGTATACTTTCGCTTACTGTTACCGTCAACTTCTAATCCCCCGATCTACATTATGTAATTTAAAATCTTCATGAGTGAATTTCAGACGTTTTATCTTGTTTGCTGCAGATAGTAACAGTATTCGTACTGACCTTCGACTTCCATGATCCCTACGATGCATACAGGGACTTCTTGAGGCCTTGGACCCCTACGCAAATGTAGGCTCCACCTATGAACCTTACGAGTAGACTGTACATAGTATACGTTGTCAAATACTCGTACAAACAATAACTCGAAACAAATAAATATGCATTATTTACAATCGCACGAACCGACTCGACAGACTGCCACCTTTTGACTGAATGAGTAATAAGGGTTTATAGTGATAGGCATAGGGCTATACATGTGGACGACGGTCATCACATGCAGCCAGTTGACATATCATCCAAAATT
>BMAV01000900.1:0-26353 GCA_019973955.1 Trichonephila inaurata madagascariensis | reverse complement strand
CGCCTGCAAAGTCAAGTTTTGGTCTCCAAGCCGGATCTTTCAAATGATTGCAAAACCATAATATAACTTAAGCTTTGGTTTCTCTTGAATCCTGCCTCCTCACGATGCGGGGGTATACGTTACGCCACTGCCACTGACTACACTAATTTATAATGGCACACATTTCTTCTTTAACAGAAGGAATGGTTCAAAATTACGTGGTCCGTCGCCAAAAGCGCTCGTGTAGCTGAACATTGCGACGTTAAAATTCATTCACTTAAGAGAAGGAAATACGTGATCTCTCTCTAATTTTTCAATCAGTAAATATTTTTTTTAAAATTTGGTTGATTTTTTTTAAAACTTTTTTTTAAATATCTCCTCTGCTCCTGGTGAGAAACTCTTTCTCTGCATAGAGGTTCATTTGATTCATACAAATAGCAGTTTGCTTTACAATATATATATATATATTTGATCGTAGGTATGTGGCATTGTTGCTTGTATGGAAGTCTCTTGTAGAGTATGTAATAATGATTTTCAGTGGTTTCGTACCTCAAAACGTATTACAATAACCTAAGCATATTTTGCGAAGATTTCTCAGAAAGATAAAATTAATTTCATTCAAAATATCGCGAGAAAGACAGAAGTTCTTACTTTCTACTATATTGAGCTTTGAAACATCCAAACAAATACACTTTTAAACAATAACAATAAATAAACAATGTACTTTTTCCAACAAGCATTTTTTTTTCTGAAGTATATATTACGACCAGCAGTCTTCATTTGATACAATTCGTTATACTAGGTTTAAATATTTAGTTCACATTGAATTACTTTTCTCAAAAAAAAAGGAGCCCCGGTGAAAGAAATTTCTAAAGAAATTCGCATTAATATTTTCCGTGTAAAATAATCAGTTGCAAAAAAATGGGGAGCTAGAAAAATTTTTTTCAAAGAATCGATCAGTTAATTCACTCAACGAAGATGGATTACTGTCAAACATTTGAAATTCTCAAGCTCAGTGCGCTTTTTCAACGTCTAAAGGGATTCTAAAGTACGTATGTATAAGGTAGGGAGGAAAAATAACTATTTTACGGGGTCTTTTAACCTTTCGTTACAGATACAACGATGAAAAGCTTTGATCCATTCATTGCCTTGAATGATTAATCCTTTATGCCCAAGAAATACTAGGAATTTTTTTTTTTTAATTTCGAAGATTACTGCTGTTGACGTGAAAGGCAAACATTCCAATAAAAAATACTTTTACGATAGAAATGCGATTCAAAGTAAAAAAGTGTTCTAAAATACTGATCAATTAATTACATTGGCACTCCCCCAGAACGGTAAAGATTAAAAGGATGAAAAAGATTCAAACATTTTAAGTCTGCACTTTAAAGCAATTGTTGTTAACAACAATTGTGTTAGACTTGCAGAAAACATCACCGTTTTACAGAAGATTTAAAATGGGTATTTTTCCGTTTCGCAGCCGATAAAGTCGCCAAAAATGATACAATTGACGCCAAGCGGAGTATTCTCGCTGGTAATTTTTTACCAACACATTTTCAAAACAAGTCACGGTCTTTTCTTTCCAGTAATGATTTTTTCATAAAACATCAAAAGTGGATGATAAACCTAGTGCCTGTTTATCCATTGGGGCGAGGGCCTAGATAAGCTGGACTTAACCACATTTCCTGGATATAAATTTCGATCCTCCAGTGCTAAGGGGGCATGTAGATCTTCTGCGACCAGGGCCCGAAATGAGTTTAAATCCGCACTGGATAAACCAATGAGAACCAACATTTATTAACATTTTTTATACGTTACGTATCGTCGGCCTAATTATCAGACTGCGTAACTCCACCGGTGTAACTGATTTGATATAGGAGTGCAACTTTTTGGCGCGATTCCTTAATCCTTTTGTTTTGTCTACGCCATGCCTCAGTGCGCTCCGCTTTTAATTTATTCCTCGATCAGTGTAATCACTACTTTTTTTTTTATTTCATAATAAAACTAGATTTTGAAGGGAAAGGTGGTGTCAAGATTTTAACATAAAATAAATACAACAGAAAGTAAAATTAATGTATTACGCTTCCAGATATAAATTATTTATACTATTTTAAGCGTTTATTACACAAAATTTGTAACAATGTGTTACTTTTGCTGAACAGAGATCCCGCGGGAAAAAAAACTAACACTAATATACGTTATCCCTATAGCAACCACATTATCGCACGATAAAAATATCAAAGTAAACCATATTGTAATATTATCGCCTATCTTGGCGAACATAAACAACAGCTTGGCGCCTAGCCCTACTGTATCAAATTAGATTCCCAGATGGAGTTACGTAGTTTGATAATTAGACCGACGATATACTGTGAGTTGTGGCTAATAAAGCTTGTTTGGCGAGATTTGCGCCGGCGAAACGGAAAAGTACCTTGAAATGTTATAACTATCGGGAAAATACTAACTACTTTGACACAGAATGTGAAATAATAACAAATAATCGATTTACAGTAAAGAAGTTCCTGTAACAAAAAAAAAAAAAAAAATCTTGTATTTCATTAACTATTAAAAGCCTTTGGAAGCATAGTCATTACTTCAATGTTGTTCAGCATTTCAATCTGTTATAAGATTTTCTAATTTTAATAAACGATGTTGTATTTGAATATTATCAATAGCATATAATGCATGTTGAAAATTTCTACATATCCACTTAACGAGTTTTAATAATATTTTGAGCAAAAAGAGAAAAAAAAATGAAGTATTTGTAGTTTAAAATATTTCGAGATATCATAAGCGATCGTTCGTGTTTTTAATATTAATTTCTCCGTTTGAAAATTTTTTGTCATAACATATAAATTAATGTGTTGACATTATTTTCAATTTTTCTTAGGACTTAACTTCCTTGTTATTGTTCTCTGGTTGATTTGTTTTGTGTAATTCTTTTTTATCATTATAAACTATTCCACAAGGCTCTTTCTTTTTCTAAACATTTAAATTATTATAATTCAAAACTTTGCGGGTCTTACTATTGAAATTGAATAGTTAAATCGATTTAATTTCCCTTTAATTACTCGATCGTTTTTCATGTAGAAAATTATTGCCTTTTTTTCGTCGTGACCTAAAGATAAGTAATCTAGGTCTAAGGTGTTAAACTATTTGATAAAAATTTTTAATAATAAGTATGATTTTATTTCAAGGATTTTATACCGTAATTTTTAATGCTATTATGTATTGGTCATTTTGAATTTGTGAATGTAATGATAATCCAATGGAAATTTTACTGTCCCCATCAAAACTTGATTTCAGTGCAGTAAAATACATCTTAACAAGTAATATAAAAAATAAAAAAAAATTAAGTCAATTCCTACTTAGATCAACAAAGAAAATTTTTATTTTAGCTACTTTTTATGAAATAGTTACAATTAAAATAAATATTAATATTAATATCGTATTGTCATCCAAAACAATCGTGTACATAAAATTTCAGTGCAACTGAATGCTTTAAAACGTGAGAAAAAAAAAACCTTTTTCAAATTTTTACTCAAGTCGCCAAAAGGGTCGCCAAGGTGGCTGTATTTGCAATTCTTTGAATAATTAGTTTTAATCAATTAATTTTTATTAATTATAATTAAATTACTGTTGTCATCCAAAATAATCATGTATATAAAATTTCAGCTGAATTGAGCGCTTTAAAGTGTATTTTATTAACGATTGAAAATTCCACCAAGATAAATAAATAAATATATAGAGAGTATGAACTAATAGTTAGGAATTGAAAAAGAAGGAGAAAAATGGTTAATTCGAAATGCTTTTATGCCTAAAAATTTTATGCCTTTTTCAAATTTTTAGGAAATATTTTCAAATATCGTGCTAAAAATGTAAATCCGAAAAATCATTATTTTATAAGCGTCCTTCCCTTTTATAAGCTTCACTTGTATGCAACGGAATCTTTAAACTCAATTTTTACATGCTTAAAAGGTCAGAATAATTCGAAATTTTGGTTACTTGTCCAGGACCGATGACAATAGAATAATTTAATAATTTTGTTCCATTGTCCTGATCAGGATCATCAGAGTTAATGATTTCCCATTTTTAGATCCCTTCCCGCACCTGGCGACTAATTTCAGATCCCATTTCCAGATTTGGCGTCTAATTCGAGATTTGGCGACTGAAAGATTAAGTTACAACTTAGTGCGATTGACTATAAAAGGGTGTTTTTTAGTCTTTTTAAACTTTTATTTTTTTTACTATTTCAGTTGTACTTTTTTGTATTGAAATTGATGTAATAGTTTAGATTAGGAATTCCAATTTTATGTTTGACACCATTTTCAATTATAAAGTATAAGGGTTGCCCAGATGAAAAAAGGACAATTTGAATAAAAATAATACCTTTATTGGCAATCAAAATAAATGGTCATGCGTTGTAACACAGGTTCCATCGTTTCGACAGTAGGTCTGTGCCTTCACTGAAGAAGATCGTGGTTGATTCTCGAGGAAGTCCTGAATAGCTTCCTTCTCATCATTGTCCAAATGTAAACGTAATGCTCC
This sequence comes from Trichonephila inaurata madagascariensis, assembly GCA_019973955.1. NCBI lineage: Eukaryota > Metazoa > Arthropoda > Arachnida > Araneae > Nephilidae > Trichonephila > Trichonephila inaurata. The sequence continues at coordinate 21,826 of BMAV01000900.1, read as the reverse complement.
CTTAATCGGAAAAGTGTGAAGGGTTTCAGGGAGACAAATGTGGACTGTATGGCGGGAGTTCCAACTCTTCATTTGAATTTTTTTAAGGTTTTTTTTTCATGGGAGACGTTTGGCCGGCATTGTCATGGAGATCTGATATCATTTGCTGCTCTTCACGAAAACTTTTCAACAAATGGTTCGAATTAAGAAGTGCTCACACTAGACTTGCCCCATTCACTGATAGATGCCTGCATCCACAGCTCACCTTCTGCAATCAGAAACCATACTACCGCGCATTGTTCCTATATGGAACGAATCCAAGAATAGTACGACTTTACTTCTGATGTATGTCTTCTACCACCAACATGTTTTATTATTGCACGTTGTATATGGTGTACGCCTCCTACCTCCCTTTATATCCATGTTGGGTGTCGCTGTACAGCTGCAATCATCCGACACAATTGCACACATCCATTTTTCATTTAGGGAACCCTTTAGAAGTACAGTAGAACGCCGTTTATCCGAACGTTTATTATCCGGAGCGTCAAATATACGGACCAGTTTTTTTTTTTCGTCAACTACATATACTGTAAATGAAAATGCATGGAATAAGCTGTGGCTAGATTTAGAAGGCGAAAAAGACTTCAATGACGACCACGGGGAGGAGAATACCGACTTTGCCCAATCAATTCCAGGATTTCAAAAAGGCGACGAAGAAGATGTAGAAACCTGGATGGCATGTGATGCAGAAGACTGTGGATTTCAAATGCTAAATGATGACGAGATTGTGACTTACGTGCAAGAAGAATCCGACCCTGTCGACGATGAAACGAGTGAAGATGAAGACAACAACAACAACGAAAGTATCAGGGTCCATCAAAAGCTGACGCGTTTTCTGCGTTAGAGACAGCTATGGAGTGGTACGAAAAACAATCAGAGTGCTGTCCTACTCAACTACTGCTGCTCAAGAGAATCAGAGTCCTTGCAGTGAAAAATGGTACAGCGAAAAATAAGTGACTATTTTCCACAATAAAGGTAAAATTGCTACATTTTGCACCTATTTTGCTTTTTCTTCAAGCGCGTGATGATTTTCAATATTCGCATAGTGTCCGGTTTCGTATACTACATGGATCGTATTCGGTTTTCGGTTATCCAAACAATCGAGTATCCGAACGCTGTCCGGTCCCAATTGCTTCAGATAAACGACGTTCTACTTTACCATTGAATCAATATGTTGTTTCTTATGCCATCTAATTTCAACTGCGTCAGATCCAGGCCCACGAAATTCATCATGGCAAGGGCCTTGATGAACGCCTGTCATTGGCCGTAGCCTTGAGCACCATACAGGTGACATTACGATTTATCCCGGTTCCATTCCCAATTTTGAGGGATAACACCCTAGGGGATCAGGGCTTTCCGCTTCTCTTCCCTTTCCACCAACATCACGAGAAGACTTGCGGCTCGACGACTATTTAGAGTACCCCCATGCCGCAAAGGCACTATCCATTTACAGACATCCATGCCTTCTCCGGGATTCGAACCCAGGTCCTACGGCACAGCAATCAGATTAATATTAAACCAACAAATTCAAAATGATCGGTAGATGAAAAGTCTTAGCACTATAGTCAGTGACTTCGGTTTTCATCAAACATATTAAAATTGTTCAAACCACTTTGTTTTGGGTGAAGTTGGTTTTATTATTATTATTTCAGAAGACAGATCAGTATTCTAGATTCCAAGAAGGTCTACTGGTCTCTATATCTGATAAAATGGTTTTAATTTTTGTATTTTATAAGATGGTTTTGGCTTATTTCTCTTGACTCTCACATAATATATTTATATAGTTAATGTTATAATTCTCAGGTCAATTTTATTGCTCTTTGATTGGAAATTTAATTTTGTGTGAGAAATGTTTATTTTTCTTGGTAATAAATATATTCTTTTCCCATCAATTTAACTGCTTGACTTCCTTAGCTTCACTGCTTAGGAAGGAAAGTTATTTCATTAGTGTCTTAAATCATCATAAAATGTATGTAATACCATTAGATGGTGCACAGCAAAATATAATATCTTCTTCCTGCTAAATTAATAAATTTAAATGTAACATCATTAAAGTATTTAAAACATCGTTAATGGTTTGTCCATTATTTGGACTCTTCTTTTTTTTTAATAAGTAAAAAAAAAAAGAATTTAGAGCAAGAACTCTAATTTTTGAAATAAATACGTTAAAAGAAACACAGAGAACACATAAGAATGATAAGATTCTCAATCCTTAATCATCTTGGGGATTAGCAAACTTTTAGCTGTGACGTGCGAGATTTCTGCTTTTTTGATAGATATTTAATTATTTTTTGATTATATCATTTATTCATCAGTTAATCTTTTTTTAAAAAAGTTTAAGTATTTTGCATTATCTGTGTTTTAATAAAATATTCTTTTCTCTTTTAGGTAAGTGGATTATAGCATTTTTTTCAAAATTTGAGCCTGTGTACTGAAATAATCATAAAACCGTAAGTAATTTCAAACTGGTCTCTAAGAATATTCAGAGGATTCCTACAAAACCCATCCATGGAGCAGATCTTTACTTAACAAAAGAAATACGATTGCCGAATTTCTAGTCTATAGGTTTAGTAGTTCAAAAACGGAATTTTTATTTCATCTGTCACACCCCAACAACCTCCTTGAGATTCGATTTTCTTAAAACCCTTTCTAAGCGGATCTCTACTCAACAAAGGAAACATGCTTACCAAATTTAAAGTCTACTTGTCTAATAGTTCCGGAAATCTCGTGATGAGCACCGTAAAATCCGGTGTATAGCGCTCACCTATACTTTCAAACAGTATATTTTATATTTTAGGTATATTTGCCGTATAAAGCGGAACCCCCTTTTTTACGAAGAAACCTGAAATGTTCGTATGCAATCCCTTATGTTTTGAAGTCATTTATTTGGTTTTTTTCCCAAGAATTTTGAAAAAATAGTATATTTCTAGAACCATAACCCTCTTTTTTTTTAAATTCATTAGGTTTGTTATTTCTTATAAATAAACTGTATTTCGATCTATGTAGAAATCTAATTTTTTAAAAATTCATCTCTCTCTCTCTTTTTTAAGCTATTATTTTTATACCCGGCAAATAACGCACACTGGTAAATTATGAGCGTATTTTTTTAGTGAAAAGAGTGCACGTTATACGCCAGATTTTACCGTGTATATTAATGGTAACGATATAATTACTGTAAAAAAAAAACACTGATAACTAAACATTTCCTTAATTGTAACATTTTGATCGGCATAAAATACTATATTTTTACTAGTAGAAAATACAGCAACATAAAAAATAGGCATGTGCACGATACATAAATATTGTTAAGTACTATTTTATCTCTATATGTGTGCGATATGCTGATAGTTTTTATGTATATAAAATGCGAACAATCTGTGTGGACCAAGATTCCGTTTTACCTGAGACAAAAGAATATCAATACAAATTCTGAAAAAAGAATGACCTCTGAAAGAATGGAAATCTATTGTATATTTAAAGAACACTGTTATGTTTCTTGTATTTGTTTTTTTTATTTCTTATTTTATTCTTATTTACTGGTTTTGCACATCTAAACCAGTAAATAAGAATAAAATAAACACCCTAAAGCAAGGGTGTCAAACTCGCAGCCCGCAGGCTTCATGTGCCCCGCAACGAACATTTTATGGCCAGGCCAATATATCGGCACACAATAATATACAATAAAATAACAAACCGAAGCAGAATATAAAAAAAAGTAGATAGAATTCACTAAACGTTTTTTTTTTTAATTATATTATTTATTTATTTATTTTTGCTATTATTCAACAAAATGCGCACATTTATTTTGAATATACCACGAATAGTGAATACGGTCCTGTTTTTAGGAATACGATTTTTTTTGGGGGGGGGCACTTAAACGTTTTTCCCCAAGTTGTTAGTTTAACACCCTAGCCCTAAAGCAGTGATTCCCAAACGTTTCCCCGGGGAACCCCGGGGGTTCCGGGGTAAAGGGGGTTTTACGAGTTACAAAAAAAATCGAGAAGAAATAAGTATGTATTCAAAAATTACTTTTCTATAAAAATTTATGTAGTTCAAATATCTATATGTCCTTCTATTAAAAATGAAATTTTTTTATATATAATACATTATGCAACACTTTTTTAAAATTTTATTATAATATAATAAAAATTTAAAATTAAAAAATTTACATATATATATATATATATATATATTTTATATACTTTCTAGATTGAGAATATTCTATTGTTTACTATCTCGAGTTCCAAGAGATAATTTCTACTCGTTAGTTAACAAAATGCCTTGGCAAAACGAAATAGTTTTCTAATGAAAAAATACAATACTTTGTATTTCTTAGCAAAACAACTCCATATACCAGAAGGAGAGGAAACAACTTATCAACATATCAACCGGATTTGATGTTATAATCTTAAATTTAACAAGGAAGAGATTTAAATTTTAGGTTGAAAATTCATACGAAATACAAAGGTTTTCATTCAATATAAACATCTTAATGTCATTCATATTGTGTTTAAGTGAAATATATTTTCACAACGCAGAGGCTACAAAACAAAGTATAAAACAAATTAAACTTGAATAAGTAATGCGATTGCATTTAATCTCAATAGACCCAGACTTCTATTGCAGTTTGCAGTGAAAAATAAAGCACGTATCCCAGTTATTAAATAATGTACGGATAAGCGACACTTGGATCACAAATTATATTTGAGAGTAATGTATAAGAAAATATTACATGGAATACTAAATGCAGCATCTCTTTTACATTTGCTTTTAAAGGTGTCATAAACATGTTGATTCACTTACTATTATTTTATATTACATTCTTCGAAGTATGTGTAGGAATGTAGTCTACTGAAACACTTTTCTACTCTCAGGGTTCCACGAAAGCACCTTTGCCTCTAGGGTTACATGAAGTGAAAAAATTAGGGAACCACTACCCTAATGTAACAAGTGAGAGCATAAAAGCATATTAATACCTATCTGCATTCCTGTGTTGAGTAACAATAATATCAAAATGTATGTAGTATATTTCAGATATGTTTGACACTTGTTGCTTTGATTCTCATGCTTTTTATATAATTCAAGTTAAACCATTTCATTTTTTTTCTGTGTTTCAAAATGTCAATCGTTCTAATTTGTTGAAAAAGAATCATGTTAACTATAACATTCTTTCTAAAATTTTGTGATCGAACGTTATACCGAACAAAACAACTTCAGCATTTAAAAAATACACGATTAGAATATTTCCTACCACATCATAATTCCAGCATCAATTCCATTCGTAACTTAATGTTCCATCCACTACTGCATCGTTCCGAAGTATCATCTGCGTTCTATTACCAAGAATTAAATGTCGTTGAAAACGAGGCCGGTTTAAAAATAGAACCTCTACAACCGCCAGCACAGGGTCGAGAGTGAGAAAGAGAAGTAAAAAGAAAAAAGAAAGACGAAACGAAAGAAGAAAAGAAAGAAAAAAATTCAAACGTTCTACCAAGTGCCAAAAAATAAGCGTTGCAAGTGGAAAGGCTTCTCTCTTTCTCTCAGTAATAAATGGCTGTCCTTGAAACGGCTCTAAGCAAGTAAGAAGGAAGAAAAAGAAAGAAAAACTAAAAAGTAAAAAAATAATAATAATAAAAAGAAAAAAAATATATCCGATGAACTTAGAAGGGTTAAACAACACCAACATTAAAAAAAAATGGGAGGAAGAAAAAAAAAATTACAAGCGAGAGAAATAAAAAAAGAACGCACATACACTAGGCGGGAAAGATTTGGCCTTGAAGCTAGCTAGCTGACTTGACGAACTGGTTGAGAAGTTTTGCCTTGGTATGTTATAATGGACTCTGTAACCCTTCCACTCTTTTACCGGTCATTTGCCCGTTGGGTTTGCAGCTCACCTGTTACACGAACGATGGTGTTCGAATGGTCAGGAATGAAATTTCGGTTGGACGTCAACTGGAAAATTGTGTCCGGCCGGCAAATAACTAGAATGACCGTTTGGATTGGCTTTATTTTTGTTATAAAACGTGTTTACGGGAGCGTGATAGTTGAAACCGAAATGGTTATCTCTCTGCTGCTGCCATAGTGTTATAATGTTGCGACTCCGGAACTTGCCAAATCCGCTGAGGTTCGCTATACGTTTTGAGAGTCGAAATGAATATTTTATTTATTTACAGTGAGTGATCGGTTAACGAACACTTTCACGAAAGATTTTTGTTTTCTGATAATGAACACTTTCAAGAAAGATTTTTGTGTTTGGACAACAAACTTCCACATATTCGATATGAAATCAAAACGAATCCTAACAAAACACTTCTGCCTCTGAAAAATTAATATTAAATATTTGATATCATTTTGCATGTACAAAATAAGATCACTGAAAGGAGAAATTTTAAAGCATGCTTAGTATTGATAATTATGTTTAAAGAAACTTGAATTAACAATGAATTTAAAGGTCATTCAATACTATTATTATGACTAAAATCTCCAATACACACCGAATTTCTATAAGAATATTTTCTGACAGCTGATAAGTTATGGGCGAAAGTGATTTCCGCTGATACGGCAAATAAAATTAAGCGAATTTTAATTTTCTCAAACAGCGGACTTATAAAATATAAGGTGTCGATGATGCGCTGTACTGCCGTACAGTGAAAATGAAAACGGACTAAAACGTTTTCATCTCTCCTGAATTATGCTGCTTACCTATTAAACTTCAAAGTTCTATTGAAAAAATTCCAATAGAATATTCATAGAAATAGACCTATCAGTTTCTGGTTTTTGATTTCATTTTTTAGGATCTCCAGAACGAACAATTAATCGATTTCACGTAGAAGTCTATGAGAATCGATGATCGGTTAACGAACAATTCGGATAGCGAATATAGTCTGGAACGGGATTATGTCTGCTTTCAACCGATCACCCACTGTATTTTGTCAAATTGCGCGTTTTTATTTATTTGTACTCTAAAACCAATGATATTAATATCTATTCGTTTGTTTTTCGTTGATTGATTTGTGAATATAAATTCGTTAATATTCATAATAATTTAAATGAGTATCTTCATTATAATATTTGAAGGGATTAAAAGTGTATGAATATCAACTTCTTAAAAATCTCTGTCCACTGAACATTTTGAATTAGAATTTAATGTGTTATTTATAGAGATTCTCACAAATAACATTAAAGATTACAACTGAGAAGATAAGTAAAAGTACTATAGACTTTTACCTATCTTCTCAGTTTAAATACTTTGCATTAATTGGATTTGAATGAATACCATCGGGAAGAATGAAATGAATAGGAAAAGTTTCAGTTTATTTATTTTTTATTTGGTTAACCTTCCATTTTCGATAATATCCTTAGATTTATTTTGTGATTGATGAGTTCTTGCGTTTTCTGATCCTAAATAAATACCGTATTTATTCGAACCTAAGCCACACTTTTTTCCAGTGTTAATGCTATTGAAAATCGGGTATGGTTTAGAATCGAGGACGGAAAAATTCGTAGGATGGATGAAGGAAATTGAACAAATAATAACTGTTAGAGCAATTGTTGGTTCTTGTATGTATTTAAAAGGTTTTAATACTGATAAAATAAATGAAAAAATTCATCACTTATTATTAGTTATTTTAAATTTCGTGAATATCGAATATTGATGAACCTTACACTATTTTTTAGTTTTCACAAAAACGTGTTGTGAATTTTGGGTGCGGTTTAGAATCGATGACTGCTTAGATTCGAATAAATACGGTACACGATTTTTAAAAAACTCCTGCTGAAATAGGGGGGAAAGTCAACCAAGCTGAACCCTCCTTATATACGACTGTTCTAAATGCATTCCAATTTAAACAGTAAGTTTGATTTGAGAAAAATAGAAATTCCATATCGTTAAAATTGTGTTTTTAAATTTAAAATGTATTGAAAATAATGCCTTTGAGTTGAAAATTGATTATTATATAGTTCTTCCGAAACTAATATTATAAATTCTTACTACGAAAATATTTCTGTGTTTTGTATGTTTCTCTTATGTTAATGGTAAAATATCGAAATCCAAAGAGTTACATACAGACTGCGTGCAATTTTATTTAAATTTTATTCTAAATAGATAACAATAATCTTATTATTCAAAATTATTTTCTTCTGCTTCGTAATAAATCTGGGAATTCATTCGAAGAATTAAATTAAAAATGATTTGTAAGAAGATAACTATATTATACTTAACACTTTTAATTTTTTATGTTTTACTAAACTTTCAATGCATATTTTTAAAAAGCTTTAAAATTTGTTTAAGAATAAAAATTTGTAAAGCTCTAGAAGAGGCTTAGAAATGCTGACACACTTTAAAAAATAGTCGAAAAGTGAATAAATAACAAATGATATAGTATTAATATACATTTTTTAAAAAATTGCGTACAAAATCATTTTTTGTATTAGAGCGCTAAAAAAATTTTTGCATAATGAATTTGTTATTTAACTTATAATAAGGTGTCCATATTTTTTACAATGAAAAGGAGGACGAAAAATTTAAGAAAAAATTACAGCGTAAATATATGAAACATTTTGCTATTTCAAACAAAAATACGCTAATTACGCTCAGATACCTTTTAATTATTTACTTAAACAAGAATTTTCCTATTGATAAGGTGACCATTTTTTACAATGAAAAAGAGGACGCAAAATTTAAGGAAAAAAAAATGAAACGTTTTTTTTAATTCAAACAAAAATACGCTAATTACGTTTACATTCTTTTTAATTATTATCTTAAATGAGTATTTTTGCACCGAATGAATTTTTTTTTGTCAACATATCATTTTCTATTATATCGGAAAATTCAAGCAAAAATATCCTTCTTATTGAACTTAAAGGTAAGCACTGTAGCTAAAATATTAACATTCAATTTGATTTCTCACTAGTCACTTCACAAAATCATTACCAACTGAAAAAACTCTTTCAACTGGTGCATTAGTTCCAGGGCAGCGCAACGTAAATTCAAAAGAAAATTACTTTTTCTAATGGAATGTGTTCTTTTTGAAATATTTTAATAATTTCCCCCACATTTTCAGTTTCTCAGCATGTTGATTTTCCAATTATTCTAATTTATTGGGAATTTAATGTATACTCTACTTCTTTCTACTTCAAACAGGGCAATTGTCATCGATTTTAAATCAGCATTTCTTTCTGATAAAAACAAAATAATGTTCTATATCTTCCACTTTACTTGAGACCAAGTCAAAAAATACCATTGAGAACTGTTATTTCCTGTGATACTTGTTTCAGACCATTCTTCGACATTTTGCAATTATGTTTAGGTCATCTCTGAATACAGAGATTAACAGATCAGTTTTAAAATATTGAAAAGGAGGACACTTTTCGAGGAAGGAAAGAACCTATAAAAGGAGGACTGTCTTCCCTAAAAGAGGACGATTGGCTACCTTACTATTAGGTACTGATGTTCACTTGATTGAAAGAGTTGTTCCAGCTTAAAGTGCCAATTTGGCTGAGCGGAAGAAAACCTGAGTTAGAGAGGATAGACCTCGCGGAGATAGCCCATTGTTACAAAGTTATAAATTGAGGTCACAGATCTGCAAAAAATAAATTTAAGTTGGCTGAAAATCTAAATTAAAGTATGTAATAATCATAAATCATACCTAAACACTTTTCAAATAGTGTGTTTATCTCGATGCGCTTTTAACATCTATTATACCTTTTGAAAAAAAATCTTTATCTTAAAATCTATACTCCCTTTTTTAATCCAATGTTTTTTTACGTGATTAAAAAACAACACAATTCTAAACCAAAATCTTCCTTTTCCCATCTCTAATTTGAATCCAAATGTTGAGTGTAGATTTCGATACACAGTGTAAAAAAAGAAATGGCATAATTAGCCTAATCTGTGCACCAGCCTAATCTGCACGTCAATTCTAAGCCCAACTCCCTTTAGTAATTACATTCTCTTTTATTGTTGCCATTTCGAAACTTTCTCATATATAATTATTTTCCGATTAAATCTCTCACCGCATATTATGTACGAATTCATGCATGATTTTTAAAACATTTGTTTTCCTTTTTAATATGAATGGTATTCATCTGCTAGGATACATTGTAGCAGTTTGGAGAAGCATGCAACAAACCTATTAATTAACTGCTTTACTATTGCAACGCTATATATCTATCTTTCTATTATTGCCCTTCATTTCAATTCGTTACAGATGTTTCGACATCCTGTCGTGTTTTCAGTATTTTTTGTTCAGATATGTAACAAAAAATGAAATGCATATTTAAAGAAACTTTTTAAACGGCTATTTTCTAAGAGCCGTGTTGCATCTTGACTGTAGAGCAGCGATCGCCAAACTTTTTGACCTCACGGACCCCCAATAGGATTTTGTGAATGATAAATATATTTGTTAAAAAAATTATGATCTAAGAACGTAATCAATGCATCTTAAAACAAAACTTAACGTGATAACTGAGTATCTTCCACATTTTTCTGGGGACTAGCGAAATTTTCTCGCGGACCACTAGTAGTCCATGAACCACGACTTTGGCGACGTCTGCTGTAGAGGATGTCCAACTGGTTACAAGTTCGAGACTATATTGTACTAAGTATCATTTGTGTCTAATCATAGCTATTATTCACGAAAAGTGATTAAGCTTCCAAATCCCTCAGTTGGTGTAAAAGGGAAATCTGATAAGTAAGACAGTGGCGTTGAGTTGAGTTTGATGTTTTATGGCGCAAGAGCTAGTTTTGGCCATACTGCGCCAAACATTCATAGGTCTGTGATCTGGACGGGAAAAGAAGAAATTGGATGAAGAGATGGAGGGTCGAAAACAGAGAAGGATCACTGGGGTACCCCGGGGTCGTGACACCCGTGTTTACCAAAAATAGTAAACCCCTTGGGAAAAGGAAAAGATCACTAGAGGGTAACTCGGGATTGTGACACCCGTACCCACCTAAAGAAGGTGAGCCCCCTGAGGGGAAGACAGTGGCGTAACGCACACCCCCGCAATGCTTGTTCTAAGGAGCCCAAAACCTGACTGTCTCTGAGTACGTATTTGGGATGGGGGCCCAAAACCTGACTTTTCAGGGGGAAGGGGCAATATTCTCCGTTACGCCACCGAAGTAAGATATACATCCAATAGAATTTTCATCACGTGACAGGAGTCCAGATTAATGAACATCCCAGTAAACCGTTGTATCAAAAATTTGTGCGATATTAATTAAACCAATCAAAGCAAGTCATTTTGTCAGTGGCGTACACAAGGGGGAAATCAACCACCTACCTCTATAGACCAAAAGATTTTTAGTTTTTGCATATGGACTACCTCAGCTTTTCGGTGTTTTAGAATGCAAAAACCCTCCCCCTATTAGAGTGGTTTGTGTGTAACACTGCATTTTGTTATGTTATTTAAGTTTAAAGGTGTTTGGAGAGAGTATACAGTGTATCTAAAAATTTGACCAAATTGATGATGATGCCAATTATATAATTTCTGTAGCCACTGAAGCATTTAACAATAGCATATTGTATAAACTCAAACTTTTTATTGCTTAATGATTCGTTTAATACTGTCTTTCATTCTGATTGAATAAGAAAAAATTCATAGATATGGAAATATTTGGAATGTTTGTTTTTCAGGGGGGAAAAATCACACTTTAACTTAAAAAAAATGTGCCTTTTTTATCCATTTAAAAATTTTTTTTTCTTAAAAAAAAATTCAATAAAACTATGTGCCGAATTTATTATTATTATTTTTATTTTGTAGCGTAAGGAACAATTTAAAAGTTGAAAATTTAAAAAAGTTTTTTGAGCTGATAGATATTTTGCAGAATTTTTAGGGAAAAGGATAAAACGAACTTTTAATGTTGAAGATTTTTTACCTTTTTCGTCCAATGACTGTTCCCCCTTTATTTGAATTATTTTTTCCCTAACAATAAATGAAAATTTTTTGGCCAGGGAGACGAAATTTTTAGGCCCCAATGAAAAAAAAGTTCCTGTTCTTTTAAAGAGGAGGGTACATATTTTAAGTATGTCCCCCCTTTACGAAATTTTTATTTGAAGGTTACACACACGCATTCTTTGTTCCCAGTTTCAAATTTTTTTTTATTAAAATATTTATACACCTGCTAAAATATTTTTAAATGTCGTATTTTTTCTGCGGACAGTAGGCATTTTTGTAACGAATGTACTAGTATGAGCGTAGCCCAGGGATGGCGAACCATTGGCACGCGGGCCATTGATGGCACGCGTGCCATTGATGGCACGTGGCACAATATTTTGGGCACGCCACCGATCAAAACGATCAACCGCGATTGATTCTTCAACTAAAGAATTTTCAGTGAGATTTTCATTCAAAGAATTATGAAATGCCCCGTTTTTTATGTACCTTTTTGGGCATCATTTCATACGAACTTGCTTTTTAGTTGGAAATTGAAGAATTTGAAATGTAACTTAATGATTTTTTGTCAGTTTAATATGGATTCAAAAAATTTTTTGAAACAAGAAAAGTTGAATTGATTGAAACAGAAGAATTAACAATATAATAAAAAAACCAGTAACGAAAAATTTTTGAAGCATTAAAATTTTACCAAATACGCTTAACTGTTTGAAAAGCAGGCTCATACTATTTTTAAAATATTCTACGACCTATGCCCCCACGAGTTATTTTTTTCAGAATAATAAATTAAAGACCCTTTAAAACCCATTTTTCAGATGACTCAACTCAGATGCATTTCTAAAAGTAAATTTACCCAAACCTAATATTTTTTATTTTTCATCTAATTTGAAACAGAAATCACACTAATGTTACTTTATAAATTTTAATTAAGTTTAACTAAAACATTTATTATTTTTAAAATACAAAAGTTTTTTTTGTGTAAAAAAAAAAAAATTTTTTTATTGTTAGTATTCTCAGGTTTTTTTTATTTTACCAATAATTACAAGTCAAAATTATTTGATGGCACGTGTATACCTCATTTAGCATTTCTTTAGAAAAAATGGAACGTTGATCCATAAACGTTCGCCACTCCTGGTGTAGCATGTATGAATAATGTATGTTTTTTGTGTTGTAATGATATAGGTATTTAGTATTGTGTAATTTTATTGTATGTTGTGTTGGAATTATCATTCTTTACTCGAAAATTAAAATTATAAAATTTTGAATTTCTCTTGAACCAAACACATAAATCTACTTCCGTAAAAATTATGTAAAATTTGCTTTAAAAAAGTTTCATCGGAGCATGAGAAGTAATATTTGGGCATTCAATATATTAAAAACAATTATTTATATTTCAAAAAGCGCAAAAATCTTTAAGCATTCCAAAACGCCTTTTTTTCTTTTTTTTACTCTTTGAAAGAAACTTTTGGTTTGAAATTAATTCGAAGAAAGGAAAGGATTTTAAAAAACTTGTATTTTTTTTCTTTTGTTAATGTTAAGGCTTGCCGCACGTGGTACACATAGCATTGTAATTCACGAGAAGTGCTTTCCCTTAACTGGAAGTTGATTACACCTTATCCAGTGATAAAAATTGTAATTTTATTCTCGTAAAGGAGAAGCATGAGAAACATTGTTGCAGTTTTCACAAAGAGGTTGCTAAAAAATCAGTGAAAGAATTTTAAACTACACACCTTACCAAAAATGTACTAATGATGTAGAATTAACGTAGAGTGTATCATCTTTGAACAAAATAGATTGAAATTATCTTTCACGGCTTATTTCCAAGAAAGTTGGCTTAAAATATTTAAATGTTTTTAACATAAGGAATCAATAAATATTTGTTTATTTTGGTAGCAGTATAATTGGAAATTGGCGAACTAAATATGACTGACCTCTAAGGTTTGCTTTAGTTTTGATTAATTTAGAAAAATTTTATCCCTTTATGTTGATTCTTCTCTTCTACCCTTATTTGTATATTTGCTTTAATATAAATCACTAATTATTGTCTGGATATTTTCTAAAAAATATTTTGCAATCAAATACAGCCTATTTTCAAACACGCCTTCCTGAACAAAATTAGATTTTTAATGGGATTTTGCGTTTTTTAAAACATTTATGCACTTTGCTTTTTAAAAAATCTTCATAAATTTTTTAATAAGTTAAAATTATGTCTTTTTTTTATTATTTTTTCATTATTTTGTTCGAATGGTTTTGTTTCAATTCATCTTCCTCCGAATCCTTATTAACACGAGAGGCATATTCATTTCTCGAAGCTGTTTATGCAAATGGTGCTTGCTGTTTAAATTAATTTTCATTCCCTGTAATAAAATGAAAGTTTATTCGTCAACACACGCAAACCCTTTTAGTAAGGAAGGATTAGAAAAGATTGTCAGTTTTACATTAGCTCAGTTTTAAAGGATTGAAAAGTTCAAGTAACTTGGGCGAAACCTTTTAAAAGTAAATTTGGCCACTGCGGACTCATTTTATTCTAATGGTACTTTCCGAAATTGTAAATGGCTCCAAATTGACTATCCGATGTTTGTAAATAGATATTTTCTACATCTTCTAATTTTTTTAATTACAGTAAAAAACCTTTAAACCCTTTGAAACTAAAGGGGGGAAATATTTTTTCGTTTTAAAAAAGAATTTAATTTAAAAATATTAAAAAAAAAAAAACATATTTCAAAAAAAATTAATTTTAATTAGAGTAATTTTATTTAATAGATGTGTATATTTTGCATGCATTTAAAAAAAAACCAATGAAACAAAACATTCACATAAAATTAATGAAATTTAGTACAAAATTTTTTAAACCCTTTTTAAAAACAAAAATTTTTTGGGGTTTTGGAAAAAAAACTTTTAATTTTTTTGTATTTGCCTTTTTAGAAACAAATTTTCAAAAAAATTGTTCGTTTGGGGTCCATTTTGTTTACTCCTTTTTTAAATTGGGAAAGTTTTCCAAATAATCCCCCATATTTTTTTATGATGTTTTTAATTTTTTATACCTTGGGGGTAGGGGGGGACATTATTCATTTTATTTCGTCACCGGGAAACTGCATCAATGATACTTTTTGAGCTTTTAACTTCCCAAAAAGTCTTTGTTTGCCATAATTGGGGGGTTGGGACACACATTTTTAACCTCTCTGCAACGGGAATTTTTCCAAAGATAACAGTAAAAAATTCAATGCCAGGAAATTTTCTCAAACATTTTATTAAGGTCTGTTTTTTTCCGTTTTTTTCATTCCCGAAAGGGAAAATTTTTGTTATAAAGAGAAAGAAAAAATTAAGGGAAAAAAATATTTGTTTGTGGTTTCCATTGTATTATTTCGTGTTAAAAAAGATTTCCTGTATATTTTAAATGGCAAAAAATTTAGAACACTTGGAAATTGTAGCTTTTAAGGGGGGTTGAAAAAATAAAATCTTATTTTTTTTTTACAATTTAAAATTTTACATTTTTTTAAAAATTGTTAAATTTTTAGATTTTTTTAAACCCTTTTTAAAAAACCTTTTTTTTAATCTCTTGGATAATTAGAAGCCCTTTTAAAAACCCATTTTTTTAAAAAATCGGTTTAAAGACTGGGGCCCCCCATTTGAAGGTTTTGGGAAAAAGTAAAAAAAATTTTTTTTTTGGGTTTTAAAAATTGAACATCTGGGTAAAACCGAAAAAAAGCATCTTTTAAAAATTTTAAAATTTAGCCTTTTATTTTTTTTTTTTTTTCCTAGCCGATAAGAAATTTTTCAAATGCTTTTAAAAAAAATTAATTTATTCCAAAAATGTAAAAATTTTTATTTCGAAGGGACCTTTTCTTTAGAAACTACTGTGCAAGGTATGTAAATTTTTTTTGATATATTTATAATGATGGTTTTTATATACAAAAATGAGTTTTTTTAAAAAAATCCAAAAAATTTTTTTCTTTCAAATTTTTTTTTATGAAAAAAGGGTCGAATTTTTTACATGTTTTTATAAAATAATTTATAAATTTATGAAAAATTCAAAATTAGCTAAAAAACTCATTTTAGTAATTGAAAAGGGGTACTTTAATTGTATAAAAAAAATTTTAAAATGTACTATAAAGATTTTTTTTTGGGAAAAAGGGACAAAGAAAACAAAACCCAAATTTTAAAATTGTCGGTATAGAGGTTTCCTTTTTTCCTCTTAAGACATTTTTTTTTTGAGAAAAAAATAAAATTGGTTTTTTATATAAAAAAAATAACCAGAAATTTTTCCCGCAAAAAAAATATTAACAAATTAAATAAAAAAAAAGCCAATCAAAGGGCCCCAATTTTAATGTCCTCTAAGATGCGCTAACGATTTGAAAAGGGTGGGAATTATACTAACAACTTTAAAGAGAAGAGCACTTTTCCATAAACCCCCTCCCCTTTGAGAGACGGGTCACTGAACGTCTACATTTTGGTCAATAATAAAGGAAGATACCCCTAACGACCCATCATTTAAATTAGAATAGTTAATGGGAAGTCAGTTTCCCTAGTAATGATGGGTTATTATTCTGATACAAATTGTGGAAGTCGGTACTAGCAGTTTATCTAGTATCTGGAATCGTTATTCCTTTATTATTTTATTTATAATGCCCTATTAAAGGAAGTAAAATGATAGAATTTTGAGTTTAAGGATGCATTAAATCAGTGTTTTCCCCAAAATGGGGGTACGCGTACCCCCAAGGGTACAAAAAGAGTTTGGTGGGGGTACGAGTTGCACCCAAGTTTGGTGGGGATATGACTTAAACCCCGGGTTAGCTACACCTAATTTACGTTCTCAAAGAATAAAAAATAATTTTTTTTTTAAAAACATCTTTCCTTTTCCCAAATTTTTTTTATTTAAGTTGCTTTTTTCTTTTTTAGAATTGGTTTTTAAAAAAGAACAGATTTGGGCGTGGAAACCTAATTTTAGATTAAAAACTGGGGGCCAAAAAAATAAGGATCTGTTCTCAGCACAAACAACTTTATTTTTCCATTGGTATCCGACTACGTAGGAACCGTGATTTTAAAAAATCATAAATGGTTTTCCCATGGCATTTAGTGTCACTTAGATTAGAATACATGTATATAATTCTTTTTAAGGACATTTGACAAAAACAAATTATTTAATTTTACAATATTTTTGGCAAAAAATTAACTTAGAATAATCTTTTTCAAAATGTTCTCCTTTTAAAAAATCTTCTAATTATAATAATAATTTGCCTGTATATAGCTCAGACCTCTCTACAGAGCTCAACTAAAAATTTTTGGGAAATATATAACTTAGAAGTGGGTTTATCCATATTTTACGACAACAGGGAAGTAATTTTAAAGAAAAACAATAATTGTGTTTCAATTGGTGGTAACTTAAAATAATGTGAATTTTTCAAAAATTAGTTGAGCCTCTGTAGAGAGTCTGGCTATATAAGGCAAAATATTATTGAATAGGCATTTTCACCATTTTTGAAAAAGATTATTCTAAAGTTAATTTTTTCCCAAAATTTGTATTTAAAATTTTATTTTGTCAAAATGTTTAAAAAGACAATTTATTTTGTATTCTAATCTAAGTAACTAAATATCATGAAAATTATCCATGTATGCGCTTCTTTAAAATCACGGTTCCGAACGCAGTCGGATACCTTAATCCAAATATGAACTTTATTTATAACATAACTTTTTTTATTAAAAATAATTTTATTTCTTTTTACTTGCTATTTTGTGTTTGTCACAAAAAGAAAAAAGAAATATTGATATATTTTGATTGTCATTAAATGCATTTTTTTACGAGGAATACTCAGCATTGCAATAATTATATAGAAGGGGTACACACATATATCTTAAGTTTGGGAAACACTGCATTAGGTCATGATCAGGATCAGGATAGATTTGATTGTGATCTGGATAGTAAAACGAAAAAAATAAAAAATTTAAAAATTTGAAGATTAACAGTAGAGATAAATTTGTTATAATTATAATAACGCGCAACGAAAATCAATTGAGAATATGGTATTTTAAAATCAAATATATAGATTTGATCATAATCAGGATAGTTAAACCAAAAAAAAAAAAATATTAAAAATCTTGAAGATCGACAGTAGAGATAAATTTGTTATAGTTATAATAACGCGCAGCGAAAATCAATTAAGAATATGGCATTTTAAAATCAAATATATATAAATACAGATGTCATAAGACAAAAAAAAAAGAAATTATCATTTTATATCTACAAATGAGAGTAGAAATTTTGTTTTCTTGAAGATTTTAAATCAAAAAGAACAATTTATAATTTTTAAACAAAAAAAAATTTAATTTATTTTTATAATCCAAAAATTTCTAAATGTTTTTGAAAAAAAATTATGAGCGGGATGAAAATATACTGCAAAAATCCTTCGTTCCTCACTTTATGAATGTCCAATAAAAATAACAGAAGGTAAATTGCCCTTATGGCTCCCGTTTATCAGCCATTTAAAGTTAGCGAATGTAATATAAACCCTTATATGGAAATATGGAATTTACTGTGTGCAAAAAATCTGACATATTCTTTGATGTAATTTTATATATTTTCCATAATGAGTCATAAAGTCAGCAAGAGGGTTATTAATTAACATGCTCTAATACTGAGGTGGACAATTGTTTCAGTTCGAGGAAGTGGAGAAGACCGGAGGGCTTAAAATAATTGCATTTATTAGTTAACGTTTTATCTTAGAAACGTTATAAACTGTACCATAAAAATCAATAAATATAATTTAAATAAAGTAGTTGCATTTTTATTAAATTTATTTACTGTGCACATTTCATATCATCTACAGTTCTTCAATGGCTCGACAATCCTGGATGGACCCTGGCCTTCTCCAGGCATCTCTACTTTTCGCAACTGTTTTCCAGTTTTAAATATCTTTAAAATATTTCAGATCTTTTAGGCAGAGTTAATCCATCTTAGAGGGGGTCAGCCTCGAGGTCTATTTCCTACAGGCTTTGCCAGAAAGATTTTCCGCAGCAACGATCTTCATTGATTTTAGCCAGATGACCAGCCCATTTATTATTTGTAAATTTTGTAGAGTTCTAAGTTAGATCTTCTTCATGATCTATTCGCTTGGATCCCACCAAAAAGCAACGTATAATCTTTCTCTCAAAAATTTCCCAAGCTTTCTCATCACGTAAAGTCAATGCTCAAATCTCTGATATATAAGTCAGGACAGATCTTGTAAGACTTTTGTAAAGAAGCAATTTCGTTCTTCATTTGAGAAAGCTGAATTTTAAATAATCCTTCAGGCTGTGACATCTCTCGCGTTCTTCTTCTAACATAACCCCTACGTTCTTTGACGGCCACGATTAATGGCAAAACTTTTCCAACCCAAATCCAAGAAGTAAAAACGAAGCAAAGATACAAATAAGATAACCTGTAAAAGGATAGAAAGTTTAGTGAGCAAAAATGGCAATTTAGAGAAAGCTGAGTTCGCAGATGAAAAAGTGTGGATCGACGGTTTAGAATCAAGACGCCCACCTCGCTAATCTATACAAGGTGCATACTATTGCACACGAGCCCATCTGTCTACCTGAAAGTAACTGTATCGTTGAGTATTCAACCAAGGTAGGAGGATTATATTCTGAACGCTAGTATATTATTGAATCGAGATTAGGCGGATCTAATTAGTTATATTGATAAGTGATCTAATTGCGCGATCTGAGTACTTTGGTTTATTCTCACTTAATATAAGTTTGTTCAATATCTAAGTAATTTAAGTTAAATTCTTAATAAAAGTCATATTAAGAATTATAGAATGTCTCATCCTTCCGATAATCCCCACCTCTAACTTACGCGGAAACCCCAAGACATAGCTATCGACAGATGGCTATGTCGCAAGGCATCTATTTGGCAACAATGATGTGGCCGCGGTAGCCGAGTGGTATAGGTATCGGATCGTGGCTTGCCTTGTCACGAGTTCGAGCCCAGTACCACTAAGGACCCGCCGTGTAGGGCAGCGATGCACGTTAAATCTGTCGAGAACTGAAACGTCCTCCCGTTGGTGTGGTGTGGTAGTTAGGAGAGGGGTGCCAGCTCAGTTGTCGTCCACGTCACTTGACCATGGTTCAAAATTACGTGGTCCGTCGCCAAAAGCCCTCGTGTAGCTGAACAGTGCGACGTTAATATTCAATTGGCAACAATGATTCTTTTATAAATTTATGGGGCCAGTTCATTTTTATTATTTATCTCAGTTCCCAAATAAGTATCAACTGTTAACTTTTTCAAATTTATAATTGCTAATTTCTACGTGACTAAGTTGTAAGTCAGACTTCAAACAAGGTAAATATTTAGTTCATCTACAGCACATTTAATTTTATAATCAGTTTCATAAGACAAATGTACCCGATCATACTTTTCTACATTTTTTTTTGAAATCACAATTGAAATTGCTTGTTGAAATTCTCATCACAGCGTGCAAGATAATGTCAGCAATCTTTCATCCACATTAACTGTTGTTGATCTTCGCAGTGCCGGTTTATCCATTAGGTCAGGGTTGGCGAACTTTTTTGGATCAACGTGCCATTTTTTTCTTTAAGATATGCTTAAGGAGGTATAGACGTGCCGTCCAAAACTTTTGACTTGTGATTATTAAGAAAATAACGAAACTAAATACTAACAACTCAAAACTCTTTATTTACAATGAAAAATACATTTTGCACTGTATAGTAGTGAATGTTTCATTTATGCGTGTAATTCAGATTAAAGTAACATTAGAATGAATTCTGTTGTGGAAGGTTAAATGACAATTAGCTTGTATTAGATTGTAAGATGTTACTTTTAGCAGAATGAAAGCTGAATTTGAATCATCTGCCAAACAGTTTCTAAGTGAGTCTTTAATGTTATTCATCTCTGAAAATAATGACTCGCAGGCATATCTTGATGAAAATAGGGTTAAAATAGCATGAGCCAGTTTTTTTCTAACATCAAAATGTATCTGGAATTGAATTCCATGTTTCCAAAATTTCATTACTCGCATTTTTACTTATAGTGCTTCATAATATTTCTGTTTCAATCAATTCCAACTTTCTCCTTTTTTTCAACAATTTTTTGAATCCATCTTGAACTAGACGACAAATCAATCAGTTGCACTTCAAATTTTTTCAATCTCTAATCAATCCAATTGGGACAAGTTCAGTTTATTAAATAAAGTCACACATCAGGGTACAAAATACTCGAGCGTTTCCGATAATTCTTTGAACTGAGAAAATCTCGCTGAAAACTGCGACCTAACACTCGCGTTTGTTCGTAATACTTCACACACATGCTTAACTTTGTTATATTGAATGAAAATGCAATTTGTTTTGATCGGCGGTGTGCCCAAAATTTTGTGTCGCGTGCCATTGGTTTGCCATCCCTGCATTAGGTGCTTGGGGTGGGCGCCCAGGTTCCTGGATATTCTGGACGCAACCAGATTTCCTGGTTGTAAATTCCGATCCTTCAGTGCCAAGAGGGCCTGTAAATTTTCTGTGCCCAGGACCCGAAATGAGCATAAACCGGCACTGGATTTTCGTGCACGAAAAACTTTGCTCACAGATATAGGTCGACCCAAATGCTGAGAACATTTTTTCTATATTTGGTCTCCTGATTGTCTTGGCTGGTCATAAAAAAATAAACTTTACAGACCGCTATTGCTATTATTTATGTAAGAAAAGCTCAAAGACAGACTACATTAACATTCCCATCAAAAACACACATAAAAGAAAAGATAAAATAAAAATACTTGGAAGACTTTAAATGTTCTTAATAACACTCTGGAATTATAAGAATTTGACCTGAAATCATTGTATACCAGAGATAGGGCTTTTTATATCTAAATGAGTCATTGAGTTCAGCGTAATTAAATAAGGCTGATGT